>OY720459.1:54813203-55338203 GCA_963082715.1 Harpalus rubripes
AGAAAAAGAAAAGGAAAGTAGAAAAAGAAAATTTCAGGATATTGAATATAAAGAAAATGTATGTATTGTACATAATTTATATTAAAATATCCCATAGATTTTGCAAATATATGTGAGAATTATTTTGCAGTGAGACATGAATATATGTATTTGTATTTAAAAATATTTTTCATTTTATGCGTATACAACCAGGTAAAATATCTGGCGAGAGGTTATGTGCTGGCCTCATCAGACTTTCTGCTATTGTAATTTGCAGTCGTAGAAAAAGTATAGTAAGTGGCAGAGCTAAAATCTTAACTCATACAATTCGAAGATGACATTGATCAATTATAATTGAACTGATTTTCTACGCATAGAAATTGTCCAAATTCAATATCCATTCAAATCTAATTTAATAATGTTCTATATAATTAAAGAATCTTAAAATTCAAATATCATTTTTTTATTAAATCCAGTATTACAGAAAAATATTTTAATATCAAGTCGTCTGAGACGAAAATTTCAGATATGGAAATCCTGGAAAATATTCAGTAATAAAAATTGGAAAGACAAAATACAATTTCTGTTTTATTATCCACTTATTTTGCATGGAATACGAAATAGAAATCTTAGTAAACGTCAAGAAATATTCCAGAAAATTTAAAAGTAAATTGCAAAATGGAAAATAAATAGGCTACTTGACCTAGTGCAGTACATAGTTGCTTTTGGTTCTGATATATTATGTGGAGACCCAACATAAGAATTCCACACAAAAGTGACTCTCCACTTCAGGTATGAGTGCCTGTACAAAGCCAGTACGGTAACCCTTACATGCACGCCGGGATTTTTTGAACGCGAATATATCAGGGACTAAAACAAATATTAATATACGAAATAAGGGGATTTTTGTTATAGCAGCTCGTCACTCATATGAATTCCATACATATATATATATATATATATATATATATATATATATATATATATATATATATATATATTATTTTGATTGGCGAATCAAAAACGGCCTATAAATATATAACGAATAGCCAGTTAGGGGGAGGAGCCTACTGCCAATGGAAATAGAGAAATTCAAATAGCGAAGGTGTGCCTATCAGTCCAGTACTGCAATTCACAAACAGTTTTTATTTGAATATAAATATTTTGCATTAAACTTTTACTCTTTTTACCTTCCGTCACCTTTAGGTAAGGAAGGTATTGTCTTTGGTCAAAAAATTCGATGATGAGTTTTTAATGAATAAGCTCGTTTTAGGGTCCCTAGAATACGAATTTACTATTTTTACGATGATGTCTGTATGTGTGTGTGTGTGTGTGGATGTGTGTGTGTGTGTGTGTGTGTGTGTGTGTAACAAAATTTACGTCTGCGATAACTCTAATACTACAGTTACAAAAATTATAATTTTTTCGTATACTTCTTCGTTACATCCATATGAAGAGCTGATTAGATTTTGGTTACAATTGGTCAACCGGAAGTACCATCATTTGAAGATTTTAACAGTTTTTCTTGAAAAAACTATGTTAAATATAATTTTTTCACATTTGATGTTATTATAAATATTAAAGAATATTTTATTCTCTATGCGATTTGACTGCATTTTATACTTAATATTAAATGGATATAGAGTTAAAAAATTATAAAGAAATTAAATTTCATAAAGTAGCCATAGCTATGGAAACAGCTACTATATTAAGAAAATTCTGATTGAAAATGTCAGTGTCAAGTGAAATTGACATAGTGTGTTTGTCTTATAATATTACTGGAAATATAGGATCTTTTGCTTTAAGGTAATGTACAAGAAATAATAATAATAATAAATCTTTTATTTCTGAAGATACATTACACTGTATATAGAAAACGTCACAAAATAATAATTTTCTGTATGAAATTTGCATAAAACACATGCAACTGCCGGAAGGTAATGTAGAAGAAATAGAATATTTAATTTAGCAAGGAACTTGCCGTATGAAATTTGCACAAAATACATAGAACTGACGGAAGGTAATGTGCTGGCCACATCAGATTTTTTTACTATTTTTACGATGATGTGTGTGTGTGTGTGTGTGTGTGTGTGTGTGTGTGTGTGTGTGTGTGTGTGTGTGTGTGGGTGTGTGTGTGTATGTGTGTGTGTGCGTGTGTGTGTATGTGTGTGTGACGATTTTTTCGTCCACGATAACTCTTATAACAAACTTCCAAATATATATATTTTCCATATTTAAGCTTTCTGCATTCATATAACGAGTTGATTAGATTTTGGGTAAAATTGGATAAATGAAAGTGATACTTTACTTGACATAACAGTTTTTAATGAAAAACTATATTAAAATATAATCCAAAACTATTCAATTTTAGTATTTAAGACTTTTATGTCATGGAAAACAACATATTAGATTTTGGCTAAAATTAATCAACCAGAACTGATACTTTCTTGAAGCTCTGAACAGATTCTCGTGAAAAATATATTATGATATACTCCAAAAATTGTCAAATTTAGTATTTACGACTTTTATATGAACGTGAACAACATATTAATGAGAACGACATATTAGATGTTTTCTAAAATTGATAAACCGGAAGTACTACTTTACAGGAAGCTATAAACAGATTTTCTTGAAAAAATATATTAAAACATGATCCAAAACTTCTCAAATTTGGTATTTAAAACACGTGTATAATTTGAAACAACCAGAAGTGGTACTTAATTTGGAGCTCTTAACAGATTTTCGACGAAAAACATAATAAAATATAATCCAAAGTTTGGTATTACAGACTTTTCTATTTATTGGAACAACAAATTAGATTTTGTTTACGCACAATCAATCGGAAGTGATACTTAAAGTTCATTGCTATTTCAAACATAGAATTGACGGGAGGTCATGTTTTGGCCACATGAGATTTTTTATAAATATAATTTAGAAATAGTATATATTTCAAGAACATTTAGGTCCACGAAGAAAATAGTTTGATATAAAAACTTTTCTGAGGACTAAAAATAGGATTTTTTCGACGGATTTTCACCGACAGTCTTAGTTTTACTTATACGTTCAGATGAAATCATATTTAAAAAATGATAGAATCCCCTATTGTTAGATTAGACAAAAACTGTTTTCCAGTGTTAAAAGCTTATTTCTCGGATTCTTGTATTATCTATTGTTCTAACAATACATTGTTTATTTATTGAATAAAATTATATGAATATAATTTATCAAAATAAACAAAAGTATACCATGCATACTGTAATAATTTATCAAGAGCACAAACTTAAACAATACAGTGTTTTCCCTGTATTGTTTATTTAATAAACTTCTACGAAAAACAATGTAATAGAATTGTTTATATATGTTGGAAAAGACAATTGAATATATTACACATAATATTAAAATATATAAACAATAATATAAGAATATTACTATTATTTTAATTTTTTGGTGGCAGCGTAGTTCATAGACAATTTTCATTAGATGATATAGTGAGTCTATAAATTTGTATTATGAACAAAATAAATTTGTAAGCGCCTCCGCCAAAATTTATTTGTTGGCTTTGTAATATCATTGTAATATTAACGTTAAATATGAAAAATGGTGGATGCGTTTTTAAATTTTATGAGATGTACGTATTATTAAATTTATTCTAACCAAAATTACATATATTGTTTAATTTATAAGTATTTTATATCATATACAAGGCGTCGAGAATATAGGACAATATTTGTCTATTCTAAACCGACATTGGTTTTGAGATTTCCATGCAGGGTGCAGTATTTGGTACACCCTGTAAATATAATATATTTGTACGTAAGAGATATTGAAATTATTAAATTATTTAAATATATTTTACATAAAAATTTAAATATAATTTTATTTATTTAAAAAATGTTTGCATTAAATGTTTTATTCTGAGTCTCCCCACACTCAGAAATTATTCTTTATACATTTACACCCATTTCTAGGTAAGGAAGCTTTACCCCAAATCCTACTATAACGGGTGTTTTTTTTTTCAAGGTGCACATAGGAGATTAACTTTGGAAATTTTAACTTAAGCACGATGGTTGTGGTCTCAATAGAAATATAAAAAACTTCAACATAAAATGACACCAAATACATTAAATTATGTGATATTTTAGGCCCAAAAATTAAATTAATCAAAAATATAAAAAAATGTTTGACATTTTGTGTCAAAATTTGTTATAACGTATATCTTGTGCAAATTTTATTATGTTGTAATTTTAATTTTGGCAGGCATTTTCTAATCTGTTATAAAAAATTGAAAAAAATAACATGTATCTTTCTACAGTCTGCAAAAAACTGATTTCACATGTTAATCTCCTACATATATGCGCCTAAAAAAACACCCTGTATATTTTTTAAAAATTTGTATTATAAGAAATAATATTTATGGTTTAAAGAACACAATATTGCAAATTTAAATTACAATTTACTTTATATACGTCGAAGCATATTTGCATATTTTGATTTTGAACATCAAAGTAAAAGACAAAATTTAAATAAATATTCGAAAATATGTTATATTCACCTACGTTATTTATTTTACCGGTTTCAGGATATTATTCCATTGTTTACATGTACAAAAGTAGGCTGGTAACTAAGTAATAACTGTATCTGTATGGTAATATTATTACCATACTGACTTGTCAACAACGGTCTACAAAATGAAAATAAAATAAAATGTAAATAAAATGCTCTTCACTAATACATACAGATAACGTTAGCCTATCGTTCTAAATACGGTCTACTTTATTCTAAATTAATAAATATGTGGAACAAAGCACATAATTTGAATATTTGTCATATTGACATGTCAAAATAATTGTTCTGTTAACCATAGCAATCTGAAAGTAGCATTAATGAGAGAATTTCAAAAAATGGTATTTATCAATAATGTCTTAATTTTCTGAAACCGATAAACTATTGAACAAACCACGGATGTTATTAATCATAACAAGCCTTAGACGTCTTAAAATCCTCGCTCTACGAGCTCGGATTTCAAACTTACATCTTCGGCAGTTATGATATACATAACATTCCTAGGTATGTTAATAGCTATAAATAAAAGTAGGCGATAATTTGTCACATGTTAAACTGTATGAACTTTGACGTCACATTATGTTTCAAATCAAGTAACTTTTTGAATAATCAAATTTCAATAATTAATTGTAAAATATGTAATGGATATAATAATTTTAAATTTGAAGCTGTTTAAAGAACAATATTTTTTTAGATTTAGTACAAAAAAAATTGCTTCAGACACCATTCATACGACTAGTGTATTTTAAAAATTTTCGCATTAAATAATATTGTACGGAAAATCGCTATTTTATTAAATATATTAATATTTTTATGGAATTAATATTAATATTAATTTAATATAATTTTTAACACTATTATTATATTATTAAAATTGTTTTAAAATAGTTCTTCATAAAAGTATTTTTTTTCTATACATTGATATATATTAAAATACAACGATGGACATAAATAAATACATATAATAAATAATACAAGCACATATACAATTATAATTATTGTTAACTAATACAAAAACATAAATATAGCAACAAATCAAAACTAACTGAAATCTATCTGAACATAAAAACAGAACACTATCATTACCGGTAAAACAATTGCAGAAAGACAATCACACACTTGACGTTCGCTGTCAAGTTACTAACTAACTCGTCAAGGCAGTTAGTTATCTAACTAAAACGACAGAAGCGAGAAAAAATAACTGAGTGAAATCCTAACTTTAAATTTAGAGAATTTTATTCATTTTTAGAGTTCCCCGCACTTCATTTACGAGACGAATTTTGCCGATGGTAAGCGATCTAAGTGGTATGTGACACGACGGCGACCACGGGTAAACTGACAGACGCCGTGCGTCGGGACGACCGGCAGTTGTTCGCGCATGCAATCAACGCACGCTGCGATGAGAGAGACAAAAGATAGAATTTTAGGAAGGGAGGGGGTTTAAAAAGGGTAGGTGTGATTTAATAAGCACGGAACATGACCAAAAAATATGATGCGCCAGCACGGTACCTCCCGCCAATTAATCTTACATCCCGCTAATGGGGTATTATATCATTGCAAAGAAATGGAAAACTTCAAAAATTAAGAGTTTTACAAAAAAGAAAATGAAATATTATTTGAGAAATATTCGTTTTCCGGGAATGGACTGTGTCATATTTTGAGTCAGAGTTCAACGTTTCACCCGCAGTCATACGGGGCATCTTCAGGAGCAAGGGGGATAGTACTGTCTTAAACACGGTTACCCGACGTGTCAACCACGCTAGAGGCCGAGATTAAGCAACAAGGAGGGAGACTCAGTTTACAAGGTTACCCGACGTGTAAACCACGCTAGAGGCCAAATAAACCAAGTGACGAAAGAAGGCCGAGAAGACAGTTATATACTAATCTAAAGATACGGTAGATGAGCAAAGCTAATCAGGACTGGGCCTTCCTTTCTTCACTTGGTTTATTTGTCCTCTAGCGTGGTTTACTCGTCGGGTAACCTTGTAAACTGAGTCTCCCCCTCTTGTTGCTTAAACTCGGCCTCTAGCGTGGTTAACACGTCGGGTAATCTTGTTTAAGACAGTACTATCCCCCTTGCTCCTGAAGATGCCCCATACGACTGCAGGCGAAACGTTGAGCTCTGACTCAAAATATGACACAGTCCATTCCCGAAAAACAAATATTTCTCATGACTCAGACTGTGGAAGCGTACGCAATTATTTCAATCTTCATAATGATGTACAAATATTTTTGACAGTGGCGTACAAATATTTTTGACAGTGACATTTATGTGTCAATTACAAACATTTGAATTTCTTTCCTTGAAGTAGTTTGATCAACAAGGAGGGAGACTCAGTTTACAAGGTTACCCGACGTGTAAACCACGCTAGAGGCCAAATAAACCAAGTGACGAAAGAAGGCCGAGAAGACAGTTATATACTAATCTAAAGATACGGTAGATGAGCAGAGCTAATGAGGACCAATGGGAATCGAGTTCGTAATGGTAGATTGGGCGTGTCGTGTTCCGAGAATCACCGGTTTCCACATGTGGCTCAAGAAATAGCCATCATCCCGATTGATGTTATTCGGATGTTTCCATATTTCTAAAGTTTCCCTGTATTTACGTCTGTAAAACTCAGGGACAGGAGCTAAAATGCGGGAATTTTCAAATAAGATGTTATGTCCTGTGTTGTGGTGGTGTTCTGCGACTGCAGATGTTAATACCATACCATTACGCAGACAGCGTTTGTGTTCTGACAATCTAGTGTGAACACTCCTTCCTGTTTCACCTATGTATACTGTGCCGCAAAAACAAGGAATACTATAAACACCGGGTGACGACAAGGGTTCGCGTTTATCTTTAGTTTGGGGGAGTATTTCTGAGATATTATTTTTTGTAATGTAATAAAAATAAACTATAATCTGATATATTACTTGCAGATAACTTCACTGCATTTCGTACCCATAGACGTACAACGCGAAATATTTATGGATACATTTTAATTGAAAAAATAAATGTACCAACTCTACATGAAAATTTTGTTCTTCAAAAAAAAAATACTTAATGCTTTTCTTAAAGTTTTATTTGCTTCACCTAAGTTTTTACAAAAAAAAATATAGATTTGACATAAACCATAAAATAATACTGGGAAAACTTGGAGAAAAACAGTCCGATGAAAACGTTTGAATTTTTTTTTATTATTACATAGCCGACGTTTCGGCACCAAATATGCCTTCTTTAGGGCAATGTAAACTTACTAAGTTGAAAATGTTTTTAAAAATGTTGAATACAAAAGTATATGGTCAAAATTATTTTTAGAAAAATGTAAACCAGACAGTTGTTCTGAAGATGAAAAATTTTCCAACTTAATAATTTACATTTCCCCAAAGAACGCATATATGGTGCCGAAACGTCGGCTATGTATTACAAAAATATGCAAACGTTTTCATCAGAATGTTTTTCTACAAGTTTTCCCAGTATTAATTTGATCCAGACGAAAAATACCTTTACTATTATTCAGGAAAGATGACTATTCAAGGTCATTTGTTCGAAGAAAGAATACACATCACTTCATAGCAGTAGCTTAGCAACATTTTGTATTAGAAAGAGAAAGATTATTTGACCTATGTCTATTTAATTTAAGTGGTATGACAGATGTACGTAAATAATGATATTACTTTCTAACACACTATAAATAATAATGACATGTCGTAGAATTACAGATACCTAATTATCTACTACACTGCCCTCTGTGCTAATATTTACCCAGTGGCATTGATGTTTACATCAAATTATTATTCCTTGGTTTATAAGTTAAGTCTCTGTTTTAGTATTTTGCAAAAACATAAGTGAAGAACATAAATCTTTCAGAAAAACTTTATTTAGAAAGAAACATAATTTTCAATTGAATTACTCTTATTTTTTCAGTTACAATACGTCCATAAATATTTCATGTTGTACGCCTATGCATACGAAATGCAATGAAGTTATCTGCAAGTAATCAGACGGCTCACAAATGACCTTGAATAGTCATCTTTCGTGAATAATAGTTTATATTAAATGTGCTGAATACAATAATATGAACGTAATCCAATATTTGGTTCACAATAACATTAATAACTTAATAAATAAAGATTCTCTGATTGAAAAAGCTAAAAAAAGACTCCCTATAAAACACATATAAATATATTTAAAGAATTTATTTCGTCTTGAAATATATGTACAACCAACTCCTGTATCTATTTTTAACAAAATTTAGACATTACACTAAACAAAGATATTTTCGTTCGTTGAAACAATAAACATTTTAGTAAGGCAAAACATGTTTCACATATTTAACCACTTATATTTACATATTTTAATACATAAAAAAACAAAATAAATAAATAAAACAATAATAATAAACTTACATTTACGCAGATTTCAGGAAAACTGCTGTTAGGGCAGCCATCTTTGAACAACTGAAATCAAGGATATTTATTATTATTTAAATAAAACATCAAAAATGTAACAATTACTAATTTTATAGGGTAAAACAATTATTGTGGCAATGACACAATAAAAACAAAATTATAATTTGTTTATTTTCATTATTAATTTCCTAGTTTAGTTCTCAAAATTTTATTCAGTTTAATAAGTTTAAATATTTTTGTATGGACGTCAGAGTAAGCGACGACCACATGGAATTTGAAAAGTGTTTCCAGTTTGAATAAATTAATAATAATAATAGTGAAAATGAAGAAAATAAACAGAACAATACTTTGATTATTTCATTGTTTATATACAAAATTAATAATTGTTATATTTTTATTGTTTGAAACAAATGAACATCAATACGTTATACATCACTGAAAAGCTAAAAAAATTCTCCTTTTTTAGGAAAAACAAATAATCTTTAAAATGGTCTACTAATGGAGAAACTTTATCCAAATTTAACTGACTTCGTATCTCGTATAGTTTCCGACAATGGTGAGCCTCGAAAACGGACACCCTGTATATGTTTTCATGTATTTGTTCAAATATAAATATACAGGGTGTTCATTTTATATGGGCCACCATTGCTATCTCGAGAACTATAAGAGCTACAGAGATGGTTAAATGAGAAAACAATTTAATCTTTATGTACATTAATTTAAATAGTTTCTGTTCCGTTCTGATATTTTTCATCTTTATGTACATTAATTTAAATAGTTTCTGTTTCAAATTTTAACTGCATATTAAGGAGGCTACATACTTTTATATTCAGTAAAAAAATTGGGGTGACAAGCCGTAGGGCAAGAGTAGTACACATTATTTTTCATCTTTATGTACATTAATTTAAATAGTTTCTGTTCTGTTCTGATATTTTTCATCTTTATGTAAATTAAATTAAATAGATTCTGTTCTATTCTGATATTTTCATCTTTATGTACATTAATTTAAATAGTTTCTGTTTCAAATTTTAACTGCATATTAATTCACAAGACAATAATGGGAAGAGTTGATTAAGTTTTGGTAACAATTGGACAACTGGAAGTAGTAGTTACAAGAAAAAAATCATGTAAATATTATTTATCGAAAATTTATGTAAATACGTATATTAAAGAACGTTAAATTCTTTATTCGATAAATATAAATTCATTATTATCTTCTATAGATTTAGAGATAAGGAAATGCATATAAAATAATTTGATGTAAAAAAATCTCAGATCAAACTACTTCAAGACAAGAAATTCAAATGTTTGTCAATGACACATCACTGTCAAATATATTTGTATGCCATTGTCTACAATTTTAGTACATCATTATGAAAATTATGAAGTTAAAAAAAAAGTCAACAACGCAAAAGAATATACGTACAAAGAATACAAAAGGAATTTGCGAAAAAATGACGAATATAAAGAAAAAGAAAAGTTAAAAAAGAAAATTTCAGGATATTGAATATAAAGTAGTGAGATGTGAACATATGTATTTGTATTTAAAAATATTTTTCGTTTTATGCGTACAACCAGGTAAAATATCTGGCGAGAGGTTATGTGCTGGCCACATCAGATATTTTCCATTCATGACCCTCTTATTATAGCCATATTTTAATCAAATTAATATAAAACTTTACATGCATTTTTCTCAAAAAAATATGTCACTGAATTCAGAATTAAATCTCTAACGAATGAGCAAATAAAAAATATATGATCTCGTTTAAAATTTAAAAGTTAAGTCCCGTATTTTGAGAACCGCAGGTACAAAAAAATAATTTTTCTTTTCTTTAAATTTGCCTCGTTAAATAGAAATTGTTTACCCATTTAACCGTCTTTGTATCTCCTATAATTTTGTGTAAAAAAAATCAAATAAACCTTTTAGTTACCAAAATATTAGTCAAAATTTTATAAATATCAGTTAATGAAGAATTTTAGTTTTATAGTAATTTTAAATTATTTTAACTTAGCAAAACATCCACCAGTGGTAAAAGAAATAAAGAAAACCTTCCACTCGAAAAATGTAGCTAACGTAACGTGACGTCATCATCAGTACCCGTTGTCTTACCTATACATACCAGTGGTAAGTACAGCGTTTTACCACAGATGGCGTTACTTTGACAGATGTTTAAGTTTAGTAGAGAAAGTAATGTTTATATACGTTACTATTTGAATTTGATAACTGAAATTTTGTAGAAAATCGCTGGAAATTAGTATAAATAGGAAGATATTTTACTAAAAATGAATACTACGGTATGTATAAGTATATTATGTTGAGTTTGAAGTAGTTTTAATGTGTATTTTTGTTACAGATCGATCGTTTGAACATGATATTTGAAGAAAAACGGCTAGAAAGTTATAAAAAGTGGCCTTTTACAGATAAAGAAGTGTGTAATGTTAAAAAAGTAAGTTATATACATCAATTTATACCATAATACAACAAATACGCTTTAAATACGTAAAATTTCTGAACATTGTTAGGTTATGTTATGTTTTACATACTTAATTCGACAATTATTGTAACAAAATTATAAATAAACAACTAAAAAACTATTTTAATGATTACAGCTAGCAGAAGCAGGTTTCTTTTGGGTAGGAACAGTTAAAGAACCAGACGCAGCCCAATGTTTCGTCTGCAATAAATCGCTAGACGGTTGGGAATCAACAGGTGATCCATGGGCGGAACATAAAAAACATTCGCCAAACTGCCTCTTTGTTACATTTGGTAAAAAAGAAAATGATTTGACTCTAGAGCAATTTCATGAAATTTGGCGAACGATGGCTAAAAATTTAGTCAATATCTCTGTTGCCGAAGGAAAGAAGAAGATTAAGGAAGAAGCAGATAGTATAAGACAAGAATTGCTTAAACTGATTCAGAGTAGAGAAAATTAATTTTAAAAAATTGTATTTTTATATGTATTATGAAAAAAAAATGTGGTTAAAATGTATTACTGTATCATTTTTGTGTATTAAAGCTTTTATAGTTATATAAATAGCATTTATTTGTGTATGACCTTGAAACTGAACAATGGGCCCGTCCAACTTTTTTGAATTTTTTATGTTATGAAGAATTTAAAATTAGAAATTCCGTATTTTTTGTTATCTTGAAATTATGCTTAATAACGCCTAAAATAATTATTAAAGTTTAGGCGCGAAAGTTGTGACGTTAGCGTCACTCCGTCATAAGTAGAGAGAACCGGCATACGTTACTATTAATAATGGTAATATAGGAAAGTAAAATTAACAATTTTTACTCGTTTTCATAATCTGATTAATCATTTGCTTTAATTAATGTGACTTTAAGACTTTCTGTAATATAATATTGAAGGTTATTATACTCACCAAGTGTCATTATTATAATTAAAATAGTATTTAAACTATTTTCTATTTATAATTAAATACAACAATTACAGTATTGATTACAATAATCAAAGCATAGTTCATAATAAAAAGTAATCCAACATTTACATTTCTATTTACTAAATGATTACAACAATGACAAGTATTAAGATTACAATAATTAAAACATAAATTATAATTTTACTTATTTAATAAGTACATTTTCTTTTGATCTTAATAAAAAATTACTCGGATATATTAAATATGTGCGTGTTAGAGTATGTGTAAAGCCAATCGAGAATTTATGAGCAAAATATGCATGGTCCACTGTACAGTGACATTTTCACAAGGTAACTGGACGACTGTAATGACGCTGACGTCACAACATGGCGATCGTTTTACGCTAAAAACTATAATTACATTATTATAGGTTTAAAAATATAAAATATATATCAATTTTTATTTCGTTTTCATTTATTTATATTCAAAATTCATATGCGACATGTAATTTCTAAAAAGTCCCGTCAATTCCATATTTTAAATAGCAATGAGCTTTAAGTATATATATTACTAGAGGACCCCTTTATACAAGACATTATGTCAATGTATAGTGTCTTATCATCAAATATAATCATCAATTATTATTTAATAATTATTGAACAATCATTCTAAGATAATAATTATTTATCTCAAACAAGATAAAAATATTAAAAACTGATTTATTTAAATCAATTAATTAGTATATTAGTACATTTTGTGATATACCTAACGCAAATATGTTGAAAATTACTTTAGTATTATTGCTGTGTTTTTCTTCTGGTAATTATTTAAATAGTATAATATAATATTTATTTGTATTTTTTAATTTTTAAGCCTTTGCAATAAGTGATGTAAGGTTACTACATTCAAAGGAATATATAAAAGCTCTAGCTCAACAATTCGTGTACGAATTAGAAGATTATGGAGTTTGCAACACAAAACTGCCAGATATATTTCAAAATATATCGTAAGTAAATAAAATACATATACATTAGCGTGGACCTTAAAAGAGGTCAAGTCAAATTTTATCCGGGCCGACCCAAAGTGGTTCCAAATAAATAAATAAATAAAAATTGTGCTGGTAATGAAAAGAAATAAATATTATTGTTACAAAATAATTTTAAATTAATGTGGTTTAATGTAAAAACAACCACTATCCCCATTTCGTAATTTTTAAAATTAATAATTCAATTAATATCTTTGTAAAGTAAAATCGAAACTACTAGTACCATCTTTGTGTTTATTTCTGAACTAATTTATATATTTCATATTTAAAAATTGATAGAAAATAGTGCAAAATCTCGCTGCTTCGCGTAGTAATTTTTGTACATATTAATTAAATATATTTTCTACGCTAAAACAAGTAGGTCTATATATTTCAATTTCAAACACAAGATAACAAGTAACAATGTAAAAGTAGAACTTTGGTTTGTACAAGTCTGCTACATTCTTATGTTAACGCGCGCTGAAATGCAAAAATTCACGATTTATTTTATTAATATTATATTTTGTGAAACAGGTTGGTGCTGCCACCAAGCAACTAAAATTAATACTACTAGGCTCAAAAAATGTTTAAATATAATAAATAATATAACATACAAATGGTGTTATGTATTATGGTGCATCGTAAAAGGTGTCAAGGCGAATTTTAACCGGACCATCCCCTAAAGTCGTCCCAAATAAATAAATACAAATTGTGCTGGCAATGATTCCGCTTAATATTAATATTTAACCGTGTTTAAATGCACTTGATTTTGCCTATTTAAATAACATTGGGTTTGGACACATTTAGGAACTTTATTTTTTCCAATGCAATATTGGAATATATACTAGAATGACTCGAGAATATGTGGACAAAATTTGAAGTCCCAATCATTATTCTTAAGATAATTATAGATGGTTAAACTATCATCAAAAGCCCAAAAAAGTTATATACAAACTGTCTTAAGAATATTGATTGGGACTTTACGTTATCAATTTCTGATGCAAGAATTACAAAACTTTTATCTAGCATCTCATTGTCGTCGGGTTTTCAGAGGGGTATACGTTATCTCCGTCTAACCAACGGCAAAAAATGAAATAGAAACTATATTGTAACCGCGGTAACGAGTGTCATTTTCAAATTTTTGAATTATTTGAATATTCATGTCATCTATCATTCATATAATTAAGGTGATTTTGGCGTCGATAATAATTTGTGCTTCGTTGTGTGTTGGTAATTTTGTTAATTCTTGGAATTATACATATTGTGCATTTCTAATATTTCCGACAAGTATTGCAACATATTGTTTTTAGACAATAAAAAGAGATAGATTTCATCCATTATACTTATATCGTATTTATTCAATTGGTTTATTATTTCTAAATAACTATGTGTACTTCGAATTTTGATGAATAACGAAATTGACACAATATAGGTCATACTGTCAGTGTTTACCAGTTTTGACATTACAACATAATTATTCAATTGCGAAATATGTCACTTCAAATTTTAATGAATAATAATATTCACATAGTAGGTATATGTTATATTAGCGAACAACAAAATTATAGGGCGCGAGCAGACACGTGACTCGAACGACCTTGACGTGCTTGAAATCAGCTGATTTGTGTGCGCATGTCATTTTGACACGAACAATGTCACGTTGACAATATCAATGTTTTGACTTATTTTGATTTTGAACTGCTTTAATGTTATTATTTTACAACTTTTATGCAGTAAAACATGTGAAATTAAAAATAATAACAATTTGGAAGTTAAAAATCAAAATAAATCAAAACATTGGTCTTGTCATCGTGACATTGTTCTTGTCAAAATGACATGTGCACACAAATCAACTGATTCCAAGCATGTCAAGGTCTCTCAAGTCACGTGTCTGCTCGCGCCCTATTGCAAATAAAATATTGTAAATGTCAAACATGCCAAAGTCCTGTCATACTCCACCTTATATCAAACTAGAAAATTAAATCCCTATAATAATACCTTGGTAACAATATGACGTCATCAATTCCCTCCCGCCCCTGGGGATTTGACCCGTATGTTTACTATTGATGACGTGGGGATAGTCGTGGAAACGGACTTTATATATATATATATATATATATATATATATATAACCACAGCTGGCTATAACTTTCTCTTTCCCTCCCAGTCTATCCGTCTTCTTCCACGCTTCCACCATGCTCACGTCACAAATCCCTTCCCCCAAACTTTTAATAATGATTTTCTCGTCAAGTACAAAAAATTAATCGATTGAAAAAAAATACGGGTATTTTATTTTTTTGTCTAGTACCATATTATGTAAAAATAAAATTTTGATTACATACCCCATTACGATATTTATAGTTTTATTGTTAGTACCTACTTACAAGTTTCGATTTACAAATTTTTTATTTACAGCATCGGAAACTTTTTTGGAATGAATGTCGTAGGTACAATTGATTATACCAATGGGTTCATAAGCACATTCCAAGAAGTTGGATTAAAAACAAATGCTCAAGAAGCAACGATCAATGAAGCAGAAAATTCAGCATATATGTTTGTTGATTTAATAATATCATCATTGATAATTTTTTACGACTACCATGCTTCTTTGAGTGACGGAGATTTTAATGGAACGGTGGCTATACCCAAGGACTATTTAGAAATCCAATTACAGGTAAGTGAAATAAACGTTGATTTTTAAAAATTCACGCATGTGCACGAAGGCTCAAGGTCGGCTCATACCAGTGCGCTTGATTCAAATCCATCAGGTTTTTGAAAAAAAAGGTCGCGGATACTTTTCTAACAGACCTCGTATGCGTAAAAGCGAAGAAATGGTAAAACTGTTTTATATTATAGGTGAAAAAATATTACAATAAACCAGAAGTTCTAACTTATAATGTAGAAATCAAAGGAACTTCTCCAGCGGCTATTTTTACAGTATGGGATTATATTCCCTATAATAAGTACACTGAAGTTATTAATAGAAATGTAAGTATAAGTCGTAACAATTGAAGAGTCAGAAGTAAAAAATCTGATGTGGACACCACACGACTTCCTTGTACGCAAGATCAATATGAAGATGAAGTATAGACCCAAGTATAAAATTCCACGTATTTGACGTAATTTGACATTAGCATCTATTTTTTATTTTTTACCTTCCGTCACCTTTAGGTAAGGAAGGTATTGTCTTTGGTCAAAAAATTCGATGATGAGTTTTTAATCAATAAGCACGTTTTAGGGTCCCTAGAATACGAATTTACTATTTTTACGATGATGTCTGTATGTGTGTGTGTGTGCGTGTGTGTGGATGTGTGTGTGTGTGGATGTGTGTGTGTGTGTGTGTGTGTGTAACAAAATTTTCGTCTGCGATAACTTTAATACTACAGTTACAAAAATTATAATTTTTTCGTATACTTCTTCGTTATATCCATATGAAGAACTGATTAGATTTTGGTTACAATTGGTCAACCGGAAGTATCATCATTTGAAGATTTTAACAGTTTTTCTTGAAAAAACTATGTTAAATATAATTTTTTCACATTTGATGTTATTATAAATATTAAAGAATATTTTATTCTCTATACGATTTGATTGCATTTTATACTTAATATTAAATGGATATAGAGTTAAAAAATTATAAAGAAATTAAATTTCATAAAGTAGCCATAGCTATGGAAACAGTTACTATATTAAGAAAATTCTGATTGAAAGATGTCAGTGTCAAGTGAAATTGACATAGTGTCTTATAACTTTACTGAAAATATAGAATCTTTTGCTTTCTGTATGGAATTTGTATAAAATACATACAACTGCTTTAAGGTAATGTACAAGAAATAATAATAATAATAAATCTTTTATTTCTGCAGATACATTACACTGTATATAGAAAACATCACAAAATAATAATTTTCTGTATGAAATTTACATAAAATACATGCAACTGCCGGAAGGTAATGTACAAGAAATAGAATATTTAATTTAGCAAGGAACTTTCCGTATGAAATTTGTACAAAATACATAGAACTGACGGAAGGTAATGTGCTGGCCACATCAGATTTTTTGTTATTTTTTGTCCTAATCCATAGCAAGCTTCACTATAAAAACCAAAAAGTATATGTTTTAAATTTACATATCTCGCTTATACAAAGGGCTAATTTAATAATACTTGATGTGCTAGACGCAGAATTTAATTCTCTAAAACTCTTATTAGAAGCATTTATTTCCAAAATCAAAATGAAACCATTTTATTCAAGAAAAACTGTTAACAACTTCAGGTAATATATCACTTCCGGTTAGCCTGTTTTAACCAAAATCTGCTACGTTATTTCAATTGATATAAAAGTCTTATTTACCAAATTTGAAAAGTTTTGGATTATATTTTAATATAATAATATTTTAATAATAATGATCAAAAAGGGAGGTGCACAACTAGATGTTATAGAAGTCAAAATGGATATTTCCGTTGAAATCTCAAAACCGAAATTTTTCGCGATTACAATACTTCCTTTACTTCGTACAAGGAAGTAAAAAGGATGAATGTTCATTCTAAAGCCGGTCTCACACTACTCGCCTTGTGTACTTGTACAACCATCCAGGGCCGTACCAAGCTACGGGCAAGCCAAGCGACCGCCTGGGGCGAAATTGGTTTTAGGGCGACATTTTTAAGACTATTTTTTTGCAAAATAAATTAAAAATCAAATTATAAGTTTATTGACTCGTCCAATAATGCTGACAATTCCAGTTGCAAGAAACTTATATTAATTAAATCCTATTTATATTTTTTTTGCGTTATACTAAGAAAGAAGAAAGGCTAAATTCGTTGGCGATTATATCTATTAAAAACATTGTCATATCAAGTACTGAAGAAGTAATTGTTGTTCAGAAAATCTACTGAAAAATACCCCAACATCAAAAAAATTGCAACAAAAGCTTTTATACGGAATCCTGTACAGAAAAATACACTGATGCATCATTTTGGTTTTTAACATTTTTCTTGAAAATGGTGATCCGTATCGAAATTTTATACAAACAAGATTCTTATATTTTTTACTTAGGATAATCCGTTAAAGAGTTAAATTAGATTTTCCGAATTGCAAAATAACGAAATGTATTTATACCGAGACTTATACCTACACTGAGAAATATTTTTTTCCCTATATATAGGGTTAGTCATGGAAGAGTTATTTTCAAAGTTCGTTTGTTTGCAACCCAAAATACTAATAACAGACCATATTTAATTGTTTATTGTCAAAATAACAGAACCATCACTAGAAGGCAAAGCAATCGTGTATTAAATATTCAATTTTTTTAAGAGAGGAAGCTAGACGCTGTTGTAAATAGTATTTCGGGTTGCACACAAACGAACTTTGAAAGTAATTCTCCCGTGACTAATCCTGTATATGGTATTAGACAAAAATCTCTGTATTTTAAATATCTAAAATATTTTCAAAATAATTTCATTCAGATTAAGATTCTGTGATTGTTTGCGAGTTATGGACACAAATCCCGTCTTTTCTAATTTTTGTACCTATATAATCTAAACAAAATTGTAATAAATGAGGGGCGCAATTTACAATTTTCGCCTGGGGCGCTCAAAAGTCTCGGGCCGACGCTGGTGGTGGGGCATCATTTAGACGCTGTAAAGTTTGGGCGCTATGAAATTTAGACACTATGAAATTTGGACGCATGGCATTTAGACGCAGCGGAATTCTTCGTGATAAATGATCGAGAGATTAATTCAGAGAGTGAAATCTTGTGAGACGTATCAAGTGTGATTTTTTAAATATTATATTTGAACAGTTTCACCGAATATCGAAATTATACTTTGTACATTTATTATTATAATACAAAATGTTGCAGATAATGTTGAGTTTGATGGACGACGAATTCAAGGAAAAAATTGAAGAATTTTGGAAGAAAATTTTAGGGAAAGCAATCAAGAAGTTACCATTTCCTCAAATGTGTTACTTTTGTTAATCGATGTATCGATTTTTATTAATAAACATTAGTTTTTACGTATTTTGTTATCATATATTTACATAATATCTTTAAACAAGTAATTAATACAATTTAAAGTAATTCAGAAATTGTACATTAAGATAAACTTAACAAACGATTATTGTTTTAATATTTAAATTAGTCGAAAAGAGTTCAAAATTCCGAATTTGTGCGATATAAAAGAAAATACTATCAGAGTACGGAGCAAGCAATACGTGTATATTCGCTAATTTATATATCGTTAACTTAACGTATTTTAAACATTATTCAAAAAAATAATTCATTGTATCACATTTTCTAAAATGAATACGATGTATTGCATCTTAAAAAGTACTGCACTTATTTTAATTTTATTGAAAACTGGTAAATATTATTTTAATTATTGTTAAAAAAGTATTTTTTTTCATTTCATTTAATGTTATAATTGTCATAATATATTTTATAAATTTATTATTATAATTTTAGCTTTAGCATATGAAAAACTGCAACCTCCTATATCTTTAGAGGTATTACGAAATATATATTTTTTATTTCACAGAGGGTACGTACATATGTAGGTAAATAAAGCCTATCTAAAAAGAATCCGACCTTCGGCGAGAAAAAATATTGCGTATAAATTCAATATTGTGGACGATTCTGTTTAAAGTTCGTACTGAACAATTTATACCAAATAGGTGATTACAGCTCAATCGAATTAAGAGAAATTAGTAAAAAATAGTGAAAGCAGATGCTTAATAATAAATATTAATAAAGAAATGAAATGATATAATTGAAATATTTTGGATATAAGGGGTTTTTTGTTTTCGCAGCTCGTCACTCATATGAATTCCATATATATTATTTTGATTGGCGACTCAAAAACCACCTATAAATATACAACTGTGTCAGTAATACTACCAACATTGTAAGTGTCTCTAATGATGATATTTTAACTGCAATTAAGTGCTTAAAAAATACCCGAAATCCTGGACCCGACAATCTCCCATCGTATATTATAAAAGCTTGTGCCCATATTTTGCTTGAACCCTTAAAATACCTTTTTAATTTATCCATTAAAAATAACGTTTTCCCTACTATTCTTAAGTCATCTTACATTTGTCCCATTTTTAAATCTGGCAACGCAGCTGATATTTCTAACTATCGTCCAAGTGCAATTCTCTCAAACATCTCTAAAATTTACGAATCAATTCTTTATAAACAAATATATAGTAGTGTCCAAAATCTTATATCAGTTCGGCAACATGGTTTTGTGAAGGGTAAATCTACAACAACAAATCTAATAATTTTACTGAATATACTCTTAATTCACTACATGATAATGCCCAAGTCGACGTTATCTACACTGACTTTCGAAAAGCTTTGATACTGTTGATCACTGTGTTCTTCTTTAAAAGCTTCAAACCAATTTCAGTTTTTCTTCCAATCTAATTTCTCTTCTTCAGTCGTATCTACACGGTCGAAATTTGTTTGTGCACCTTAATAACTTCAACTCTGCTCCCTTTATTGCCACTTCTGGTGTCCCACAAGGTTCAAATCTCGGTCATTTGTTGTTCATATTGTTTATAAATGATATTGTTGATGTTGTCAAAAATTCTGAAGTACTACTTTATGTACTATACTTATCCTTATGTTATGGAAAATTCCAATCTTGATCGGGTTACACAGTTTACTGACCTTGGCGTAATTTTTGTTAGTAAGCTTTATTTCAATTTGCATTATGATCACATAAAAAAGTCGTCATTAAAAATATTAGGTTTCATCATTCGTTTTTGCAAATCATTTCATAATTTGTCTACTTTACATCGACTATATTATTCGTAAGATCAAAACTGGAATACTGTCTCCATATATGGAACCCCATTTACAACAAATATATAAGTCAACTGGAATCTGTTCAAAAACGATTCGTTAAATATTGTTTTTATAAAAAATATAAACACCATCCCAGTTTTGATATTACACATAAATATAACGAATACCGAGTTAGGGGGTGGAGTCTACTACCAATGGAATTCAAATAGCGGACACGTGGCTACTAATCCAGTACTGCAATTCTCAAACAGTTTTTATTTGAATATAAATTTCTTACATTAAACTTAATAATTTTGATACACTTGCAATTATAAAGCATGTAGGCTTGTATAGTGGTACAATATTAATTTGTTTTTTTATAAATATAATTTAAAAATAGCATACATTTCAAGAATAATTTAGACCCACGAATAAAACAGTTTTATGTAAAAACTTTCGTGAAGTCACATCTATATTTTCAAACTTCGGGGGACCATAACTCGCTTATTAATAGGAATTTTTTCACCAGATTTTCACCAATAGTCTTAGTTTTACTTATACTTTCTGATGAAATTATAAAAAAATGGTGGAATCCCCTATTGTCACTTTGTAACCGTTAAAGACATTTAAAATAATTTGCTTTGCATCTGACGACAAATGCACTGTTTTTTACCTTCCGTCACCTTTAGGTAAGGAAGGTATTGTCTTTGGTCAAAAAATTCGGTGGTGAGTTTTTGATGAATAAGCACGTTTTAGGGTGCCTAGAACACGATTTTACTATTTTTACGATGATGTCTGTATGTGTGTATGTGTGTGTGTGTGTATGTGTGTCTGTGTGTGTGTGTGTGTAACAAAATTTTCGTCTACGATAACTTCCATACTACAATTCAAAAAATTATAATTCTTTCGTATTCCTCTTCGTTACATCCATGTGAATAGCTGATTAGATTTTGGTTAGAATTGGTCAACCGGAAGTACCATCATTTGAAGATTTTAACAGTTTTTCTCGAAAAAACGATGTTAAATATCATTTTTTCACATTTGATGTTATTATAAATATTAAAGAATATTTTATTCTCTATGCGATTTGAATGCATTTTATATTTCATATTAAATGGATATAGAGTTAAAAAATTATAAAGAAATTAAATATCATATATTAGCTAGCTATGCTATAACTCTGGAAACAGCTGATATACAGCTACTATATTAAGAAAATTCTGATTGAAAGGTGTCAGTGTCAAGTGCAGTTGACAGTATGTATATGTTATAATGTTACTGGAAATATAGGATCTTTTGCTTTCTGTATGGAATTTGTATAAAATACATACAATTGCCTTAAGGTAATGTACAAGAAATAGAATCTTTTGCAAGGAATTTTCCGTATGACATTTATACAAAATACATAGAACCGACGGAAGGTAATGTGCTGGCCACATCAGATTTTTTATTTAAACACTCTTTATCTTCACAAATATTAATTGCACTCCACGGTCTCAACATATTCATACTTGCTGTGTTTCGTTGTTGAAAACTAATAAGCAACTAGAATGAAATGCTAAACTAAAACTCAGGATTAATGTTCGCATTTCGAGCGAATTGGAAATCAGACGAATATTTGGAACTACACCTCATACAACAGCTACCAAGCAGCGTATGACGCACCCGATAACAAAACTAAAATTTAGGCATGCGCATTTCCACTGTGGAAAAGTCGGATTCTTTTTAGGGCGGCCTCGTAATTTATTTATTTTTAAAACTCGAACGATATAAAATAAATTTACTCTGTAGTCCTACTGTTAACGATTTTACAAAAATTCCGTACGAAGATGCTTTATCCATGGCCGAAATTTCTAAATTTGATTCAAAAAAAGAAACTGTTTTTTATTTTCCTGGATGGACGGAGAAACCATCACAAAATGAAGAAAGTGTTGATACTATAGCAAATGGTAGGTAAACAATATGAGTTAGGTGGTGGTGTGAACTTTAATATCTTTAATATCTTCTTGACGTATTTTAGCATTTTTAACTAAGAATTCTGTGAATTTGGTCGTCTTAGATTATGCTAATCTTGTAAAAGGAGATGCATTTATAAACTATGTTGATGCTGTTAAAAATATATCAGATATAGGTATTCAATATTATTATTTACATGATTTAAAAAAAACAATATCTGATATAATTTATTTAATTATAGGAAAATCTTTGGGATACTTTTTGAAAAATTACATACCAAATATACAACCAATAGTAAAATTACATCTAATAGGACATAGTTTAGGAGGTCAAGTTATGTCCAAAACTGCTATTGCGTATGGCCGAGGGAAGCTAAAATGGCTAACAGGTACAATTTTATACAAAAACATTCATATATTTTCAAGTAGCCCTAAAAAATAATATAACGTATGGTCCTAAAGTATTGAGATAATTTTTAGATACTGGTAACTTTTTTAAAACTCTTTTACTTTTTAAACTAATTATTACAACAATTCACAATAAGTATAACAATTAATATTTAACATTTAAATTATTGACAATGGACCATTATCTTCAAAGGCCCTTAATTTTCATCTGACTTGCCCCATCATCCTCTGGATAACATCTAGATCGATTTCTCGAATCTTTTGGTAAATGCGACGTCGTAATTGTTCATTTGCAGCTTCCCAACCCTTGTACACTTTTCTGGTCAATATTGACCAAAATCTATTGGTCGAGTTTGAGGTACATTGGGAGGATTGTCCAATTTCGGAACAAAGTGTACGTTGTTTTCGTTATACCAGTCTCTAGTTCTGGCGTAATGGCATGAAGCTAGATCAGGCCAAAATATTATATCATCATTGGCGTGATGTGTATTTAAAAATTGAAGCAATTTAGAGAGACATCTTTGAATATAAAGATGTGCAGTTAATGCTTCTCCTCGAACACGACTAATGTACGGCTGCGATATATCCGGCTTCAGAAATGGCACACCATACTAAAATTTTATCCTCAAATTTAGATTCACCTTTGAGTTTGACATTGTCTGGTGTGTTTTCCATGTCATTAGTATAAAAACTATCGTTTCCTTTCATCTCGGAATGGGACAGAGTAAAATATTTCTCGTCATCCATTACAATAAGTTTGAGAAAATGAATGCTCCTTAACGCACGACAACATCTAGGGATTCATTCTAATTGGGCCACGGTATATTTTAGTGCCTTTCTTCTTTTTCGAAACACCACGTCATTTCGAGTAAGTGTTTTAATAAAAACAGTGGTCTTCGAAACATCGAATCTTGTGGCTACAGTTCGTTGTGACACTCCAACTTTGTCTTTAACGGCTGCAATTAATCTTTGTTCTCTCATGTGCCTCAAATTTTTTGGTCGACCATTTTTGGGCAAATTAACACAGGGTATACCTTCTTCACAATCGTTTATTGTTCGATAAATTGTTGCCACAGAGATATTGTGCCTGGTAAACGCCCGCACGGTACAAATATGTCATCAGCATTACCGATATCTGCGTACAAAGCAGATTGGCATACCCAGCAATGGGTAATATGCCGTGATGATATATTTATTTATTTATTTATTTATAAACTGCAACAATATCACACTTAGGCATTCGCTCTACAAGATTGTAAATTCCTTTACGAGTATTTAACGTATATGACATTCCTTAACGAGTATTTAACGTATATGACATTTTACTGCATCAAATCGGAAACAATAAACTGTCAAAATGAAAACAACTTAATTGTGATATTTTGTTTCCAGCGACAATTTGATTAAACGTTATTTGGTATAAATACAAAACATCTAAAAAAAATCTAAAAACTTCAGGACCATACGTTATTTTGAACTACTCCTTGTTCCATTTAAGCCATTCAGTATTGCAGAGAATACGGAATAGTTTTGACCTCTCTGATTGGCTGAAATTGGAGACAAGAGACAAGTTTACCCAATGTAATTTCGGCAATATAGAACGAATGCAAGACATACTTGACAGCTTGAAACGTCAAAATTTGATCATTTCTAATTCTTTAGTAAATAAATAGTTTCTTAAAGGAGTTAAATATTATAATATATAATAATATAGAATCACAGCTTAGACTTCTTATCTGACTACACCTTTAACTCTTGGGATCGTCTACGCTTTGTCAAATCAACGAAAAGAGGCTCTACGTTTTTACCAATTATACAAAATCTGTTAGGAATTCGTTACTTATTTTTAACATATTTATTAAGAACTTGATATTGTCTGTAACTTATTTTAACAAAATATATTTCCGTTTTTAGCTTTAGATCCTGCAGGTCCTTTATTTAACATGCCAATGGTAGAACATCTTACAAAAGATGATGCACAATTCTTAGATGTCATCCATACCGACGCCTGGAAATTTGGAGACGGTAGATCGATAGGTCATATCGATTTTTTCCCTAATATGGGTGTTAGAATTCAACCTTATTGCCAAACCAGTGGGGATGGTAAGTAAAAATAAATATGAATGAAATTGAGTGTTCCAATAGGGTCCGGTCATAGGCGCCCACAGGGGGGGGGGGTCGAAAGGGTCGACTGACCCCCCTTTCATTTATGGACTGTATCCATTTTTAAAAATAAAATTATAATTTTATTTTTTCATTTCAATGTATCATTGTATTTTTTAATAATTATTGGTAATATTTTCTTATATTTTAATCAAAAATTTATTACATACTATCTATTACTAAGTACGAAATAGCTGAAGTGTCAGAATGAGTAAATTATGTTCTGTTATTATATTACATTATCTTCGGTGTTGTATTTTCTTTAATATGCCGTAGTTTATTCTAATCATTTTATGATCACATTCTTCTCAAAATTTTCACAATTATCGATTTTACTGTTTTATAGAAATAAAGAAATAGAAAAGTAAATAATGAATAGATATTACATATTTATTTATTTATTTATTTATATTAAAAGTACCTACGTATGATTAGGGTTGCCGTATTTTGTGAGGAGCGCGATTTAATTAACATTTAATTATTATACATTTTATTTTGAGCAGTTCAATAGAATAATTATATTGTTACTCAGTAATATATTTTAATTTAATGCAACATTGTATTTTCAGATTGTCTGTTTCTGTAGTTATTGCTTATGCTCGCATCTCGCATCATAAAGCCTAGTAAAAGAGGCAATTCTACGCTTTTAGAGCGTACATACGCATTTTCGTCATAAAATATTGATTTTAATTTTTTAAGAATTTGTTAAATTTGCTTCATTGTAAAGAACTCTATATTATCTTACTTTGCATTAAAACAGGTTTGACCTTGAAAATTATTAAAAATTCGCCTGCGGCGCATTTTTTTCTTACAACAAAAATTTCGACCCACCTTGTAAAAAAGTCTGCGGGCGCCCATGGGTCCGGTAGTCATTTATCAATTTAGTTATTTTTTTAAGATTTTTCCACTCCCGATGATTTATTTTTTACCTGATCATTTTTGCTAAAACTAATAAAATTACCCCTGAATCTTAAAATAATTTTAATAAAACTGAATACGTATTTCCAGAACTAAGTTCTGATCCTGAGAAGTCAGTAGTACAGATTAGAGTAGCCAAAATTACTCAACATGTCAGCCATGTCATAACTCTGAATGAAGAGTTTTATTTTAATAAAATATTTTTGTAGAATATTGCAGTCATCACATGTCTTGGAGATACTACGCAGAGTCTATTTTAACAGAAACTAGTTTTCTGGCTTCCAAATGTAAATTGCCTTTTTATTGCACTCGTGTGAACTGGTGCTGTAAAAAAGGTGCTGTTGTAACTAATATGGGATACGGAGTAAACAAAAATTTCCGAGGGGATTTTTATTTAAAAACAGACAGGAAATCACCTTATAGTTTAGGAAATGCCGGATTGTATGTATAAATAATAAATAAAAAATATAAGCAACAATTAATAAAGAATTATTCATGTGCACAATTTATTTGCCCCTTAAAATATCTGATGTGGCCAGCACATTACCTTCCGTCAGTTCCATATATTTTGTACAAATTAAATACTGAAATTTATTGCACAAGATTCCATATTTCAGTATATTACCTTCTGTCAGTTCTATGTATTTTGTACAAATTCCATACAGAAAATTTCATGTACCTAAGAGATTATATATTTCCAGTAAAATTATAACACAAACATGTCAATTGCACTTGACACTGACATCTGTCAATCAGCATTTTCTTGATATAGTAGCGGTTTCCATGATTATAGCAAAGCTAGCTGCCTTATGAAATTTAATTCCTTTATAATTTTTACCTACCGTCATACCGTAGGTAAGGGAGGTAATGTAGTCGTGCCAAAAATTCGATGGTGAGTTTTCAGTAAATAAGCACGAATTAGGGTCCTCACAACTCATTTTTCCTATTTATTTACGATGATGTCTGTGTGTGTGTGTGTGTGTGTGTGTTTGCGCGCGTGTGTGTGTGTGTGTGTGTGTGTGTGTGTGTTTGTGTGTGTGTGAGTGTGTGTGTGTGTATGTGCGTGTGTGTGCGTGTATGTATGTATGTGTGTGTGCAGGTGTGTGTGCGTGTATGTATGTGTGTGTGCAGGTGTGTGTGTGCGTGTATGTATGTGTGTGTGCAGGTGTGTGTGTGTGTGTGTGTGTGTGTGTCGATTTTATCGTCCACGATAACTCTTATAACAAACTTCCAAATATATCTATTTTCCGTATTTAAGCTTCCTGCATTCATATAACGAGTTGATTAGATTTTGGGTAAAATTGGATAAATGGAAGTGATACTTTACTTGAAGCCCATAACAGTTTTTAATGAAAAACTATGTTAAAATATAATCCAAAACTTTTCAATTTTAGTATTTAAGACTTCTATATCATGGGAAACAACATATTATAGATTTTGGCTAAAATTAATCAACCAGAAGTGATACTTTACTTGAAGCTCTGAACAGATTTTCGTGAAAAATAAATTGATACAATCCAAAACTTTTCAAATTTGGTATTTAAGACTTTTATATTAATGAGAACGACATATTAGATGTTTTCTAAAATTGATAAACCGGAAGTACTACTTTACAGGAAGCTATACACAGATTTTCTTGAAAAAATATATTAAAGCATGATCCAAAATTCTCAAATTTGGTATTTAAAACACGTGTATTATTTGAAACAATATTAGATTGTGACTATACGTATATGATAAACCGGAAGTGGTACTTAATTTGAGGCTCTTTACGGATTTTCGAGGAAAAACATAATAAAACATAATCCAAAATTTGGTAGTACATACTTTTCTATTTACAGGAACAACAAATTAGATTTTGTTTACGAACGATCAACCGGAAATGATACTTTACTTAAAGTTCATTGCTATTTCAAACATGGAATTGACGGAAGGTCATGTGTTGGCTAAATCAGATTATTTTTTTTAATTCTCCCTCAAAACTAGGGTGGTAATTCTACCACACCTGTATTTCCATATTTTGAAAGTGTTTGTATACACTGTTACCTAGATACGACGTTACCAGGTGTAAAAGGTGTATTTGTTTACATAGATACAAAATCGATCTGACAGTTTCGAACAGAAAGAATAAAAGTGTCATAAAATATTGTTAAATGAGTGAAAAAGTTGGAAAAAGTGGTTGCTTTCTCTTACAAGGCAAACAGGTATATTGTTATGATATTTACAATATGTTAATTGCTAAATTATGGTTAAATTGGTCTATATTTATAAGAAAACGATCTTTATTTTACTTAAAAACTGTTGTAGGAATAATGTTTAACGTATTTTTATTTATTTTAACAAATATACGTTCTAAAAGTTTTGTATATTGAAGAGTAAAATGTTTGTGTATAATAATTTGTTTTAAAATGAACTAATATGGTTTCATATTGAATAATTATACATACATACATACATACATATATACATACATACATACATACATACATACATACATACATACATACATACATACATTCATACATACATACATACATACATACATACATACATACATACATACATACATACATACATACATACATACATACATACATACATACATACATACATACATACATACATACATACATACATACATACATACATACATACATACATACATACATACATACATACATACATACATACATACATACATACATACATACATAAAAGTTACGAAACAATCATCCTTCGCCAAACATTCCTGTCTAAGCACACTTCTTTCGCCTCGGCCACATGCATAATCGCATTCATACACGCTCTTATTCTCTTCCCACTCGGAAACTTTCTCTCTTTTAGTACCTTATCAATCACATCCATCCACTTACACACTGGACGGCCACGCAATCGAACACCCTCAATTTCACCAAGATATATACGCTTTACAAGACGTTCATTCTTCATTCTCTCCACATGACCAAACCATCTCAACTGGCTCATTCCTACTCTCTTAACAACATTCTTCCTTACCATACATTCTTCATACACCAAATTATTCCTCACGCGATACCTTCTTACATATCCACATACTCCACGTAAATACCTCATTTCCATGGCAGTCACTCTCTTTTTATGCTTTCCCGTCCATGCCCAACATTCGCTTCCATACATCAAAGCAGGCACTAGCACTCCATTATACACACTTAAACGAGCTTCTCTAGATACGTTTACGTTTCGAGCAAACGTACCCAGAGCACCCATTACCTTACACCCCGCTCTCACTCTCCTTTCAATTTCTCTATCAATTCGACCATCCCTTGACATCATACTACCCAAATATACAAACTCATTCACTTGCTCCAGTTTCACTACATCCACCAACACATTGCACACAGTCACCAATTTACTCCTTTCAAATACTAACACCTTGGATTTATCAACATTCAACTCCAGATTCATTCTTCTTCCTACTAAATGTATTCTCTCTATCATTCTTCTGAGTTGCTCTTCATTTTCACCTAAAACAACTACATCATCTGCATACGCTAACGCGGGCACAATACTTTCATTAATTTGTACACCATCCATTCCACTCAATAAATAAATAAAAATAAATAATAAATTTTAGGTAAATTTTAACAAAAGAAACCTTTTTAAAGGTATTAAAAATACTCGAAACTCAATAATGTCAAATCGTCCGTTTTCAGCTAGTGATAAGGTTTGATTTACTTCAATTTTATAGAATATTCTTATCTAACAAATGGTTTTAGAAGGAGAAAAACGTTGTATTTAAACTAAGACGACCATTATCTGCTGATACAATATTTTGTAATGAAATGTACCAGCAAGAATACGAAAATATGAACAGGGAAACATATTGCGAATCCACAAACGGTAAATATTATCAAAAATAAAGAATACTTTTCTTTTAACAATATTTTAAATCATAATTCAGAAATTCCCGATCTTCCAAGTTCCAAAATATTACAGTCGTTATTATCTGAATCTATTAACCGTCCTTGGAAAAATACAATTTCTAGAAATATTGAAACAAGTTTTGTTGAATCTACAGATAATTCTGATAAAAATATAAACTCTAAAGTAAAAGACATTAACTTTAAATCTGAATCAAACCACGGTATTTTAGCTCCAGGATTAAAAAGTAAACCACCACTACCAGAAAAAAAGAAAAAGACTGATTTACATCTAGAAATCTTCCCTAAAGATAATATAGATAATTTTGATACAGATTTTAAACTTAATCTAGAAAATGACGCGTTTTTAGAAGACCTCGAAGATGCTGGTAAGTTAACAACCAAAAACTTTTTGTAAAACTTAATATACAGGGTGTTAATACTAAGTCGTTACACCCGAAAATGGTAGATAGAACTCATTAAAACAAACAACTTTTCTTTACTCAAATTTTTGATTTGGAGCCCCAGTTCATAGTTATTGGCGTTCTCTTGTTTTTCGAAAAATCGTCATAACTCCCTTATTTTAAGGAATATTTAAAAAATACAAAAACTTTCAGCATTTGCTTTCGGTTCTCTAAAACACTTGTATTTGCAATTATTTTCTATTTCATCAAATAACAAAATGGCGACCAATCAATAACTTCAAAACAAGATATTTTGAAAACCACCCCATCGATTTTCGAAAATAAAACATTTTTAAAATCCATAAACTTTCTATTACAATATTTGTTTGAAACATTTTTTTCTATCTGTCCAAAAAAAAATTTTATTCAAATTGAATTGCAAGATAAATTTTAACAAATCATTTAAAACAAATTAGTTTTGCTGCCATTAAACAAGAAAAACAAGAAACAAACAAGAAAAATAAAACAATAAACAATGAAACAACAAGGGTGGGACTAAATATGATTTTCAAAGCGGCCACCATTCGCAGCAACGCAAGCCCGGCAGCGTGCTTTGATGTTGGTGGAGACCTTGCAAGGACTGCCTGCTTCTCTTTTATATCTTCTGCTGCAGCCACGATTCTAGCCACTAGTTCTAACTCTGTGTTCACCGGTGTCTCGTAAACAGAGGTCTTCATCTGACCCCAAAAAAAGAAATCTAGTGGAGTTAGGTCGGGGCTCCGGGCTGGCCACGCAACTGAACCTCTCCTCCCAATCCACTTATTCGGGTATTTTCTATTTAACAATGCGGAGACTTCTCGCGTTGTGTGAGCCGATGCCCCATCATGCTGAAACCAAAGTCTCCGTCTTATGTTTAGTGGCAAGTCTTCAAGTAGTTCCGGCAGCACAGTATCCAAGAAAATAAAATAATTTTCACCATTCAATCGGTTTGGGAGAATGTAGGGTCCAATAAAGTACTCCCCTATGATTCTATCTCTTTTTTGTTTCATTGTTTTCAGAAGCTACTTCGTTTTAAATGCTTTTTTACCTCTCGCTAAGAGAGGTATTGTATTCATGCTAAAAATCGCATATCCAAATTTTAATGAATAAGCACGTTTTAAGGTCCCTAGAATCCGATTATAACATTTTTACGATGATGTCCGTATGTGTGTGTGTGTGTGTGTGTGTGTGTGTGTGTGTGTGTATGTGTGTGTGTGGATGTGTGTGTGTGTGTGTGTGTGTGTGTGTGTGTGTGTGTGTGTGTGTGTGTGTGTGTGTGTGTGTGTGTGTGTGTGTGTGTGTGTGTGTGTGTGTGTGTGTGTGTGTGTGTGTGTGTGTGTGTGTGTGTGTGTGTGTGTGTGTGTGTGTGTGTGTGTGTGTGTGTGTGTGTGTGTGTGTGTGTGTGTGTGTGTGTGTGTGTGTGTGTGTGTGTGTGTGTGGATGTTGGATTCACTATATCTCAAATACTATAAGATTTAAGACATTTTTAACTTCGGATTCCTCAATCTAACAATAATGGGAAGAGTCCAGTCAGTTTTGGTAACAATTGGATAACCGGAAGTAGTAGTTACAAGAAAAAAATCATCTAAATATTATTTATCGAAAATTTATGTAAATACTTATATTAAAGAACGTTAAATTCTTTATTCGATAAATATAAATTCATTATTATATCTTCTATAGATTTAGAGATAAAGAAAGGCATATAAAATAATTTGATGTAAAAAATCTCAGATCAAACTACTGCAAGGCAAGAAATTCAAATGTTTGTAATTGACACATAAATGTCACTGTCAAAAATATTTGTATGCCTCTGTCAAAAATATTTGTACATTATTATGAAGATTATGAAAATAAAAAAAAAGTCAACAACGCAAAAGAATATACGTAAAAAAGAATATAAGAAGAATTTGCGAAAATAAAGAAAAAGAAAAGGAAAGTAGAAAAAGAAAATTTCAGGATATTGAATATAAAGAAAATGTATGTATTGTACATAATTTATTTTAAAATAACCAATAGATTTTGCAAATATATGTGAGAATTATTTTGTAGTGAGACATGAATATATGTATTTGTATTTAAAAATATTTTTCGTTTTATGCGTGCAACCAGGTACAATTACTGGCGAGAGGTTATGTGTTGGCCACATCAGATTTTTTAGTTTGTTAATACTTATGCAAGCCAAGTAAGTGAATAAAAACTTTTTTTTTTTGGACAGATAGAAAAAAATGTTTCAGACAAATATTGTAATAGAAAGTTTATGGATTTTAAAAATGTTTTATTTTCGAAAATCGATGGGGTGGTTTTCAAAATATCTTGTTTTGAAATTTTTGATTGGTCGCCATTTTGTTATTTGATGAAATAGAAAATAATTGTAAATACAAGTGTTTTAGAGAACCGAAAGCAAATGCTGAAAGTTTTTGTATTTTTTAAATGTTCCTTAAAATAAGGGAGTTATGACGATTTTTCGAAAAACAAGAAAATGCCAATAACTATGAACTGGGGCTCCAAATCAAAAATTTGAGCTAAGAAAAGTTGTTTGTTTTAATGAGTTCTATCTACCATTTTCGGGTGTAACGACTTAGTATCAACACCCTGTATTTTTGTAGAAAAACTTGATATATTAAACATAGATCTATCTCCCAACTCAAACGATAACCTATCAAATACATCTTTTAAAAACTGGTTACAAGAAAACAAAAATTTAATGCTAGAAACCAAATTACTAGAAACTGAGACCGATTTAAGTCTTCAAACGGTTCACAAACACCAAGAAGAATTAAACGAAAGCCTTTTAAATCTCGAACCATTATTTTCACAACCAACCACCCCAAACACAAAACCAGAACCAAAGAAACCAAAACCAAAATTTTACCGCACCGAGTTCCAACCAAAAAATAAAAAACCACAAAAAGAAATAAAGAAACCACCAAAAAGCATCTTAAAGCAAAAGAAAATACCTCTAAAAGAAAAAAAGAACGAAAAAGACGATGAAGAACAACAAGAAGACCAATCGTGGATGTCTTCAACAAAACATGAAAGTTTTTTGCAGTTTTTAAACAAATTAGAAGATTTGGAAGAAAATGAAGAAAGTTCTAGATCTAGACCGTTATCTCAAAGGTCTTTTCTGCAAGATATTCCAGAACATGACGAAGAGAAGAATGTTTCTTCGACCTGTGATGAAATTGCTTCCATTTTAGAAGTTTTGGAGAAAGAAGACTTGAAAAGTCGTAAGTTCTGCCATATTATCACAATCAGGGATGTAAAATTATTCATAATATATATATATATATATATATATATATATATATATATATATATATATATATATATATACAGGGTGTCTTGGAAATAGGGGAACATAGCGTAACCACAAATTCCTGGGACCAAAATAAGACGATTTAACTAAACTTACCTATATCCGACTGTGCAACGTTTAGCCAGTATTCTGCTGTAAAGTCTTTCTAAAAAAAAAAAATATTGCTTATAATAACAAAACGTTTTGTTCGATTTGGATGAAATTTCGTATGACAATCCATATGAATATAATTCATCTTTTAAGATGGTATTTGTTATTGTTAGTGAACCACTTGTGTATGAAACTTGGGTATCGCGACCATGATTAAACCATAACTTTAATGGCAACGCCAATAATGTAAATTTACTGTTTTTCAGAAAGATACATTCAATAGTAAGCTTTCGTGTCTCTGCGTAAGTTATGATATCTCTAACGATTTAGTCAGAAGAAAATAAAATGTAAGTGATTGCGCCGTGTAATTTTTAAAATAAATTTGATCTAGCAGTCTATCCAAATGTCAAACTACTAATTTTTAATGACAGAAACAATTTTTTATGAGTTGCCAATCTTCTAAAGTTGTTTAGGAGTGAGCTAACATTATTTAATCGTCTTCAAATATGGCAAAAGAAATTTTTGACAACCCATAAACAATTGTTACTGTCATTAAAAATTAGTTGTCTGACATTTGGAAAGACTGCTAGATAAAATTTATTTTAAAAATTACACTGCGCAATCACTTATATTTTATTTTTTTCTGACTAAATCGTTACAGATATCATAACTTACGCACAGACACGAAAGTTTACTATTGAATATATTTTTCTGAAAAACAGTAAATTTACATTATTGGCGTTGCCATTAAAAAGTTATGGTCTATTCATGGTAGCGACACCCAAGTTTCATACACTAGTGGTTCACTAACAATAACAAATACCATCTTAAAAGATTAAATATATATCCATATGGATTGTCATACCAAATTTCATTCAAATCGAACAAAGCGTTTCGTTATTATAAGCAATATTATTATTTTTAGAAGGACGTTGAAGAAGCAGAATACTGGCTAAACGGTGCACTGTCGGATATAGGTAAGTTTAGTTAAATCGTCTTATTTTGGTCCCAGGAATCTGTGGTTAAGCCATGTCCCCTTATTTCCAAGACAGCTGTATATAAATATATCGCTCAATATTACATACTTAAAGAAAATAATAATTAAACTGTACTTACCATAATCGCCAAATGTCAAGCCAAATTTTTTCTTTCTCGAAAACACATTAATGTTTTTATTTCACTACATGAGTTATGCAACAAAATGACCACAAAATATTAACGAATCGATTAATATATAAATTATTATTAGAATCAATCACTAAATTATGAAAATCTTTAAATAATTACGCGACGATTAGCGAATTTCTTACCCGAAGACCCCGCGTCTAAATTTCAACAGACGGTTCGGAGTTCAGACCGGTCTACGCCGGCTAATTACAATAGAAATATTGCAATTTAGTTTCTATAAGAAATTAATTGAAATAAATATATTATTTATTGTGCACAAATTGGTTTAGAAAAATTTCTATACACAAATAAATAATAATATTTTTATTAATAATAATAATAATAATAATAATAATAATAATAATAATAATAGTTGACAGGTTCGGTTTTTGTCAAAATTCATCAATTCTATTATAGTTATTTGTTGTATTAAGGACATAATTTAAAAAATATAGAACGGAAATTAATTAAATTGACTATTCTGAATTACATTTGACGCTTTCTGAAATTAAATTGACTATTCTGAAATACATTTGACTGATTCTGAAATACAATGAGCATGTTTCATTTCCAAAAAGTATTTTATGTCTCATAGTATTAAAGTATAAAGTATTATCATAGACTAATATCACTGTATGAACTGTTTTTTGCTAGGATACGGTATATATAAACATATCTATAACAACCGGGGCATTATATGAGGGCATAATAGTTCATTATGTCCTCATTATAATCCGATCATCCTTTATGGACTTTAAATTAGAAATAATATGAACGGTGATATAATGAAAATTATTTTCTTTTTAATTATAATTCATTACAATAATAATAAAGATTGATTACAACAATTAATACATTAATTGATTACAACAATTGATATAATAAGAGAACAGTTTTAAAAGCACAACACAGAAATCATTTTAAATTTAATTATAACATTTAAAATCATTATGAAAAGGGCCTTAAAAAGCAATTTACTTTCACTACACATGTAAATAGTAAATACGTCGAATTGCAGACTACAATGTTTCGCACTGATTTTGGACGGATGACGGATCACATGTGACACATCCAAAGCAGTAAAAACTGTCTAAAATGTAATAATATTCAGAAATAAGTGTATAAAAATAAAGAACTGATATTTGTCATGTGAAAACGAACCTCAAAATATAATACTTACATCTTCTACAGACAAGAATGACATAATTAGGGGAACATTTATGCGTTTGTCTTCCTCAAAGTATGCAGAAGCATGAAGCATTCAAAATAATTTCTTTACACCGTTTCGATAAAATATCTTCCGAAAAATCAAATTTATCCATTCCATCATCTCCAACGATATAGAATGTTGATGTTTTAAAAATAAATAAATGTTGATAATAAACAAAACAATTAAATAACATCCTTAGCAAAGCTAAAGCTTAAGCATTTAATCAAAATTATTATAAATGAAAACTTATTTCACATATTCTAGTGAGACATAAAATACAGTGTGTTCAAAAAAAATCGGAGTAGGCTATGAACAAAGAAACGTATGTTAATTTAAAAATATTTAATTAAATGTCAATTTGACATGAGATATTGTCAAAAAATTTATCTGAAGAAATGAAAGCTTTTCTTCTTGAATCTTATTTTAGAAATGGAAACAAATTAGAAAACGGCGAATGTCAATATCCTGTATCTTTCTTTATTGTCTTTTCTCCTTAAAACTACATTTTAAGATTCATTTTGACAATTTGACTTTGAACTGAATAATGATCAGACATATGTTTCTCTGTTCATAGCCTACTCCGAGTTAGGAATTTTATTGAACACACTGTACTATTAAATGAAACTTTATACAAAATTTTTCATAGTAAATAAATAATATTTTACGTATTGTTATTTTCGTAAATAATTAAATAAAAAGATTGGTACCAAAAGTACCCAAGTAACACAAATGACTTAAAATCGACGTCACTGTGACGTCTTAATTTACGTCAAATAGTCATTCTCGTCGTCTCAGCATGGAGCTATGCGAAGTCGTCAAGACGTAGTTTGTACGTCATTTTAAGACGTAGTTTCGACGTCATTTTAAGACATTGTATCGACGTCATTTTAAGACAATGTTTCAACGTCATTGGACAGTATATAACAACGTTTGATATATTTATTTATTTCGCAGAAAAATCTATTGAAAGCTACAAAGAAATTATAAACACTGAATTATCTGATACTGCCCCAAAACAAACTAATATAAATAGCGATACTGCGTCAAGTTCTACGTCTAGTTTGGAATCAGCGAATTACAAGTAAAAGTTTTTTATAATTTCTTATGAAAAACTGTAAAATTTGATTGAAAGTTCTTTATATTCTAGTGATTTCTTATCATATTTAGAAGAAGTCGATAAAAATTGTATGAAAACTTTACAAACTGCCAAAGAACGAATCAAAAGTGTCACAAAAGTTACAAATAGTATCTTAAATTTGGATAGTATACCAAAGTAAGCACCAACTACATACAAACCGTAAAAAAATATTCAGTAACATCTTTATAATATGTTTATTTTAATGTTTCAAGATTAGAAGATTTAATAAATTTAACTCAAGTCGATTTATCTCACCATATAGTCGATTTAAGCCTTCGATTAAAAGAACGTACATCTTCTATATCAACTTTACAATCAGAAATATCAAAATTACGATCTATGATTACATCAAAATCTGAAGAATTCGAAAAAATATTGAAAAATAAACTCAAACAATTAAAAGATGAATATGAACCAGCAATAAAACGTCATCAAAAGTTTATAGATCAACTCATAGCTGATAAAAAAGCTCTTAACACACAATGCGAAGGACTAATTAACGAAATGAAAGTATTAGAAGACAGATACAACACTAATATGAAAGCTATTGAGCAAAGACATAAAATTGAGCTGCAAAAAGCGAAAGACATGCATATGGCAGCGGAAAAACTTCGAAGAGAAAAATGGATCGAAGGGAAGACCCAAAAAATAAAGGTAAACAATAACAAAAAAATCTGTAAAAATGTAAAGTATCACTTCCGGTTGATCGTTCGTAAACAAAATCTAATTTGTTGTTCCAATAAATAGAAAGGTCTGTAATACCAAATTTTGGATTATATTTTATTATGTTTTTCCTCGAAAATCTGTTAAGAGCTCCAAATTAAGTACCACTTCCGGTTTGTCATATAGGTATAGTTTCAAATTATACACGTGTTTTAAATACCAAATTTGAGAAGTTATGTAGGTATTATGTTTTAATATATTTTTTCAAGAAAATCTGTTTATAGCTTCCTGTAAAGTAGTACTTCCGGTTAATCAATTTTAGAAACCATCTAATATATTGTTCTCATTAATCACGAAAATCTGTTTAGCGCTTCAAATAAAGTATCACTTCCGGTTTATCAATTTTAGCCAAAATCTAATATGTTGCTTCCCTTTACATAAAAGTCTTAAATACTAAATTTGACAAGTTTTGGAATATATCCTATTATATTTTTCACGAATTCAGTTCAGGGCTTGAAGTAAAGTATCACTTTCGGTTTATCAATTTTAGAAGAAATCTAACATGTCGTTAAATCTTAAATACCAAATTTAAAAAGTTTTGAAATATAATATATTTTTCACGAAAATAAAGTATCATTTCCGGATTAATCTAATTCGTGCTTATTTACTGAAAACTCACCATCGAATTTTTGGCACGATTACATTACCTCCCTTACCTACGGTATGACGGGAGGTAATTATTAAAACATAACTTATTTGGGAAATAATTGCGTAGGCTTCCACAGTCTGAGTCATGAGAAATATTCGTTTTCCGGGAATGGACAGTGTCATATTTTGAGTCAGAGCTCAACGTTTCGCCCGCAGTCGTATGAGGCATCTTCAGGAGCAAGGGGGATAGTACTGTCTTAAACAAGGTTACCCGACGTATCAACCACGCTAGAGGCCAAATAAACCAAGTGACGAAAAGGAAGGCCGAGAAGACAGTTATATACTAATCTAAAGATACGGTAGATGAGCAAAACTAATGAGGACCAATGGGAATCGAGTTCGTAATGGTAGATTGGGCGTGTCGTATTCCGAGAATCACCGGTTTCCACATGTGGCTCAAGAAATAGCCATCATCCCGATTGATGTTATTAGGATGTTTCCATATTTCTAAAGTTTCCCTGTGTTTACGTCTGTAAAACTCAGGGACAGGAGCTAAAATGCGGGAATTTTCAAATAAGATGTTATGTCCTGTGTTGTGTTGGTGTTCTGCGACCGCAGATGTTATTACCATACCATTACGCAGACAGCGTTTGTGTTCTGACAATCTAGTGTGAACACTCCTTCCTGTTTCTCCTATGTATACTGTGCCGCAAGAACAAGGAATACTATAAACACCGGATGACGACAAGGGTTCGCGTTTATCTTTAGTTTGGGGGAGTATTTCTGAGATTTTTTGTGGAGGTTTAAAAAAGACCTTAATATTGTTTTTATTAAGAATTCTACCTATTTTATCCGAGAATCCTTTAATGTAAGGGATAGATGCAGATGTTTCGAAAGGCATCCACGGGTTTTTTTTTTTGGTAAAGGGTTTAATTGTCTATGAATGAATGTTGCTTAAACTCGGCCTCTAGCGTGGTTGACACGTCGGGTAACCTTGTTTAAGACAGTACTATCCCCCTTGCTCCTGAAAATGCCCCATACGACTGCGGGCAAAACGTTGAGTTCTGACTCAAAATATGACACAGTCCATTCCCGGAAAACGAATATTTCTCATGACTTATTTGCTTTTGACAGGAAATGACAGTAAAAGGCCTCGAACCCGAATTACAAAATTTACAAGCAAGACATCAGCAAGAAATTTCAGATTTACGCTCAATACACAAACGAGAAATCGAAGAATTAGAACTCCGAGGTGCTAGAAAGACCCAGCAACAATGCGAGCAACTTCGACAACAATTAAGTTTGGAAAGAGAACAAGCAGTTGCACATGAACGCGAAATACTTCGGCAACGGTGAGAAATATTTCATTTTCTTTACTTTTTCACCAATTTCATTGACAGGATTGATCATACCATTTTGCTTAATAAATTGCACCTTTTCTCTCTATCTGCATCTTTAATTTCTCTTCTCTCTTCTTACTTACAAGACAGATTACTTTCTGTTCATTTGCTAGGATATAATTCATTTTCATTTACTGCCACCTCTGGGTGGGACCATTACTTTTCCTCTTATTTATCAATGACATCACAGATGTTATCCATTGTGGTAAGTTACTCTTTGCCGACGATCTGAAAATTTTTCACCCGATTTCTTCACCTTCTGATTGTGACATTCTTCAACGTGACCTAATTAATATTTCCAACTGGTGCTTGTCCAATAATTTGTTTTTAAATCTTGATAAATGCCAAATAGTTTCATACTACAGGAAATTCTCTCCAATTTTGTTCAATTATTCCCTAGATAATAAAACTCTAACCCGTAATGATCTCATTACTGACCTTGGAGTAAAATTCGACAAGGAATTAACATTTGTGCCACACATAAACTTTATCTGTAATGCAGCCTTACGCTTACTAGGTTTCATCATTCGCAATACACGTTCTTTTACTAATGTAAATGCAATCGTTTGTTTATTTTATTCTTTAGTACGATCAAAATTGGAATACTGTTCTCTTATTTGGAGTCCTTCTGCTGAAGTTCATCAGGATCGCATAGACACTATTCAAAAAAAGTTCCTTAAGTTTTTATGTCTTAAAACATATGGAACATATCCCGACCGTTTCATGTCTTATCACCAGTTGCTACTTACATTTAACTTTTTAACTCTTTGCGAGCGACGTAATATTTATTCTGTTTGCCATCTTTCTAAGATAATCCACATTAATGTTGATGATCCACAGTCATTAAATCTTATTAACTTTCACGTACCTATGTACCTCATTAGATACTCATTTACTTTTTATTTACCAGCAGCACGTACCAATATTTTATTCTCTTCTCCTATTAATAAAATGTGTCTTTTATACAATTCTAAATTTTCGTCTCTAGATATCTTCCTTCTATCGTCTAAGCAATTTTATCACTGTCTTCTGAAGTTTTCCGTTGGTCAAAACCACAATCCCTCGTTAATTTATTTCTTTATCCATCTACTTTGTTCCTCAACCTAGTTTTCCTCTGTACTGTAATTGGGCTCTGCCTGTTGTATGGAGTATTTAATAATAGTAATAATAATAATAGATTGGAAAAACTAGTCGAATCCGAAGAGAAATCATACCAGGAACTCCGTCGTCGACTCCAAGCAGAACACAGCGCTCGACTTTCCGAATGCGAAGACCGAATTTCGTTAATAAACTCCGAAAGAGACCGCGCAATCGAAGCAACCAAATCCGAATTCGATGATAAACTTCAAACAGCTTTACGCAGACATAAACAAGAAATGAAAAACATACGCGAATCCTGCGAACTCGAATTCGAAGTCTGGAAGACCAATTTCAAAAAACAACAAAGTCTCAAAGTAACAGAAATGGAATCACAAATGCGAGAATTATGCAAAAAAGAACGGGACCGAGAAATAGAAACTGTCATAGAACGATTAGAAAAAGAAGCCGAGGAAATGAAAGAACAAATAGAACAAGCCACAGAAAACAGAATCAGAAGGATGAGAGAAAAATACGAAAGTGAAATCAAGGATTTGGAGAAAAACACTGAAGATTACAAAGATAAATATTCAGAAACGAGAGAAAAACTTCTGTCTGCAGAAGATAATATTCTCAACTTGAAAACTAGTTTTAAACAATTGCAAAATCAACTGCAAAACTCGAAAAAAATCATTGAAGAACTCTCCATGGATAAAGACAAGATGAGATTACAAATAAAAGAAGAATTTATGACAGACATGAAACAAATGGAAGAAGAATTAAAAAGTTTGAGGAACAACAGAGAAGAAGAAATGCAAAGAATATTTGCTAAGTATAAACAAATAAAATATAAAATTTCCACCATGTTTTTATGATAAATGTTTATTGTTTTAGGGTAAAATTAACAGTAAACCACAAGGATGAAGTCATGAAAGAATTAAATCAAAATAATGCGAACTTACAAGAAAAATGTACGATGTTGGAAAATCTTCTGGAGCAGCAGAGAAAAGATTATTTAATTAAGTAAAACTTACAAATATTTTCATATAATGTATTTTATACTGTAATAAATATTTTCTTGTACGAATTAAACTTTATTTATTCAAATGTCTGGTAGATCAACCACGACTAACCTAATGAACTTCACTGAATTCACTCTTAATTCTCTACGGGACAACTCCCAAGTTGACGTGATATACACAGATTTTAAAAAGGCTTTCGACAGTGTAAATCATAATGTGCTTCTGGAAAAACTCGGCAAATACTTTCACTTTACAAAAGACCTTCTTCATTTTCTCAAATCATACCTTAGTGATCGCGAAATGACCGTGCATCTTAATAACTTTAAATCAAACCCGTTCACTGCTACCTCTGGAGTTCCTCAAGGATCAAACTTGGGCCCACTATTATTCAATCTCTTCATTAACGATGTGGTGGACTGTGTTCAACATTCTCAAATACTTTTGTATGCTGATGACATAAAAATCTATAAAACTATCAACTCTGTTAATGACTGTGTTCTCTTACAACATGACATCAACAACATTTTAAAATGGTCCCAGAACTCAAAATTGTTCTTTAATTACAGCAATTGTAAAATAATGAGTTACTTTGTTAAAAAAATACGTTTACACTTATGCATATCATATGGAAACTAATTCGCTTGAAAGAGTAACTCAGTTTAAAGATCTTGGGATTTGACACAAAATTAACATTTAATGTACACATTGAGACTACTGTAAGATCATCATACAAAAATCTTGGATTTTTAATTACAAATTGTCGGTCTTTCTGTAAAATAACTACATTAAAAAGCTTGTATTGTGCATTCGTCCGCTCTAAGCTAGAATATTGTCTACAAATCTGGAATCCAATATATCATAAATATATAACTAAGATTGAATCTGTCCAACATAAATTTATCAAATATTGTTATTTTAAAATTCATGGACAATATCCTAGCTTCACCCATGATTATTTCGTTTTATTGCCTGAAGTGAACTTGGTGCCATTAAGTAGTAGAAGAAATTTGCAATTATCACTCTACTTATACAAATTAATTAATAATTGTATTGATGACCCATGTAGTCTTGAGCTTATACCTTTTCATATTCCACGAGTCACTTCAAGAAATAAAATATCAATTCATTGTAAAACAGCTAGGACAAATTATGAATTGAAATCTCCAATAAGACAACTCTGTGTAGCGTATAACAATATATCATGTACGATTGACATTGATATATTTGGCGACTCCTTTTTTAAATTTAAGAGTACATTAATTACATACTTTTCGGATTAAGTTACTTGTTACATTTCTTATATGTTTATTTACTGTCTCAATATATTCGTTTTTGTATTTGTATACCGTATAATCGTCCTGTATCCTGTTAAATCGATTTAATAATAAATAAATAAAATCTTGAATGAAACTTGGACGACATTACCCAACGGCTCGCTCGAGCGTCGCGCTTTGACATTTGACAGATAACCTAAATTTGAAAAATCGTCGCGTTCTCCAGCATTAAAATCAATTCAATAAGAGTAAAATTATGGAATAAATTTATACTTAAATTGTAGAGGAGATTTCAAAGAATCGATTGGTGTATTGTTCGTCACGAAAATGTCAATAGAAAGCGAGAAAATCGATAAAAACTGCCAGGATCAAAAAAAATTTTGCGTGACCCCAACTTAAGGCAAAAATTTTCCAAATTTTTTCCTCGCTTTTTTGACGATTTGAAAGGTTTAAACCAAAAATTTGAAATGGAAATCAATTTAGAAAAGTATAATGAATTTTTTTACGTCAAAAAAACGAAGATTATGGGCAAAGTACTTCATTTTTCTTACCAAACTTACAACCTTTTACCCATATTACCTCCTTGTTGCTTTGGCACTGCTAAACACTGGGATTTTTTTTTCTTTTACAATAATAAATTACAATACATCTTAAAGCTAAATATAAATAAAATACAATACATTTTATGAACTAAATGTATCTGTAGCTGGTCTCGAAGAAGCGACTGTTCCATCTCCAGGATTTCCAGAATCTTCTGAAGTCTACGACTGGAAATATTTCATGAATTAATGTCTTATTACCGGATTGAATTTTCAAGTTTTACCTGAATTTCCATGTCTTTCTGCTCTGAAAGAAGCGGCGAATTATTTTGGACCTGTAACAGACTTATACACCTGGATTTAGAATAAAATTTGGACTATTTATTAACTTAAAAACTACTAGGGCCTATCAAAGGGGAACCGCGATACATTCTACCATTCATTAGGGCGTCCCACACATACAAACAGTCACACAATACCTCATATTTTCTGAAATATTCTTCCGTTTGTCCAGTACAAGAAATGTGGAATTGTCCGGCTATTTCTCGCAGAACTGCCGCATCCAAAATGGGTTTGTATCTGTAACAGACTCACACAGAAAGAATTAGAATTGAATTTTAATTATTTATTAACTTAAAAACTACTAGGGCCTATCAAAGGGAAACCGCGATACATTCTCATTCTCAACATTCATTTGGCGTGCCACACATACACACAGACAGACACACAATACCTAATATTTATTGGAATATTCTTCAAGACACTCAGTTGACTTCTTATTGTATTGTATCTTCGATTATTTTTCTACATCAAACGACAAGACATTCCATATCTGTAACAGACTCAAACAAACAGAATTACTATAAAATATTGACTATTTATTTTTATTAACTTATTCAGCACATGTCCTATACTACTTTCTTTCTTTATTTGGGCGTCCCACCCCACACACTCACAGACATTCACAAAACAGTGAAAATATGATCTAATTCAACAATTTCATACATACAAAAATATTAAAAATTACTTACAATATTCAACTATTGTTGTTCTTATATTGTTTGCGGGCGAAACATTTTTACAGATCATCAACAATATTTATTGAACCCGGGCATAATTTATACCTCAAAATGATCGGCAAGATTTCCTAAAACGAAAAATATATATTTTACCTTTTATTTCGTTGTATTTCTGCACAATTTTGCACTAAATATTCACCACAAACACATCATCAACTGTATTGTTGTTTATAACAAATGAATTAATGCAGTCGCTTGGCAGCTAGCGAGTACTGCGCTAGTCAAACGCGCGTCAAATTCATGATTTAAATATAACTTTAAATATTATTTTGTGTTCGTACGAGTGAAATAAAATAAATAAAAATTATTTAATTATAATATTTATTGATATTTTAAACAATTATACAGTATAAAAGTATTTGAAACAATCAAATTATTATTTCATTTTAGTCAGTTCTTGAGTGATGACATTTAGCCATCCAAGCCATGTTGTCTTCCACGAGCATAGAAAACAAATAGTAACGTATCGGGGTTTATAATGTGCTTTTTTTAACGAAAACAATTCGTCCCATTTTGCATATCGGTCTTCGTAGAATTTCTCCTCCATTTTCAGTGTTTCGTTAATGTTCAAATACTTTTTGTTGTCAAGTGTTAATCGTGTCCAAAGTTCTGGTGTTTCCGGCGTTGGATTCCTGTAAAGTGAGTGTTTATTTTATTGTTTATTTATTTATTCATTGTTTGTGCAGTTTATTTTGTGTAAAAATTGTTTATTGTTATGTTTTGTGTGGCATATTTGTATTAAAACATAAATTGAGGTTAGGAAGACGGTTGAATATAAATGATTTACGTACCCTGTTCTGGCAAAATTTGACCATAATGTTGTCATAACTTCAACAGTCTTTGATTCTGGGTCAGAGCCATAGAAAAAAGGAGTGTGTATTGTAGAGAATAAATAAAATAATTCGTCCTGGTGTACTGGTCCTAAAATGGAACAAAATTCGTTGATACAGATGTTTATTACAACAATATACTTACCGTAAACCGTTTTGTTAGTTCCTGGTATGTAAAAATGACTGTAACGTCCTTTATAAGAAAATTTGTAATAATATACTGGAGTTATATTTGAAGCTGCTACTAATTGTGCTAATTTATGTACTCCAAAGCCTACCACACTATCTGCGTACAACTGCAATCAAAATTTAATTAAAAATCGTTACAAACAATTCGTAATTTGTATATTACTTCAGCAAGAGCTCTAACAGTATTATTACTTATTGCTTTATCTTGGAAATAGAATTTTTTCAAACCAGCACTTATTTCTTTGGACCTTTTCGTGTCTCTTTCATATATAAACGAAATTGGTGCAACTTTTTCAAATTTTGAATTCATTTCTTTAAGCAAAGATGCGTTGTTTGTAACATCTATAATAAATAAGACAAAATACATTAATATTTTCAACGGAAAGCAATTTTTATAGCTCAAAAACTGTCTTTTTACCTCCCGCTACCCTTGGTAAGGGAGGTATAGGGATCGTGCTAAAAATCGCATATCGAGATTTTGGTAATTGACCACGTTTTAAGGTCCCAGAATCCAATTTTAACATTTTCACGATGATGTCTGTATGTGTTTGTATGTGTGTATGTATGAGTGTGTATGTATGAGTGTATATGTGTGTGGGTCCTTTACTCTAACTCAAGTACTATCATTCAGAAAATTTTGAAATGTTATATTTCGAACTTTTTCTGTAATAAAAAGAGCCCATTAGATTTTGGTATAAATCGGATAACCTGAAATGGCACTTTACTAGAAGCTCAAAATAGTTTTCTTCGAAAAATACCTTTAAATGTTATTTTTTCGAGATTAATGTTATTATAAAAATTAAAGATTATTAAATTTTCTACAGTACTTTTTCTATATATTTTATGGATAAATTCATAAAATTATCTATAAATTTAATCCCGGAGCCTACGCTTTAAACAAGCAAATCTCCTTGGTTACACAGTTCATATCTTAAATATATGTAACTGACAGATAAATGTCACTGTCAAAGAACTAATTTCAAATTAATAACAGTAACGTTTTAAAAAGAAAATAATGAATAGAACCATAGTTATGAATCTTAATACAGTTTCCGCAATAACTAAATATGTAAGTATATATATATATATATATATATATATATATATATATATATATATATATATATATATATATATATATATATATATATATATATATATATATATACACTATTATTCACGAAAGATGACTATACAAGGTCATTTGTTCGAAGAAAGAATACACATCACTGTATAGCAGTAGCTTAGCAACATTTTGTATTAGAAAGAGAAAGATTATTTGACCTATGTCTATTTAATTTATGTGGTGTGACAGATATACGTAAATAGTGGCATTACTTTATAACACACTATAAATAATAATGACATATGTCGTAGAATTACAGATACCTAATTATCTACTGCACTGCCCTCTGTGCTAATATTTACCCAGTGGCGTTGACATTTAAATCAAATTATTGTTCCTTGGTTTACAAGTTAAGTCTATGTTTTTGTATTTTGTAAAAACATAAGTGAAGAACATAAATCTTTCAGAAAGGCATTATTTAGAAAGAAAAATAAGTTTCAAATGAATTACTCTTATTTTTTCAGTTAAAATGTCTCCATAAATATTTCATGTTCCACGCTTATGCAAACTAAATGCAATGAAGTTATCTGCAAGCAATATTATATCACACGGCTCACAGATTACCTTGAATAGTCATTTTTCGTGAATAATAGTGTATATATATATATATATATATATAAATTAATAAAAATTAAATAGCGGGAGGTTTGGTGTTGGCCATATCAGATTTTTTCTTACTGTAAGCTGGGTAGACAAATTCATATTCCGAAATTCCTGTCATTAGCGGTACTTGGGCCTGTTTTCCTTGCATATACATTTCTGTGGGATCTTCAGATAAAAATCTTTCTTCACCAATGTCTGGTTCGATAACTGGAAGCCAAATTAAAAATGGGTCATCCCCGAATTCCTAAAATAAAGGTACAAACTGTCAAACAAAAGTGGAAGAACCCCAAACTTGAGTGTGTAATTTGAACAAAATCTTCATTATTCAACCTTGTATTTTCGTTATAAAATTTGAGTGATGATTTTACAAATATATGAATGTAAAAGAGGAGAAAATTTTGTATGTGTCTAACTTGAAATCCTGGAAAGGAGTCGCCCAATTCCTTTGCTGATTTCGTCCTCAAACATTTGATAATTTCGGTGGAATTTGTGGTCGGACATCCAACTAATCTTGCCTGTTTTTCGGCTAAGTTTAATTGATGATTTGGTACTTTCCATTGAGCGGTGCAAGATCCAGACATTGCTATAGCTCTGTGGAACAATCCTACAAAGAAACAGACATAGACAAATAACTATGGTCAGTATATACGAGGCTGTTCCTACTGCGAACACAATTCGGTCCTGGATTCGGCAGTCGGAGGAAACTGGTAGCACACTAAGAATAGGTACACATGGCCGACGAAGATCCATCAGAACACCAGAAAATGTGGAGTTAGTGAGAGCAGCAGTCGAACAATCGCCAAGGCGTTCTGCTCGAAGGCACGCTATTGCATTGGGGGTTTCAGACCGCAGTTTGAGGAGGATTCTGCATTTAGATTTGAATTTCCATTCTTTCAAAATAATGATGGTTCAGGAACCGCCAAAAACTGTGTGAGGAAATTCTTGCAGCGATCCCTCCTGAGGCAGCATTCTTCAGCAACGACATTTTCACCTAAGCGGGATTGTGAATAAACAAAATTTTCGCTACTGGGCTGAAAACACCCCCAATTTGTTCACGAAAGACCGCTACATTCTCCGAAACTAACGGTGTGGTGTGCCGTATCACAATTTGGCGTTATAGGCCCGTACTTTTTTGAAGAGGGAGGCGTGACCGTGAATTCCGGGCGTTATGTTTCATTGTTGCAAAATTTTCTACAGCGCCAATTGGAAGTGATTGTTGAAGAAGAGGGATTAGGGGACTTTTGGTTCCAACAGGATGGGGCTACAGCCCACACAGCGCGAAATTCTCTAAACGCTTTAAGAGAAATGTTTCCTAGACGTCTAATGTCTTTGAGAGGTGACGTGGGGTGGCCTGCGTGATCGCCCGATTTAAGCATATGCGACTTCTTTCTTTGGGGATATCTAAAGCCCCGTATTTGAAGTAAAATTTACCTTTGGACATTGGAGAAATCATGTGTAGACATACGCTGATAGCTCCAGCGCCATAGCCGACAATAGTGACCAAATCTGGGTCGCCCCCGAATCCTTCTATGTTTTGTTTGACCCATTTTAGGACCTGGACTTGGTCTTTAAAGCCGTTGTTACCGGGAGCTTCTTTGTCTCCTGTACTTATGAATCCTGAAAAATATTCAATATGTATAGTCAAGTTCTCCAAACGTCGACAGAACATGAATTATATCCGAGGGCAACGCCAAAAATTTCCGGCCATATACAGATCCAAGTAGCCTGGGAAAAAACAAAAATTAATTTTAAGTCAATTATTTTTATAATAACTGTCACTCGTTTATCACAATATCTGAAGTCACGAAAATTAAGTATCAAGCTGTTATCAAATTCTTTACCCGAGAAGGCCTTTCTCCTCAATGTATCAAAGATCGGCTGGATGGAGTTTATGGGAAAAATTCACCGTCTTATTCTGTGGTAAAAGATTGGTCGAAACAGTTTCGATTTGGGCAGGAATCCTTGGAAGATGACGTCAGAACAGGAAGGACGACGGACGTGGTGATGGACGACAATATTGCCCTTATTGAAAATCTAGTATTAGGTGACCGACGTTTGAAGGTGAAAAACATATCTCAAATGACGGGCTTTCTGATACAAGCATTCGTCGAATCATCCACGATCATTTAGGCATGAATAAAGTTAGTGCAAGGTGGGTCCCAAAACATCTCTCAGCAGTTCAGCGTCAACGTAGTGTTGAATGTGCTCAAAACTTTTTGAAGCTATGTGATCTAAACCCAACGGAGGTGTTGAAAATATGGTTCTATACTATGACCCATTATCCAAAAGGGAGTCGATGGAATGGAGGCGAAAAGGAGAAACACCGCCAAGAAAGTTCAGGGTCTGCCAATCCACAAAAAAAGGTGATGGCTACGATTTTTTGGGATTGTGGGAGCATTCTTCGTATAGACTTTAAAGAACGTAACGCAACAGTCAATGGGGCATATAATGCAGCACTTTTGCATAAATTGCTACAAAATATTCGGGAAATAAGACGTGGTAAACTAACCAGAGGCGTGCGTTTGCTGCATGACAATGCAGCCGTGCACACAGTGGCGTGGGCGCCAGAATCAAGAGGGCGCCGCTTGGAGCCCTTGGTAACCGTATGTAACTTGGGTACCAAAATTTGAAGTGTAAAAACTGTTGATTACTATGCGTATTGACATTTTTCGGAACTGTTGAAGCTCTCTATCTGTTATTTCATCGTATACTCAACACTGGGAAATACTCAAAAACGCTGTGGCCATAGTTATTAAATCTGAGTCTAAAACAAGATGGAGTGCATAAATAACCACCTTGATGGCATACTCCAAGTTCTCGAGACTATAATGGATGATTCAAATAAAACGAGTGAAACAAGAAGTGATGCTACAACCGTATGTTGACACTCGATTTTCTAACTCTATTTGGATTTTGGGCGAGAGTACTCATTCCTACTGATAGAGTTCAGAAAAGACTGCAAGATATAAATATGAGTTTTTATGATGCCGCCTTACATTTGAAAGGTTTAATATATTATTTTCGCAATGAAAGATAAACTTTGGTGAATGAAGCTCTGGAAATTGGACTTAGTCTCTGTCAAAACTGGGATGTTGAAACCGAAAAACGCTAACGGCAAAAAATCTTCGAATAGCCATGCAAATAATATTGACTATTGCAGTTTCCATCGCTAGCTGTGAAAAATCTTTCAACAAATTAAAACTGATCTTAAATTATCTGAGAGCCTCCATGGGTCAAGATCGATTAAGTGATCTTACTTTTCTGAGCGTTGAATGGGAAGAAACGGAAAAGACCGATTTCTAACACGTTACTAATACCTTTGCATCAGTGAAGGCAAGTAAGATGCAGATGTAAAAATCATGCAGACTAAATTCGTGGATGTGTTTTGTTAGATCTCGATGTACCACTCGCCGTCGCCGAATATGCTTAGGTTTCCGCACATCGACTCTCTGAACAACGAGACCAAGGCAGATCTCTAACAACATCAACACGCATAAGACCACCTTAGGAGAGATAACTGGACTGACTACTTATACTTGACTGATACATAATTAATGCTAATGATGTTCTTAAATATATATGGATATTCTTAAGTAATTTCAACAATACAAATGCCACATATCTCGTTACTCTGAAGCGAGAAAGAAGTAATCTTTATTTTACATAGTTGACAGGGGGCGCAATTACGACGACCCTTGCTCTGGGCACCATTTCACTTAGGTACGCCACTGCGTGCACACTACTGCAATTGCACAAGCTGTGATTCGCGACTGCGGTTTTGAACAAATTGTTCATCCGCCTTATAGTTCAGATATGGCCCCCAGTGTCTGTTTGGAAATTTGAAAAAGGACCTTGGGCGCCATTTCAGTGACAACGAAGCAGTGAAGGCTGCAGTTTGGGTACATTTTGAAGACAAACCAAAGGAATATTTTTTAGGGGTATTTAATTGTTACTGAAACGTTGTAATAAATGCATTGATGTCAGGGGGGATTATATTGAAAAATAAAATTTAATTGTAACAGCGTTTCTTTCATAATTAAGCCGGAAATTTTTGGCGATGCCCTCGTACATATTGTAACATGGGACGCCCGCCGTCGTCGCCACTGTAAGCGAGTGTCTATTTATAGCGGTGACGTAATCGCGCTAGTAGCCGGTCGATGTAAACAGACTGGTCGCGACGTGTTTAATTACATCCGGTCGCATGAACCTTTTGTGTTCATTGTTATTACGTGTTCGAATATTCTAGACTGTTCTAGAAAATAATGGGAGCTGTATATAAGGGACGTAGCTATGCTCGACAGTTAGTTAGTTCAGTTGAGTCCCAGATCACACAACATTAGTTGTGTGATCGGGGGTTGACACAGTTAGTTAGTTCAGTGGAGTCCCTGATCACACAACATTAGTTGTGTAATCGGGGGTTGACTTACGTAGTGCAGTTCCATTAGTGAAGACGGACAGACACTTACATTAGTACAGTTAGTTACATGGAGAGACATAGAGATGTTCGTATAGAGTGTTAGTGAGATTGAGAAGCACAGCAGTATCGTGGTGAGCGTATGCAGTTGGTGTCGAGTAGGTACTCGGGAAGTTACTGGTATATTGGAATAGCTGTGGATGTGAATACTCGGTAGTGTTGACGAGTATTAGGAAGCTATAGTGTGCAAGAACAGTAACGGCGAGTTGGAAAGTTACTGGTATACCGGGATAGCTGTTAAAGAGAATACTCGGTAGTGTTGAAGAGTATTGGGAAGCTAGGTATATGGGGACAGTAACGGCAAGTGGAAGCTAATACTCGGCATTGGTGTTGAAGATTATGGCATACAGATAGTTGGTGATACGAAGCCTGTGGAAGAGAGAGAGTTACATAAATAGACAGATAGTGAGGTGAAAGGTATGACTTCTGTCCGAGCAGTTGAGTATATAGACGCTGTGGAGGTCGGTAGGCGGACAGTTGAACATGATATAAGTATATAGTGATATAAATATAGTGATATAAATATCGCGTAAACAGTCTACAAGAATCTGCAAGAGACCTGCAGTCTAAGATTGGAACGCGTTGTGAAATAAATAATATCGTGGAAATAAATAGTAGTGTTAATTGGTTAAATAAATAGTGTTAGTGTTATCTAGTTAATTATAGTTTTAGTCTTAATTAGTTTTTAATAACTGTTTAATATTAGTAATAGTAACTTTCATTATAGTTTAATAAACACTTAATTTTAATTAGTAATAATTGTCTAATATTTACACTTCACCCAGATAAAAACGTTATAATATATAAAATAAATATTTATTGTAAATAAACATACCCAAAGAACCCAATCTGTAATTGGAAGTAACAAAAACTATTTCTTTATTCATCAGGTACTCAGAAGTTTTGTAAATGCTTTCACCAGACCCTCCGTAAAAACCTCCAGCATGAAAATAGACTATGACGGGTCTCTTAGGGTTCTTATCGCCTCGTTTCAACTTTAATTCATCATAAAAAATATGTGTAAATTAATGAAATTATATGAAAACGACAATAATACGTACAGCTGTTGAATAAACATTCAAAACTAAACAGTCTTCTGATGTAGGAATGTCCGTACGCTGAGGACAAACTGGTCCATCTCTGGTAGCATCTAGGGTTCCATTCCAGGGTTCCACAGGTTGTGGAGGCTACAAATATTTAAATTAAAAACTTTACAAATATGAGAAATATTCGTTTTCCGGGAATGGACTGTGTCATATTTTGAGTCAGAGCTCAACGTTTCGCCCGCAGTCATATGGGGCATCTTCAGGAGCAAAGGGGATACGGGGATAGTACTGTCTTAAACACAGTTACCCGACGTGTCAACCACGCTAGAGGCCGAGTTTAAGCAACAAGGAGGGAGACTCAGTTTACAAGGTTACCCGACGTGTAAACCACGCTAGAGGCCAAATAAACCAAGTGACGAAAGGAAGGCCAAGAAGACAGTTATATACTAAACTAAAGATACGGTAGATGAGCAGAGCTAATGAGGACCAATGGGAGTCGAGTTCGTAATGGTAGATTGGGCGTGTCGTGTTCCGAGAATCACCGGTTTCCACATGTGGCTCAAGAAATAGCCATCATCCCGATTGATGTTATTAGGATGTTTCCATATTTCTAAAGTTTCCCTGTATTTACGTCTATAAAACTCAGGGACAGGAGCTAAAATGCGGGAATTTTCAAATACGATGTTATGTCCTGTGTTGTGTTGGTGTTCTGCGACCGCAGATGTTAGTACCATACCATTACGTAGACAGCGCTTGTGTTCTGACAATCTAGTGTGAACACTCCTTCCTGTTTCACCTATGTATACTGTGCCGCAAGAACAAGGAATACTATAAACACAGGGTGACGACAAGGGTTCGCGTTTATCTTTAGTTTGAAGGAGTATTTCTGAGATCTTTTGTGGAGGTTTAAAAAGACCTTAATATTGTTTTTATTGAGAATTCTACCTATTTTATTCGAGAAACCTTTAATGTAAGGGATAGATGCAAATGTTTCGAACGAGGTATCCACGGGTTTTTTGGGTAAACGGTTTAATTGTCTATGAATTACATTCATTCATAGTTGTTCTGGATTAAACTATGCCTGATGTGATCAAGCTCCTGCTGTAGGAAATCAGGTTCAGAGATTTTGATGGTGGTGAGAATTAAAATTGAGATACCATCAGTGTGGGTGGGTTTTCTATAAACAGCGTGCCCTATCCCCCTTGCTCCTGAAGATGCCCCATATGACTGCGGGCGAAACGTTGAGCTCTGTCTCAAAATATGACACAGTCCATTCCCGGAAAACGAATATTTCTCATGACTCAGACTGTGGAAGCCTACGCAATTATTTCACTTTACAAATATCTTCAAATTATTTCTTACCTGAAATCTGAGTTCTCCTATGGGCGGTTTGGCATATTTTATCCCTCTAAAAGCAAAAACATACTTCCTTTGTCTCGTTGGGTGGACACTCCCTTGTATCAATCCCAGTGGCGTACTCACAGTAGATTGCGTGAATAGCAGCATTAGTTGAAGCATCGTAGATTCACCTGTAGTAAGATACTTTATTTTCCATATTTATGTAGACTCATTTAAATACTTTCTGTTTCTTATTTGAACTGAATATTTAGGAGACCATAAAGTTATATTTACATTAAAGTCGTAGATTTAGTAGGAAATACGTAACAGCTACACAGTGGCGTACCTAGGGTGGGGCAAACAGGGTAGGTGCCCTGGGCGCCAGAACCAAGGGGGCGCCGCTTGGAGCACTTGATATCCGTATGGGTGCTACAATTTGAAGCGTTAAAACTGTTGATTACTGTTCGTAGTGATATTTTTCGGAACTGTTGAAGCTCTCTATCTGTTTTTTCATCGTATACTCAACGCTGGGAAATACTCAAAAACGCTGTGCCCATAGTCGATTTTCTGACTCTACTTGGATTTTGGACGAGAGTACTCATTCCTCTTGATAGAGTTCAGAAAAGACTGCAAGATATAAATAGGAACTTTCATGATGCCGCCTTAGATTTTAAAGGTTTAAGAGATTATTTTCGCAATGAAAGAGAAACTTTGGTGACTGAAGCTCTGGAAATTGAACTTAGTGTCTGTTAATACTGGGATGTCGAAACCGAAAAACGCCAACGGCGAAAAGTCTTCAATAGCCATGCAAATAATATTGACTATTGCAGTTCCCATCGCTAGCTGTGAAAGATCTTTCAACAAACTAAATAATAAAATAAATAAACAAATATATCATCACGGCTTATTACCCATTGCTGGGTGTGCCAAACTAAAACTGATCTTAAATTATCTGAGAGTCTCCATGGATCAAGATCGATTAAGTGATCTTGCTTTGATGAGCGTTGAAAGGGAAGAAACTGAAAAGACCGATTTCGAGCACGTTATTAATGCCTTTGAATCAGTGAAGGCAAGGAAGATGTAAATGTAAAAATCATGCAGATCAAATTCGTAGATATGTTTGTTAGATCTCGCTGTACCTTGTACCACTCGCCGTCGCCGAATATGCTTATGTTTCCGCACATCGTCTCTCTGAACAACGAGACTAGGGGAGATCTCCAACAACTTCAACGCGCATAAGATCACCTTGGGAGAGATAATTGGACTGACTACTTATACTCGACTGACACATAATTAATTTTAATATATTCCTAAATATTTCATAGCTAAATAAACATACACAGGGTGTTTCGCGACTCGACCGACAAACATACCATATATTCCGGGGGTCATTACGATCAAAAAATGTTATATGACCTATAGCTGAATTCCTCTGTGTTTCGGAGATATTGAATGAATTTTTAAAAAATGATAATTGATAGTTATTTTGTTATTGTACTGATTCATTCATGGTTGAAGTTACTTAAGAATATATATATATATATATATATATATATATATATATATATATATATATATATATATATATATATATATATATATATATATGTATATATATAAGTAATTTCAACAACAATACAAATGCCACATATCTCGCTACACTAAAGCAAAAAAAGGTAATCTTGATTTTACATTGTTGACAAGGGGCGCAATGGGCCCGTCCAAGTCTTCGACTTTTTGGAAATTACATGTCGCATATGAATTTTGAATATAAATAAATGAAAACGAAATAAAAATTGCTATAATAATTGTAATTTTATACCGATAATAATGTAATTAAAGTTTTTAGCGTAAAATGGTCGCCATGTTGTGACGTCAGTGTCACTACAGTCGTCCAGTTACCCCGTGGAAATGTCACTATAGAGTGGATCATGCATATTTTGCTCAAAAATTCGCGATTGGCTTTACACATACTCTAACATTAAATAAATTTATAATTTATGTTTTAATTATTGCAATCTCAATACTTGTCATTGTTGTAATCATTTAGTAAATATGAATGTAAATGCTGGATTACCTTTTACTATGAACTATGCTTTGATTTTTGTAATCAATACTGTCATTGTTGTATTTAATTCTAATTAGAAAATAGTTTAAATACTATTTTAATTATAATAATGATACGTGGTGAGTATGATAACCTTCAATAGTATATTAAAGAAAGTCTTAAAGACACATTCATTAGAGTATAATTAACCTGATTATGAAAAGGAGCAAAAAATATTAATTTTATTTACCTGATTTTAAATAAATTAACATTTAACACTATTCTTGTAAGTAAACCAAATAAATATATATTTTGAAATGATATTAACATTTTAATGGTAACGTATGTCGGTTATCTCTACTTATGGCGGAGTGACGCTAACGTCACAACTTTCGCGCCAAAACTTTAATAATTATTTGAGGCGTTATGAAGCATAATTTCAAGAAAACAAAAAATATGGAATTTGCATTTTTAAATTCTTCGTAACATATAAAAAATTCAAAAAAAGTTGGACGGCCCGTAAAAGGGTAAAGGTCGTAATGGGCCCCATTACGACCTTTACCCTGGGCACCATATCACTTAGGTACGCCACTGCTTCTACACACTTGAGGATCCCTCCCAGTTGCGATTACTTAGATGCCCGCCCAGATAGTATAAAACCTACCTGAGGTGGCAGGGCGTCTTCTCAACTCCGCAACTGCTTTGGCGTCAGGGTAGGCCAGAGAGGCACCCAACCCCATAAATAGAAGAAATATCGACGCAAACATTTTAGAAGGGAAGGAACTGTCAGAATATCAGGATAGTAGAATGTACATTGAAGCGAATGTAAGAAATGAAAGGACTTTTATACTCAATAGGATAATGGTTATGGATTGGATAATTGAAGGCAAAGATTTTAAAATAGGTTGAATTAATTGAAGGTTAATATAAAAGAAGTCTATTGGATTGGTAGACATTAGGAAAGGGGAAAGGTTAGATGAATTTTGAGTACGAATGACATAGGCGAAGTTAGACTTTAAAATTAGGGGGTGCTAAAGTCCCTTACCTTAAAATGAAAAAAAAGTTGGTTTACAAAATAAAAAAGTATTTATTTGATTGTTATAAACAAAAACAAAATATTAATTATAAAATAAATAAATATATCATCACGGCTTATTACCCAATGCTGGGTGTGCCAATCTGCTTTGTACACAGATATCGGTAATGATGAAATATTTGCACCGTGTGGGCGCTTACCAGACATCACCTCACGGGCACTCATTGCTAGCGTGAAGAGTGCACCACAGGGGTCAATGTTGTGCAATTTAAAATTCGAAATATTTGGTGTCGATCGGGATCGAACACGGTTCCCCATATTCTCGACCTGACACTCAGGTATGCGGCCACGAGACCCCATATTATTTAAAGTAGCAAAATAGTTATTTATGATATAAGAAAAGGAAGTTTGGAACACGACGCGAAACTAATTTTCTGTTTCCATTCAGAAGAATAAATTCTTGCAAAATATCTTAGGTATTATTTTTTTTTTTTTTTGAAAGTTCATTTTTAATATTCTATACTGATCTACCTACTACTAAATTAGTAAAGCGATTTTGTGTCGTAGTAGTGCTCAGCCAGTTTTTAATTCTCCTCATAACAGAGAATAATAATTTTATAAAGTTTATAATAAATACTAAATGTACCTTGATTAAGTACACTTTTAATATTATTTGATTCTTGACTGCTCATCATGTTCTTTAGAATAGTAATTTCAGCTTTCAAAATATCTTTATTTATATATCTACGGCTATTGCTAGTTCTTGACTTTCTAGGGAAAATCGGTGTTTTAGGTATGTAGTTATTGCATCAATGAGAGCCTTAGCACAATATTTCCCCCGATAGGTTCGCTACTGGGCTAGTTACTTTAACCTTCAAAAGACCTTGAAACGTCAAACGAGCGTCAAACATAACTATTAATTAAAATAAAAATAATAAATTTAGACTATGTATTTGTTAAAAACGTTTGTTTTATTGCCCCTATTGTATATTATTCTATATTTTGTTTATATAAATGTGCCACAACCATGAAGTCACGATTACACACAATAATATCTGTGTATTCTTACAAAAGTCTGTACATTGTAATACGTACTTAGGAGAATATCCATGTGCTGCCATCAACGCTAAGCTTTGCGCTAAAGGTCTCATTATATGGTAGTAAAGTAAATATATGAATTCGGAAAGAATCATCATCAAGAATTTTCAGGTCGAGTATGTAAGTCAGTATCATGTGAACTATATCTAATTGTTGATGCGACCTAATTATTTTTAAATAATTTTGACTTGCTTTTTTATTATTGTAGATTTAATATGTTCAATTTCAATATTGTTATTTTTTGAAGCAATTTCAATATCTCTCCGTGAGTACAAAAAGGCATAACCAGTTCGCTTTTCTTCTGATATTTTTTTATTAAATCATTAATGATAGTTAAATTCCCTTCTTTGCTTTGAAGGTTATTCTTTCTTAATATGTTGATAATATTTAATATAACAGTCAATATGAATAGATGTATCTAAAATGAAATTATTAACATTTATAGAAATTTTGTTTGGGGGTGCTAATTCAAAATTTGGGGGTGCTAAGCACCCCCAAGTACCCCCCCTAACTACGCCTATGACTAATGATCGGTGAAGAATCGAATTTTATTGCAAGAAATGTTACATTCTTTTTTGGGAAACTACTTCTGCATTTGTGTATGGCAAAATTGCGGCTATTATATTATTTTGTTTGATAATATTGTAACGTGGAATGCCCGCCAGCCCGCCGTCGTCGCCGCTGTCGCGTCCCAGCAATGGGCGAGTGTCTATTTATAGCGGTGACGTAATCGCGCTAGTAGCCGAGCGGAGTAAGCAAACAGGTCGCAACGTGTTTAATTACTTCCGGTCGCCTGAACCTTTTGTGTTCATTGTTATTATGCGGTCGAACATTCTAGGGCTTTTCTAGAAAACAATGACAGCTGTATATGAGGGGCGTAACTAGAGGTGGGCGCGGGCCGTGATTTTGTCGGGTCACGATGGGTCACGACGTGATCCGCGTGATCGTGAGTATAATTTAAATTTTGCGTCGTGATTGGACGTGAGCGTGAGGTACTAAAAAATTATCGTGCGTGATCAGGCGTGATTGAAATTTAATCGGGCGTGAGTACAAGTTTCCTTCTATTATTTATTAAAAAAATTGTCAATTTCCATTTTACTTTACATTATTTTTATCATTATTATGTACAAATATGTCATCAACAGTTTTTTTTTTTTTGCATAAAAATAGTGTTATTGTTGTACTCAAAATTGTATACACAGTTGCTTCGATTTCATTAAAGATATACAAATCTTTAAGCTCGTTTGACACGATTATAATTTTGTTAACAAATTTGTTACCAAATTTATAATGATATTTGTGAAGGAATAGAACAACCTATTTATACATAAAGATTCATTTCCAATGAAGCCAATCTGTTACCTAACTTATTACCAATTTGTTAACAAATTTGATAACAACTTACAACTGTGTTAAGCAGGCTTAAATGTGCATAGAAACAATTACGTGACACGAACGTGACCCGCCGGGCGTGATCGGGCGTGAGTGCCAAAATAAAATCGTGAGCGTGAGTGATCGTGAATCAAACATAAAAAGTCGTGCGTGATTGGTCGTGATTAAATTTTTAGTTCCGTGAGCGTGCGTGATCGTGAACAAAAAGTTACTCACGCGCCCACCTCTAGGCGTAACTATGCTCGAGGGACACAGTTAGTTACATACAGTCATAGAGTTAATTACATGGAGTGTTAGAAAGTAAAGTATTAGTGACAAGCACAGCAGTATCGTAGTGAGCGTATGCAGTTGGTATCGAGTAGGTACTCGAGAAGTAACTGGTATATTTGGATAGCTGTGGATGTGAATACTCGGTATTGTTGACGAGTATTGGGAAACTATAGTGTACAAGGACAGTAACAGCGAGTCTGGAAGTCACTGGTATACCGGGATAGCTGTTAAAGAGAATACTCGGTAGTGTTGAAGAGTATTGGGAAGCTAACGGCAAGTGGAAGTGAATACTCGGCAGTGGTGTTGAAGAATTGTGGCATACGAACAGTCGGTGATACTGAGGCTGTGGGAGTTAAGACAGAGAGTTACATAAATAGACAGATAGTGTTGTGAAAGAGGAGACTTCTGTCCGAGCAGTTGAATATACAGACGATGTTGAGTCAGTTGAATATATAGACGCTGTGGAGGTCGGTAGGCGGACAGTTGAACGCGATATAAGTATATAGTGATATAAATATCGCGCAAACAGTCTACAAGAGTCTGCAATAGACCGGCAGTCTAAGATTGGAATGTGTAGTGAAATAAATAATTTGTAATATTGTAGAAATAAATAGTAGTGTTAATTGGTTAAATAAATAGTGTTAGTTTTTAATATTTGTTTAATATTAGTAATAGTAACTTACATTATAGTTTAATAAACACTTAATTTTAATTAATAATAGTCTAATATTTACACTTCACCCAAATTAAATAAAAACATTACAATATATTTATTTATTATTAATTCTGAGAATGTTATGTATAATATATTTTGCAAGATAATTTTAATCTTGCGATAATTTATTGTTATCTAAATGTAGAGTAAAGTCGGTGAATGTGGAATACCATTTTTATTTCATTGAAAAAAACATGCGAAAAGATGGCGGTTAATCATCAAATAATGTATATTGGTCATTTAAAATGTACTTTACAAAATAGTAAAACTTGCAGGTTGATTATCTAGAATAATTCACTTATAAGAGCAATTTTCTTCAAAATTGAAATTTTTACACCTGTTGAAAAAGGGACGGTAATGTGGAATACCATAGTGCATTAACGTGGATTACATACCACATAACCATACTTACTTTCACAGTATAAGAAAATTCAGAAAACAATGCAAAAATGTTCTTTAAATTATTTATTCCTTCTTTTCAAAATATAAACAATAATAAAATGAGTATGCTATTAGAATGTAACAAAATAAACTATATTATTCCGCACTGCCTTCTGCATGTTTGCTTGTTGCTATGTATGATTTTCTGGTACATTTTTCTAAACCTAGAACAGTTATCTACTCATATTATAACATTTTCGCTAATTTGGAATATTCCACGTTGACATACCCCTCGGTATTCCACATTAGCGGATTTATTGACTTTAAATTCCCGCCATCGAATTTCATTTAGGAATTAGTTTGAAAAGTATTTTTTAAATCTAGCCTACATCCCCAAACCCCTATTCATACTGCAGTTGCAAAAAATCGTATTTTCGACTACACAATCCGTAATAAAACTACATATCTTTACACTTGCGTAAAAAGTTCGGTAGGCACTCATACTATTTTTCAAGGTTTTTGATGTTATGCACAATGCAGTTAAGTTGGTGTCTCTATGTGGGTAATAACTCCCCTACACACGTGCATTTGTGCCATTAGATCACAGATGACGTGTACCATTTTTTCAAAAAGCGCCTATTCCACATTAGATGACTATTCCACATTCACCGACTTTACTCTACAAATTGTATGTAGTTACATTATTTTATCTGCGGCAAGCATTAATCGATGCTGGTGAAAATCCTGAAGATCACCTACTTATACGAAATTACATATGACGAATTCAACATTTGTAAACTTATAAAAGAAATAAAAGAGGAATTAACAGAATTTTCTAGAACATTAAAACAGTTTGGAGCGGAGATTAAAGGAAAGTTCAAGAAAAGGGGGGGAAAATTACAGAACATTGGAAGAAGAATTAATAGAACATTCTAGAACATTTGAACCGGAACTGGAGGTCTACACCATTTCCACTTGTAATCCAGAAAGCGTCACTTATAATTGAGAATAGTCAATTTAATTTCAGAAAGCTTCAAAAGTAATTCAGAATGCAGCAATTGAATTTCAGAAAGTGTCAAATGTAATTCAGAAAATGTCATTTGAAATTCAGATTTTATTAAAATTAATTTTAAGGTTAAGGGGTAATTATAATAGTTTTAGTTATATTTAACCTTAGACTCCATCTACAAAAGTATTGAAAACAATAAAATTATTTAATTTTAGTCAGTTCGTGGGCGATAAAAAATTATCCATGGAAACCATGTTGCCTTCCATGAACTTCGTGTTTATGATGAGGACCTTTTTCTAACGGAAATAATTCATCCCATTTTGCATATCGGTCCTGGTATAATTTCTCCTCCATTTTCAGTGTTTCGTTAATGTTCATATACTTTTTGTTATCAGGCGTTAATCGTGTCCAAAGTTCTGGTGTTTCGGGCGTTGGATTTCTGTAAATATTTTTGTACAAATATATTGAGTTTGACTGTTCAATGTGAAAATTAATATTTTTCGTACCCTGTTCTGGCAAAATTTGACCATAATGTTGTCATAACTTCAACCATTTTTGATTCTGGGTCGGAATCTTTGAAAAGAGGGAAGAAACTTATATGAAATAAGTAAATTAATTCGTCATGGTGTACTGGTCCTAAAATGGTACAAAATTCGTTAATACAGTTATTTGTTTCAAAAAATACACTTACCATAGACAGTATTGTTAGTTCCTGGTATATAAAAATGACTGTAACGTCCTTTATAAGAAAATCTGTAATAATATACTGGATTTATATTTGAAGCAGCTACTAATTGTGCTAATCTATGAACTCCAAAACCTATCACACCATCTGCGTACAACTGCAATCAAAATTTAATTAAAAATTGTTAAGAACAATTCGTAATTTGTATATTACTTCAGCGAGAGCTCTAACAGTATTATTACTTATCGATTTATCTTGGAAATAGAATTTTTTCAAACCAGCACTTATTTCTTTGGACCTTTCCGTATCTCTTTCATATATAAACGCAATTGGGGCAACTTTTTCAAATTTTGAGTTCATTTCTTCAAGCAAATTTGCGTCGTTTATAACATCTATAACGAATAAGATAAAATACATCAATATTTTAAACTGAAAAACATTTTTATAGCTCAAAAACTGTCGTTACCTCCCGCTACCCTTGGTAAGGAAGGTATAGGGATCGTGCTAAAAATCGCATATCGAGATTCTGAAAAATGACCACGTTTTAAGGTCCCTACAATCTAATTTTAACATTTTCACGATGATGTCTGTGTGTGTGTACGCGCGCGCGCGCGCGTGTGTGTGTGTGTGTGTGTGTGTGTGTGTGTGTGTGTGTGTGTGTGTGTGTGTGTGTGTGTGTGTGTGTGTGTGTGTGTGTGTGTGCGTGTGTGTGTGTGTGTGTGTGTGTGTACGCGTGTGTTTGGATCCTTTACTCTAACTCAAATACTATCATTCAGAAAATTTTGAAATCTTTTATTTCTACCTTATTCTACTATGGAAAAAGACCATTAGATTTTGGTGTAGGTATATCAGATTTGAAGATCAAAAGAGATTTTCTTCGAAAAATAACTTCAAATGTTACTTTTTGAAGATTTGTGAATTATTATAAAAATTAAAGATATTAAATTTTCTACAGATTTGTATAAATACTTTTTCTATATATTTTATGGATAAATTTATAAAATATCTATAATTATAATCCCGGAGCCTACGCTTTAAACAAGCAAAACTCCTTGGTTACACAGTTCATATCTCAAATGTATGTAACTGACAGATAAATGTCACTGTCAAAGAACTAATCATTTCAAATTAATAGTAGTAACGCTTTTAAAAAGAAAATAGTAAATAGAACCATAGTTATATGGAATGGATCTTAAAACAGTTTCCGCAATAACTAAATATGTGAGTATGTATATTTAAATTAATATAAATTAAATAGCGGGAGGTTTGGTGTTGGCCACATCAGATTTTTTCTTACTGTAAGCTGGGTAGACAAATTCATATTCCGAAATTCCTGTCATTAGCGGTACTTGAGCCTGTTTTCCTTGCATATACATTTCTGTAGGGTCTTCAAGTAAAAAACGTTCTTCACCAATGTCTGGTTCGATAACTGGAAGCCAAATCAAAATTGGGTCATCCCCGAATTCCTAAAATGATGTACAAACTGTCAAACAAAAATAGAGGAACCCTAAAATTGGGAGTCGAATTTGGCCCGTAGTTTCTTTACAAAATCAGCCAGTATTCAACCTTGCATTTCTGTTATAAAATTTGAGTGAAGATTTTACAAAAATATTAATGTAAAGAGGAGAAAATTATGTATGTGTCTAACTTGAAATCCTGGAAAGGAGTCGCCCAATTCCTTTGCTGATTTCGTCCTCAAACATTTGATAATTTCAGTAGAATTTGTGGTCGGGCATCCAACTAATTTTGCCTGTTTTTCGGCTAAGTTTAATTGATGATTTGGTACTTTCCATTGGGCGGTGCAAGATCCGGACATTGCTATAGCTCTGTGGAACAATCCTACAAACAAATATTAATAGACAAATAATTGGTCAGTTTGTATTTGATGCAAAACTTACCTCTGGACATTGGAGAAATCATGTGAAGACATACGCTAATACCTCCAGCGCTGTAGCCGACAATAGTGACCAAATCTGGGTCGCCCCCGAATTGTTCTATGTTTTGTTTGACCCATTTTAGAACCTGGACTTGATCTTTAAGGCCGTTGTTACCGGGAGCTTCTTTGTCTCCTGTACTTATGAAACCTGAAAAATATATACATCTAGACGAAGATGAATAATAAAACATATAAAAAATAAATATATATATTCGTTTTCCGGGAATGGACTGTGTCATATTTTGAGTCAGAGCTCAACGTTTCGCCCGCAGTCGTATGGGGCATCTTCAGGAGCAAGGGGATAGTACTGTGTTAAACAAGGTTACCCGACATATCAACCACGCTAGAGGCCGAGTTTAAGCAACAAAAGGGAGACTCAGTTTACAAGGTTACCCGACGTGTAAACCACGCTAGAGGCCAAATAAGCCAAGTGACAAAAGGAAGGCCGAGAAGACAGTTATATACTAATCTAAAGATAATGGTAGATTGGGCGTGTCGTGTTCCAAGAATCACCGGTTTCCACATGTGGCTCAAGAAATAGCCATCATCCGGATTGATGTTATTGTTTCCATATTTCTAAAGTTTCCCTGTATTTACGTCTGTAAAACTCAGGGACAGGAGCTAAAATGCGGGAATTTTCAAATAAGATGTTATGTCCTGTGTTGTGTTGGTGTTCTGCGACCGCAGATATTAATACCATATCATCACGCAGACAGCGTTTTGTGTTCTGACAATGTGGTGTGAACACTCCTTCCTGTTTCACCTATGTATACTGTGCCGCAAGAACAAGGAATACTAGATTGTCAGAAGACAAACGCTGTCTGCGTAGTATGGTAATAACATCTGCGGTCGCAGAACACCAACACAACACAGGACATAACATCTTATTTGAAAATTCCCGCATTTTAGCTCCTGTCCCTGAGTTTTACAGACGTAAGTACAGGGAAACTTTAGAAATATGGAAACATCCTAATAACATCAATCGGGATGATGGCTATTTCTTGAGCCACATGTGGAAACCGGTGATTCTCGGAACACGGCACGCCCAATCTACCATTACGAACTCGATTCCCATTGGTCCTCATTAGCCTTGCACCGTATCTTTAGATTAGTATATAACTGTCTTCTCGGCCTTCCTTTCGTCACTTGGCTTATTTGGCCTCTAGCGTCGTTTACACGTCGGGCAACCTTGTAAACCGAGTCTCCCCCTTTGTTGCTTAAACTCGGCCTCTAGCGTGGTTGACACGTTGGGTAACATTGTTTAAGACTGTACTATCCCCCTTGCTCCTGAAGATGCCCCATACGACTGCGGGCAAAACGTTGAGTTCTGACTCAAAATATGACACAGTCCATTCCCGGAAAACGAATATTTCTCATGACTCAGACTGTGGAAGCCTACGCAATTATTACAATAAATAAATAAATATACACACCTAATGAACCCAATCTGTAATTGGGAGTAACTAAAACTATTTCTTTGTCCATCCAGTACTCAGGGCCTTCGTAGATACTTTGACCAGACACTCCATAGAAACCCCCTGCATGGAAATAAACTATGACGGGTCTTTTAGGGTTCTTATCGCCTCGTTTCAACTTTAATTCATCATAAAAAAGACGTGTAAATTAATGAAATTATATAAAAACGACAATAATACGTACAGCTGTTGAATAAACATTCAAAACTAAACAGTCTTCTGATATAGACAAGTCTTTAAACTGCGGACAAGCTGGTCCGTCTTTAGTAGCATCTAGGGTCCCATTCCAAGGTTCCACAGGTTGTGGAGGCTGCAAATATTGAAATTAAAAACTTTACAAATATCCTCAAATTATTTACCTTAAATCTGAGTTCTCCTGTGGGCGATTTTGCATATTTTACTCCTCTGAATGCAAAAATATTCTTCCCTTGTCTCGTTTTCATGATACTCCCTTGTAACAATCCCAGTGGCGTACTTACAATGGGGCTTGTTGTCATCTCCGCCCCTGATTTGGCGTCAGGGTAGGACAGAGAGGCGCCCAACCCCATAAATAGAACGAACATCGACGTAAAAAACATTTTGAGCGAGAGGTAACTCTCAAAGTAGCAGAATGCAAACTGAGTGGATATAAGAAATGAAGGAGCCTATATACTCAATAGGATAATGGTTAAGGATTGGATAATTCAAGGTAGAGGCTTTGGATTGGATTAATGCGAAGGTTAAGATAAAAGAAGATAAGGCTATTTGTAGAATGACCGCGAATGATTGAATTGGTTTGCAAGAAGTGATACCTACCTTTGCACTTGTGTATGACAAAACTGCGGTCTTTATATTATTTTATTTAAGGAAAAACCGTATAGATAATACGTTTATTTATTATTAATTCTGAGAATGTTATTTAAAATATATTTTGCAAGATAATTTTAATCTTCTGTGATAAGTTATTCTTATCGAAATGTATAAATTGTATATATTTACAATATATCATCTGCGGTAAGCATTAATGGATGCTGGTGAAAATCCTGACGATTACTTATTATACAAAATTCCATATTTAAAATTCAATGTACTACTCTTGCCCTACGGCTTGTCACCCCAATTTTTACCTCTCGCTAAGAGAGGTATTGTATTCATGCTAAAAATCGCATATCCAGATTTTAGTGAATAAGCACGTTTTAAGATCCCTAGAATCCGATTATAACATTTTTACGATGATGTCCGTATGTGTGTGTGTGTGTGTGTGTGTGTGGATGTTGGATTCACCATAACTCAAATATTATAAGACTTAAGACATTTTTAACTACGGATTCCTCAATCTAACAATAATGGGAAGAGTCGAGTCAGTTTTGGTAACAATTGGACAACCGAAAGTAGTAGTTACAAGAAAAAAATCATCTAAATATTATTTGTCGAAAATTTATGTAAATACTTATATTAAAGAACGTTAAATTCTTTATTCGATAAATATAAATTCATTATTATATCTTCTATAGATTTAGAGATAAAGAAATGCATATAAAATAATTTGATGTAAAAATTCTTAGATCAAACTACTTCAAGGCAAGAAATTCAAATGTTTGTAATTGACACATATATGTCACTATCAACAATATTTGTATGCCGCTGTCAAAAATATTTGTACATTACTATGAATATTATGAAAATAAAAAAAAGTCAACAACGTAAAAGAATATACGTAAAAAAGAATATAAGCGGAATTTGCGAAAAAAATACGAATATAAAGAAAAAGAAAAGGAAAGTAGAAAAAGAAAATTTCAGGATATTGAATATAAAGAAAATGTATGTATTGTACATAATTTATATTAAAATATCCCATAGATTTTGCAAATATACGTCAGAATTATTTTGTAGTGAGACATGAATATATGTATTTGTACTTAAAAATATTTTTCGTTTTATGCGTACAACCAGGTAAAATATCAAATATCTGGCGAGAGGTTATGTGCTGGCCACATCAGATTTTTTTACTGGATATAAAAGTATATGGCCTCCTTAATATTCAATTAAAATTTGAAACAGAAACTATTTAAATAAATTGGGGTGACAAGCCGTAGGGCAAGAGTAGTGCATTATTTTTCATCTTTATGTACATTAATTTAAATAGTTTCTGTTTCAAATTTTAACTGCATATTAAGGAGGACATATACTATTATATCCAGTAAAAAAATTTGGGTGACAAGCCGTAGGGCAAGAGTAGTGCATTATTTTTCATCTTTATGTTCTTTAATTTAAATAGTTTCTGTTCTGTTCTGATATTTTTCATCTTTAAGTACATTAATTTAAATAGTTTGTTTCAAATTTTAACTGCATATTAAGGAGGCCATATACTTTTATACTCATTAAAAAAATTTGGGTGACAAGCCGTAAGGCAAGAGTAGTACATTATTTTTCATCTTTATATACATTAATTTAAATAGTTTCTGTTTCAAATTTTAACTGAATATTAAGGAGGCCATATACTTTTATATCCAGTAAAAAAAATTGGGGTGACAAGCCGTAGGACAAGAGTAGTACATTATTTTTCATCTTTATGCCCTACGGCTTGTAGCGATATCACCATTAGCTTCTTCGAGCAAAATTACATAAGCATAGCAATTTTCATAATGTTTGAACAACTATTACAATCTCCAGAAGGAAACGTCTAAAATCAAATTCTAGGGACCCTAAAACGTGCTCATTGATCATCGAATTTTTTGACCAGACAATACCTTCCTTACCTAAAGATGACGAATCACGCGTCGTGTAACTGTGCCTTTAGAACATTTGCAGTAACTTTCGAGAATAATTTGTTTACACAGTTGCACCCTAATTACGCTGCGAGCGGTCAAGTCTTGTCCGACCAATGGCGTCGGCTGCGGGCTCGCTAGACTCAGTGGCGTCGGATGCGCGCACGCTACAATATTAATACATCTTGCTATTGTAAATATAGGGTTTAAATTTAACAAATTAATTTTATATTACGAAATAGAACACACAAAACGTAATTAATTGTAATATTTATTGATATTTTAAACAATTATATAGTATAAAAGTATTGAAAACAATAAAATTATTTCATTTTAGTCAGTTCTTGGGCGATAAAATATTTATCCATGAAAACCATGTTGTCTTCCATGAGCTTCATGTTTATGATGAGGAGCTTTTTTTATCGGAAATAATTCATCCCATTTTGCATATCTGTCCTGGTATAATTTCTCCTCCATTTTCAGTGTTTCGTTAATGTTCAAATACTTTTTGTTGTCAAGTGTTAATCGTGTCCAAAGTTCTGGTGTTTCCGGCGTTGGATTTCTGTAAAATGAGTTTATTTTGTTTATTTATTCATTCATTGTTTGAGGATTTTTTTGTATAGTGATGCACAGAGCTGGGCAATACTTGCAAGAAAAGTACTTTATTAGGCTTGCAAGTACTTTCAGTACTTCAAGTACTGTACTTGAAGTACTTTCTATTTATAGTACTTAATACTTGACAAAGTAAGTCTATTCACATGTACTTGGTACTTAGTACTTGGAAAAATACTTGAAGTACAATGAAAAGTACTTGAAGTATTTTTAAATACTTGAAGTACTTTAAATGTACTTGAAGTATTTTAAATATACTGGAATTACTTTAAATGTACTTGAATTACTTTAAATGTACTTGAAGTTCGATGAATAATTTAAAAGTTAACAACGTTATGAGAATTGTTTGTCTGTCAGTGTTTCTTTTGCAGTGGTGTGGTGTTATTCCTTTAGTACATAATCATGTGAATTTCATTAATAATTTATATTTTCAACGATAATATGAAAGTAAAGATATATTTTAATTTTTTTGGCATAAATACAATATCAAGTACCATATAATGTATGCCGTATCACCTAGCGATCGCATGACGTAAAAATGACGTCATTCTAACATCTCGGTACAGCTTCTCGTATCGCTTGGCGATCATACGATGTCAATTTTACGTCATAAGATCGCTAGGTGCTACGGCAGGCCCAGCGAGGAACTCTTGTTTTTAATAACCAAATAAATATCGCATATTGAAATTTTTGACAATAATCACCTTTTAAGGTCCATATAATCAGAAAATATCAATTATCTGAAAAAGTACTTGCACCCAAATTTACAAATACTTTTTCAAGTACTTGGTACTTTCAAGTATTTTAGAAACTAATAAAGTACTTGTACTTCAAGTACATTTAGAAACTTCAAGAAACTTGGTACTTGTACTTCAAGTACTATTTTCCGGTACTTTGCCCAGCTCTGGTGATGCACGCGAGGCGAGACGAGACGAGAAATTTAAAATATCGATCTCGTCTCGTTTTCGGATCTGTATTCTTTATCTCGCTCTCGTTCTCGCACTTTTTTTTGGATCTCATCTCGTTCTCGCACGAGAGTCTCGCGAGAGTCTCGCTATAAAAATAAACGCTTGCGCACTACGTATTTACGTAACTGTTTAACTACAAGAGAAAAGTTCGCACCAATAGCACCGTCTTCCATGGATTTGCAGTCGTATAACTATAATAAAGAGACGAAAAACTAAATTCTAGTTACCAAATTATTTCAATACGAATATAATGTTTATTCATTTACGGTCACCTGAAAATGTGATAAGTTAGTAAATAATTTAATTTACATCAAAAATATCCAATTTATCATCAAAATGTGATCTCTAAACTATTTCAGTACGAACATCTGTTAACACATTCTGTCATCAGTAAAACGAATTAAACATTAAAATATTATTTTTTGTAACTAAAAGTACCTACACATTCTCATTAAATATAGTCCACTATTTAAGTAAGGTTAAGTAATAAAAAACCGCTACACTGGTAACTCGCCGGCAACCGATCACTCTTCCTGTTGGCTCCCATCGACGCTTAATAAAACATCCTTTACTTTTCAGGAGCGAAAAGAGTTTTATTAACCGTAATTGGGGTGAATGAGAGCATAGGCGCCCACAGGGAGGGTCGAAAGGGTCGACTGACTCCCCTTTCATTTATGGACTGTATCCATTTTTAAAAATAAAATTATAATTTTATTTTTTCATTTCAATGTATCATATCAAAAATTTATTACATACTATCTATTACTAAGTACGAAATATCTGAAGTGTCAGAATGAGTAAATTATGTTATTATATTACATTATCTTCGGTGTTGTATTTTCTTTAATATGCCGTAGTTTATTCTAATCATTTTATGATCACGTTCTTCTCAAAACTTTCACAATTATCGATTTTACTGTTATATAGAAATAAAGAAATAGAAAAGTAAATAAAGAATAGACATTGCATATTTATTTATATTAAAAGTACCTACGTATGATTAGGGTTGCCGTATTTTGTAAGGAGCGCGATTTAATTAACATTTAATTATTATACATTATATTTAGAGCAGTTCAATAGAATAATTATATTGTTACTCAGTAATATATTTTAATTTAATGCAACATTGTATTTTCAGATTGTCTGTTTCTGTAGTTATTGCTTGTGCTCGCATCTCGCATCATAAAGCCTAGTAGAAGGGGCAATTCTACGCTTTTAGAGCGTACATACGCATTTTCGTCATAAAATATTGATTTTAATTTTTTAAGAATTTGTTAAATTTGCTTCATTGTAAAGAACTCTATATTACCTTACTTTGTATTAAAACACGTTTGTCCTTGAAAATTATTAAAAATTCGCCTGCGGCGCGACTCTAGATAGACTCAAAAAAATATAGTGAATTCATATAATTTTCACATTTACGTGTTCTATGCATGAATTAGCGTTGACTCCTCTCCTTGTACGGTGCATTTTTCATTGAATTTATGACTCAAAGCTATAACGTTACAAATACTTTTTATTTCGAGACTCTCGCCAGATTTCTCGCTTCTCGCAGTTGTTATATCGATCTCGCCTCGAATTTTAAATTGCAATCTTGCTCTCGTCTCGCATAATGCAACGAGACGAGACGAGATGCGAGACTACTCTCGCCTCGTCGTGCATCACTATACCTTGTTCCATTTAAGCCATTCTGTATTGCGGGGCATATGAAATAGTTTTGATCTTTCTGATTGGCTGAAATTAGAGACAAAAGACAAATTTACCCAATGTAATTTCGGCTACTTCAGATTTGCGCTGTTGCCAGTGCCATCTACTGAATGGCTTAAATGGAACAGAGCATAATTTTGTATGTAAATTGTTTATTGTTATGGTTTGTGCAGTATATTTGTGTAAAAACATAAATTAAAGTTAGGAAGAGTTTTTGGCGTACCCTGTCCTGGCAAAATTTGACCATAATGTTGTCATATGGTCAACAATCTTTGATTCAGAGTCGGATTCTTTAAAAAGCGGGAAAAATTCTGCGTGGAATAAATAGATTAAATCGTCGTGGTGAACTGCTCCTAAAATAGCGAAAAATTTATTAAATTTTGTAACGTATTTAATTTTTCAAATAGCCACAATATTTACAACAATTTTGGAAAATAAAATTATTGAATCTGTGGCATTTAAACTTACCATAAACCGTATTGTTTGTTCCTGGTAAATAAAAATGGCTGTATCGCCCTTTATAAGAAAATCTGTAATAATATACTGGATTTATATTAGAAGCAGCTACTAATTGTGCTAATCTATGAACCCCAAAACCTATCAGAGAGTCTGCGTACAACTACAAGCAAAATTTGATTAAAAAATGTTAAAAACAATTCGTAATTTGTATATTACTTCAGCGAGAGCTGTAACAGTGTTATTACTTATCGGTTCGTCCTGGAAATAGAATTTTTTCAAACCCGTACTTATTTCTTTGGACCTTTCAGTGTCTCTTTCGTACAGGAATGAAATTGGGGCAATTTTTTCAAAGTTTGCATTCATTTCTTCGAGCAGGCTTGCGTTGTTTACAACATCTATAATGAACAGAGCAACATATTAATTTAAAGAGAATTTGTGGTCGGGATTTGGTAGAATATTTTGAATTTCTATTATGTATATTTTTTACAAATACAGGTGGGTCATTATGCATTTGGAAGAAGCTTCTATATATATATATATATATATATATATATATATATATATATATATATATATATATATATATATATATATATATATATATATATATATATATATATATATATTTGGGTATGAGGATAGTGTGATTTAAAAAAGAGTCGAAATTTTTTAAAAATTAAAAATTCTGAAAATTTGTATTTAAGTTGTTTGGAGGGTGTAGATTTAAGATTTTGAAACCACAGGTCGATATCTCTTTTCGTGTCCGAGATATTCGTCCTCAAAACTTTGCTCAAAAATGCCCATTTTTGGGTCATATCCCAAAAATAGTCAAATATACACCGCTGGCGATATCACCATTAGATTCTATGAGCAAAATTACATAAGCATACCAATTTTCATAATTTTTGAACAACTATTACAATCTTCAGAAGGAAAAGTCTGAAAATGGCCAAAAATCGCAAAAAATCCCTTGCAATTTTTTCAGTTTTTGACGATTTTAAAGAATGTTTAATAATAAATGTATCCGTTGGAATATTTTTATGAAAATTGGTATACTTATGGTTTTTGGTACGAGGAATTTACTGGTGTGGTCGTTGAAGATGTACCGCACACACATTTTTGGGTATGAAGGTGGTGTGGTTCAAAAAAGGGTCGAAATTTTTAAAAAATTAAAAATTCTGAAAATTTGTATTTTAGTAGTTTGGAGGGTGTAGATTTAAGATTTTAAAACCACAGGTCGATATCTCTTTTCGTGTCCGAGATATTCGTCCTCAAAACTTTGCTCAAAAATGCCCATTTTTGGCCATATCCCAAAAATGGTCAATTATACATCGCTAGCGATATCACCATTAGATTCTACGAGCAAAATTACATAAGCATATTAATTTTTATAATTTTTGAACAACTATTACAATCTCCAGAAGGAAAAGTATGAAAATGGCCAAAAATCGTAAAAAATCTAAGGTGTACGTACCCCTTGCGATTTTTTTAGTTTTTAACGATTTTAAAGAATGTTTAATTATAAATGTATCCGTTGGAATATTTTGATGAAAATAGGTATACTTATGGTTTTTGGTACGAGAAATTTACTGGTGAGGTCGTTGAAGGTGTACCGCACACCCATTTTTGGGTATGGGGGTGGTGTGGTTTAAAAAAGGGTCGAAATTTTTAAAAAATTAAAAATTCTGAAAAATTGTATTTAAGTAGTTTGAAGGGTGTAGATTTAAGATTTTAAAACCACAGGTCGATATCTCTTTTCGTGTCCGAGATATTCGTCCTCAAAACTTTACTCAAAAATGCCCATTTTTTGGCCATATCCCAAAAATGGTCAATTTTACACCGCTGGCGATATCACCATTAGATTCTACGAGCAAAATTACATAAGCATACCAATTTTCATAATTTTTGAACAACTATTACAATCTCCAGAAGGAAAAGTCTGAAAATGGCCAAAAATCGCAAAAAATCTAAGGTGTACCCCTTGCTATTTTTTCAGTTTTTGGCGATTTTAAAGAATGATTAATTATAAATGTATCCGTTGGAATATTTTGATGAAAATTGGTATACTTATGGTTTTTGGTACGAGGAATTTACTGGTGAGGTCGCTGAAGGTGTACCGCACACCCATTATTGGGTATGAGGGTGGTGTGGTTTAAAAAAGGGTCGAAATTTTTAAAAAATTAAAAATTCTGAAAAATTGTATTTAAGTAGTTTGGAGGGTGTAGATTTAAGATTTTAAAACCACAGGTCGATATCTCTTTTCGTGTCCGAGATATTCGTCCTCAAAACTTTGCTCAAAAATGCCCATTTTTGGGTCATATCCCAAAAATGGTCAATTATACACCGCTGGCGATATCACCATTAGATTCTACGAGCAAAATTACATAAGCATACCAATTTTCATAATTTTTGAACAACTATTACAATCTCCAGAAGGAAAAGTCTGAAAATGGCCAAAAATCGCATAAAATCTAAGGTGGTACCCCTTGCGATTTCTTCAGTTTTTGACGATTTTAAAGAATGTTTAATAATAAATGTATCCGTTGGAATATTTTGATGAAAATTGGTATACTTATGGTTTTTGGTACGAGGAATTTACTGGTGAGGTCGTTGAAGGTGTACCGCACACCCATTTTTGGGTATGAGGGTGGTGTGGTTTAAAAAAGGGTCGAAATTTTTAAAAAATTAAAAATTCTGAAAATTTATATTAAAGTAGTTTGGAGGGTGTAGATTTAAGATTTTAAAACCACAGGTCGATATCTCTTTTCGTGTCCGAGATATTCGTCCTCAAAACTTTGCTCAAAAATGCCCATTTTTGGGTCATATCCCAAAAATGGTCAATTATACACCGCTGGCGATATCACCATTATATTCTACGAGCAAAATTACATAAGCATACCAATTTTCATAATTTTTGAACAACTATTACAATCTCCAGAAGGAAAAGTCTGAAAATGGCCAAAAATCGCATAAAATCTTGCGATTTTTTCAGTTTTTGACAATTTTAAGGAATGTTTAATAATTAATGTATCCGTTGGAATATTTTGATGAAAATTGGTATACTTATGTTTTTTGGTACGAGGAATTTACTGGTGAGGTCGTTGAAGGTGTACCGCACACCCATTTTTGGGTATAAGGGTGGTGTGATTTAAAAAAAGGGGCGAAATTTTTAAAAAATTAAAAATTCTGAAAATTTGTATTTAAGTAGTTTGAAGGATGTAGATTTAAGATTTTAAAACCACAGGTCGATATCTCTTTTCGTGTCCGAGATATTCGTCCTCAAGACTTTGCAGATTTGCATTAATACTTTTTCTACATATTTTATGGATAAATATATATATATATATATATATATATATATATATATATATATATATATATATATATATATATATATATATTTATCTGTAATTTAAATCCCAGAGCCTAGACTTTAAGCAAACACAACTCAGTGGATACACAGTTCATATTTCAAATTTATGTAATTGACAGATAAATGTCTGTCAAAGAACTAATCATTTCAAATTACGTTTTAACAAGAAAATAATAAACAGAACCATGGTTATATGGAATGAAACTTAATACAGTTTCCAGCATAAGTACATATTTAAGTATGTATATTTAAATTAATAAAAATCTAATGGCGGGAGGTATAGTGTTGCCCACATCCGATTTTTTACCTCTCGCTAAGAGGTAACAATTGGACAACCGGAAGTAGTAGTTACAAGACAAAAATCATTAAATATTCTTTATCGAATTTTTATGAAAATACTTATATTAAAGAATGTTAAATTCTTTATTCGATAAATATAAATTTATTATCTTCTATAGATTTAGAGATAAAGAAATGCATATAAAATAATTTGATATAAAAATTCTCAAATCAAACTACTTCAAGGCAAGAAATTCAAACGTTTGTAATTGACACATAAATGTCACTGTCAAAAGTATTTGTATGCCACTATCAAAAATATTTGTACATCATTATGAAGATTATGAAAATAAAAAAAAGTCAACAACGCAAAAGAATATATGTAAAAAAGAATATAAAAGGAATTTGCGAAAAAATGAATATAAAGAAAAAGAAAAGGAAAGCAGAAAAAGAAAATTTCAGGATATTGAATATAAAGAAAATGTATGTATTGTACATAATTTATATTAAAATATCCCATAGATTTTGCAAATATATGTGAGAATTATTTTGTAGTGAGACATGAATATATGTATTTGTATTTAAAAATATGTTTCGTTTTATGCGTACAACCAGGTAAAATATCTGGCGAGAGGTTATGTGCTGGCCACATCAGATTTTTTCTTTTGTTTGTTGAAGTAGCGTTTTCAATTTTCAACCCACCCTTTAAAAGCATGCGCGGAAGGTATTGGGCGATTACGATTTATCGCGAATTCAGTGCAGAAACGACGCTGGCCGACGCGCGTTTTTAGTTGGAGGAATGCGACGGAGACATCGTAAATCCCCTCCTTACATTACCTGAGCCGCCCCTCCCTTTTCAAAATTACCCGTTTCACTGCCCCCCTGTATTTATTAAAACAAAATTTGATTATTAAAAGTATTTTTCCTTACTGTAAGCTGGATAGACAAATTCATATTGCGAAATTCCGGTCATTAACGGTACTTGAGCCTGTTTTCCTTGGCCATACATCTCTGTAGGATCTTCAGGTAAAAATATTTCTTCACCAACGTCGGGTTCAACTACGGGCCTCCAAATTAAAATTGGGTCACCTCCGAATTCCTAAAACAGATGTACAAACAAAATTAGAGGAACCCTAAACTTGGGTGTGGAATTTGAACTGCATTTTCTTTACAAAATCAGTCACTTTTCAACCTTGTATTTCTGTTATAAAATTTGGGTGAAATTTTTACAAAAATATGAATGTAAAGGAGAAGAAAATGGTGTATGTGTCTCACTTGAAATCCTGAAAAGGAGTCGCCCAATTCCTTTGCTGATTTTGTCCTTAAACATTTGATAATTTCAGTAGAATTTGTGGTCGGGCATCCAACTAATTTTGCCTGTTTTTCGGCTAAGTTTAATTGATGATTTGGTACTTTCCATTGAGCGGTGCAAGATCCAGACATTGCTACAGCTCTGTGGAACAATCCTACAAACAAATATACATAGACAAATACTTTGTCAGTATGTTTGTATTTAATAAAAAAAACTTACCTCTAGACATTGGAGAAATCATGTGTAGGCATACGCTAACACCTCCAGCGCTGTAGCCAACAATAGTGACCAAATCTGGGTCGCCCCCGAATTGTTCTATGTTTTGTTTGACCCATTTTAGGACCTGGACTTGATCTTTAAGGCCGTTGTTACCGGGAGCTTCTTTGTCTCCTGTACTTATGAATCCTGAAAAATATATACGTCTAAACGAAAATGAATAATAAACATATAAAAAATAAATATATATATATTTGTTTTCCGGGAATGGGCTGTGTCATATTTTGAGTCAGAGCTCAACGTTTCGGCCGCAATCGTATGGGGCATCTTCAGGAGCAAGGGGGATAGTACTGTCTTAAACAAGGTTACCCGACATGTCAACCACGCTAGAGGCCGAGTTTAAGCAACAAAAGGGAGACTCAGTTAACAAGGTTACCCGACGTGTAAACCACGCTAGAGGCCATATAAAACCAAGTGACGAAAGGAAGGCCGAGAAGACAGTTATATACTAATCTAAAGATACGGTAAATGAGCAAAGCTAATTGAGCACCATGGGAATCGAGTTCATAATGGTAGATTGGGCGTGTCGTGTTCCGAGAATCACCGGTTTCCACATGTGGCTCAAGAAATAGCCATCATCCCGATTGATGTTATTCGGATGTTTCCATATTTCTAAAGTTTCCCTGTATTTACGTCTGTAAAACTCAGGGACAGGAGCTAAAATGCGGGAATTTTCAAATAAGATGTTATGTCCTGTGTTGTGTTGGTGTTCTGCGACCGCAGATGTTAATACCATACCATTACGCAGACAGCGTTTGTGTTCTGACAATCTAGTGTGAACACTCCTTCCTGTTTCACCTACGTATACTGTGCCGCAAGTACAAGGAATACTAGATTGTCAGAACACAAACGCTGTCTGCGTAATGTTATGGTATTAACATCTGCGGTCGCAGAACACCAACGCAACACAGGACATAACATCTTATTTGAAAATTCCCGCATTTTAGCTCCTGTCCTTGAGTTTTACAGACGTAAGTACAGGGAAACTTTAGAAATATGGAAACATCCGAATAACATTAATCGGGATGATGGCTATTTCTTGAGCCACATGTGGAAACCGGTGATTCTCGGAACACGACACGCCCAATCTACCATTACGAACTCGATTCCCATTGGTCCTCATTAGCTTTGCTCATCTACCGTATCTTTAGATTAGTATATAACTGTCTTCTCGGCCTTTCTTTCGTCACTTGGTTTATTTGGCCTCTAGCGTGGTTTACACGTCGGGTAACCTTGTAAACTGAGTCTCCCCCTCATGTTGCTTAAACTCGGCCTCTAGCGTGGTTGACACGTCGGGTAACCTTGTTTAAGACAGTACTATCCTCCTTGCTCCTGAAGATGCCCCATACGACTGCGGGCGAAACGTTGAGCTCTGACTCAAAATTTGACACAGTCTCCATTCCCGGAAAACGAATATGTCTCATGACGCAGACTGTGGAAGCCTACGCAATTATTTCAATATATATATATATATATATATATATATATATATATATATATATTGTAAATATACACACCTAATGAACCCAATCTGTAATTGGGAGTAACTAAAACTATTTCTTTGTCCATCCAGTACTCAGGGCCTTCAAAATAACTTTGACCAGACACTGCATAGAAACCTCCAGCATGGAAATAAACTATGACGGGTCTTTTAGGGTTCTGATCGCCTCGTTTCAACTTTAATTCATCATAAAAAAAGATGTGTAAATTAGTGAAATTATACGAAAACGACAATAATACGTACAGCTGTTGAATAAACATTCAAAACTAAACAGTCTTCTGATGTAGGTCTGTCTGTAAGCTGGGGACATGCTGGTCCATCTTTGGTAGCATCTAGAGTTCCATTCCAGGGTTCCACAGGTTGCGGAGGCTACAAATACAGAGTATAAATGAAATAAATAAATCCTATTTAACCAGTAATGAGCAACAATATTTCTTTTGAGTTAAAATTCTTTAAAGATTTGTCACAAGTTTAGTTACCCGCCTATGGAAAACGGATGCTGCCTGAATTCAAGTTGAATACACAGAGCATAGAAATTGTCGATTGTCGGTTGCAATCATAGTAATTAATAAACGATCAGCGAAAACACATATATATACAGACATCATCGTAAACATAGTAAAATCGTATTCTAGGAACCCTAAAACTCACCACCGAATTTTTTGACTGAAAACAATACCTTCCTTAATAAAGGTGACGGAAGGTAAAAAATTATGAATTAATTTATTGTGTCATACTCAAATTTAGGGTTGATTTATAAATATCCTACGGGTTAACCGGATACGGCAACTTGCTAGGATTGTTCCTTAGGGTTGGTATATTGAGTATTTAATAAGGTATTCATTAGACAATAAAGTATACAACTTACAAAAAATTATGAATTAATTTAATGTGACATACTCAAATTTAAGGTTGATTTATAAATATCCTACGGGTTAGCCGGATACGGCAACTTGCTAGGATTGTTCCTTAGGGTTGGTATATTGAGTATTTAATAAGATATTCATTAGACAATAAAGTATACAACTTGCAAAAAATTATGAAGTAATTTAATGTGACATACTCAAATTTAGGGTTGATTTATAAATATCCTACGGGTTAGCCGGATACGGCAACTTGCTAGGATTGTTCCTTAGGGTTGGTATATTGAGTATTTAATGAGATATTCATTAGACAATAAAGTATACAACTTACAAAAAATTATGAAGTAATTTAATGTGACATACTCAAATTTAGGGTTGATTTATAAATATCCTACGGGTTAGCCGGATACGGCAACTTGCTAGGATTGTTCCTTAGGGTTGGTATATTGAGTTTTAATGATATATTCATTAGACAATAAAATATACAACTTGCAAAAAATTATGAAGTAATTTAATGTGACATACTCAAATTTAGGGTTGATTTATAAATATCCTACGGGTTAGCCGGATACGGCAACTTGCTAGGATTGTTCCTTAGGGTTGGTATATTGAGTATTTAATAAGATATTCATTAGACAATAAAGTATACAACTTGCAAAAAATTATGAAGTAATTTAATGTGACATACTCAAATTTAGGGTTGATTTATAAATATCCTACGGGTTAGCCGGATACGGCAACTTGCTAGGATTGTTCCTTAGGGTTGGTATATTGAGTATTTAATGAGATATTCATTAGACAATAAAGTATACAACTTACAAAAAATTATGAAGTAATTTAATGTGACATACTCAAATTTAGGGTTGATTTATAAATATCCTACGGGTTAGCCGGATACGGCAACTTGCTAGGATTGTTCCTTAGGGTTGGTATATTGAGTATTTAATAAGATATTCATTAGACAATAAAGTATACAACTTGCAAAAAATTATGAAGTAATTTAATGTGACATACTCAAATTTAGGGTTGATTTATAAATATCCTACGGGTTAGCCGGATACGGCAACTTGCTAGGATTGTTCCTTAGGGTTGGTATATTGAGTATTTAATAAGATATTCATTAGACAATAAAGTATACAACTTGCAAAAAATTATGAAGTAATTTAATGTGACATACTCAAATTTAGGGTTGATTTATAAATATCCTACGGGTTAGCCGGATACGGCAACTTGCTAGGATTGTTTCTTAGGGTTGGTATATTGAGTTTTAATGAGATATTCATTAGACAATAAAATATACAACTTGCAAAAAATTATGAAGTAATTTAATGTGACATACTCAAATTTAGGGTTGATTTATAAATATCCTACGGGTTAGCCGGATACGGCAACTTGCTAGGATTGTTCCTTAGGGTTGGTATATTGAGTTTTAATGATATATTCATTAGACAATAAAACATACAACTTGCAAAAAATTATGAAGTAATTTAATGTGACATACTCAAATTTAGGGTTGATTTATAAATATCCTACGGGTTAGCCGGATACGGCAACTTGCTAGGATTGTTCCTTAGGGTTGGTATATTGAGTTTTAATGATATATTCATTAGACAATAAAATATACAACTTGCAAAAAATTATGAAGTAATTTAATGTGACATACTCAAATTTAGGGTTGATTTATAAATATCCTACGGGTTAGCCGGATACGGCAACTTGCTAGGATTGTTTCTTAGGGTTGGTATATTGAGTATTTAATGAGATATTCATTAGACAATAAAGTATACAACTTACAAAAAATTATGAAGTAATTTAATGTGACATACTCAAATTTAGGGTTGATTTATAAATATCCTACGGGTTAGCCGCATACGGCAACTTGCTAGGATTGTTCCTTAGGGTTGGTATATTGAGTTTTAATGATATATTCATTAGACAATAAAACATACAACTTACAAAAAATTATGAAGTAATTTAATGTGACATACTCAAATTTAGGGTTGATTTATAAATATCCTATGGGTTAGCCGGATACGGCAACTTGCTAGGATTGTTCCTTAGGGTTGGTATATTGAGTATTTAATAAGATATTCATTAGACAATAAAGTATACAACTTACAAAAAATTATGAATTAATTTAATGTGACATACTCAAATTTAGGGTTGATTTATAAATATCCTACGGGTTAGCCGCATACGGCAACTTGCTAGGATTGTTCCTTAGGGTTGGTATATTGAGTATTTAATGAGATATTCATTAGACAATAAAGTATACAACTTACAAAAAATTATGAAGTAATTTAATGTGACATACTCAAATTTAGGGTTGATTTATAAATATCCTACGGGTTAGCCGGATACGGCAACTTGCTAGGATTGTTCCTTAGGGTTGGTATAATGAGTATTTAATAAGGTATTCATTAGACAATAAAGTATACAACTTACAAAAAATTATGAATTAATTTAATGTGACATACTCAAATTTAGGGTTGATTTATAAATATCCTACGGGTTAGCCGGATACGGCAACTTGCTAGGATTGTTCCTTAGGGTTGGTATATTGAGTATTTAATGAGATATTCATTAGACAATAAAGTATACAACTTACAAAAAATTATGAAGTAATTTAATGTGACATACTCAAATTTAGGGTTGATTTATAAATATCCTATGGGTTAGCCGGATACGGCAACTTGCTAGGATTGTTCCTTAGGGTTGGTATAATGAGTATTTAATAAGGTATTCATTAGACAATAAAGTATACAACTTACAAAAAATTATGAATTAATTTAATGTGACATACTCAAATTTAGGGTTGATTTATAAATATCCTACGGGTTAGCCGGATACGGCAACTTGCTAGGATTGTTCCTTAGGGTTGGTATATTGAGTATTTAATAAGATATTCATTAGACAATAAAGTATACAACTTACAAAAAATTATGAAGTAATTTAATGTGACATACTCAAATTTAGGGTTGATTTATAAATATCCTACGGGTTAGCCGGATACGGCAACTTGCTAGGATTGTTCCTTAGGGTTGGTATATTGAGTATTTAATAAGATATTCATTAGACAATAAAGTATACAACTTACAAAAAATTATGAAGTAATTTAATGTGACATACTCAAATTTAGGGTTGATTTATAAATATCCTACGGGTTAGCCGGATACGGCAACTTGCTAGGATTGTTCCTTAGGGTTGGTATATTGAGTATTTAATAAGATATTCATTAGACAATAAAGTATACAACTTACAAAAAATTATGAAGTAATTTAATGTGACATACTCAAATTTAGAGTTGATTTATAAATATCCTACGGGTTAGCCGGATACGGCAACTTGCTAGGATTGTTCCTTAGGGTTGGTATATTGAGTATTTAATAAGATATTCATTAGACAATAAAGTATACAACTTACAAAAAATTATGAAGTAATTTAATGTGACATACTCAAATTTAGGGTTGATTTATAAATATCCTACGGGTTAGCCGGATACGGCAACTTGCTAGGATTGTTCCTTAGGGTTGGTATATTGAGTATTTAATGAGATATTCATTAGACAATAAAGTATACAACTTACAAAAAATTATGAAGTAATTTAATGTGACATACTCAAATTTAGGGTTGATTTATAAATATCCTACGGGTTAACCGAATACGGCAACGTGCTAGGATTGTTCCTTAGGGTTGGTATATTGAGTATTTAATGAGATATTCATTAGACAATAAAGTATACAACTTACAAAAAATTATGAAGTAATTTAATGTGACATACTCAAATTTAGGGTTGATTTATAAATATTCTGCGGGTTAGCCGGATACGGCAACGTGCTAGGATTGTTCCTTAGGGTTGGTATATTGAGTATTTAATAAGATATTCATTAGACATTCAAGTATACAACTTACAAAAAATTATGAAGTAATTTAATGTGACATACTCAAATTTAGGGTTGATTTATAAATATCCTACGGGTTAACCGAATACGGCAACGTGCTAGGATTGTTCCTTAGGGTTGGTATATTGAGTATTTAATGAGATATTCATTAGACAATAAAGTATACAACTTACAAAAAATTATGAAGTAATTTAATGTGACATACTCAAATTTAGAGTTGATTTATAAATATCCTACGGGTTAGCCTGATACGGCAACTTGCTAGGATTGTTCCTTAGGGTTGGTATATTGAGTATTTAATAATATATTCATTAGACAATAAAGTACACAACTTATAAAAAATTATGAAGTAATTTAATGTGACATACTCAAATTTAGGGTTGATTTATAAATATCCTACGGGTTAGCCGGATACGGCAACTTGCTAGGATTGTTCCTTAGGGTTGGTATATTGAGTATTTAATAAGATATTCATTAGACAATAAAGTATACAACTTACAAAAAATTATGAAGTAATTTAATGTGACATACTCAAATTTAGGGTTGATTTATAAATATCCTACGGGTTAGCCGGATACGGCAACTTGCTAGGATTGTTCCTTAGGGTTGGTATATTGAGTATTTAATAAGATATTCATTAGACAATAAAGTATACAACTTACAAAAAATTATGAAGTAATTTAATGTGACACTCAAATTTAGGGTTGATTTATAAATATCCTACGGGTTAGCCGGATACGGCAATTTGCCAGGATTGTTCCTTAGGGTTGGTATATTGAGTATTTAATGAGATATTCATTAGACAATAAAGTATACAACTTACAAAAAATTATGAAGTAATTTAATGTGACATACTCAAATTTAGGGTTGATTTATAAATATCCTACGGGTTAGCCGAATACGGCAACTTGCTAGGATTGTTCCTAGGGTTGGTATATTGAGTATTTAATGAGACATTGATTAGACAATAAAGTATACAACTTACAAAAAATTATGAAGTAATTTAATGTGACATACTCAAATTTAGGGTTGATTTATAAATATCCTACGGGTTAGCCGGATATGGCAACTTGCTAGGATTGTTCCTTAGGGTTGGTATATTGAGTATTTAATAAGATATTCTTTAAACAAGGTAATATACTTGCGTAAGAAACTTTTTGTATGGAATTTGTACAAAATATATGGAACTGACGGAAGGTAATGTGTTGGCCACATCAGATTTTTTCTTACCTTAAATCTTAGTTCTCCTATGGGAGGTTTGGCATATTTTACCCCTCTAAATGCAAAAATATTCTTTCCTTGTCTCGTTTTCATGATACTTCCTTGCACCAATCCCAATGGCGTGCTTACAGAGGGGTGAGTTGTCATCTCCGCCACTGCTTTGGCGTCAGGGTAAGCCAAAGAGGCGCTTAGCCCCATAAACAGCGCAAACATCGACGCAAACAACATTTTAGGAGGTAGGAAACTGTCTGAATATCAGGATAACAGAATGCAGACTGAGTAAATGTAAGAAATTAACAGGCTTATATACTCAATAGGATAATGGTTAAGGATTGGATAATTCAAGGTAAAGGTTTTGAGAACTGATTGAATTAAATGAAGGTCAATATGAAAATATATAAGACTATATAGTTGTTGAACAGAGTGGGAAAGGTTAGTTGAATTTTGAATACGAATGACCAGTGAATGATCGAATTGTTTTGCAAGAAGTGTTGCATTTTTTTTTGGAAATACCTATCGTATATTTAGTAAACATTATTCCACTTTTGTATTTTGTAATTGCGGTGTTTATTTTATTTCATTTAAGGAAAAACCGTATAGATAATAATATACAGGGCGATTTACTAACAAGAATATTTCGTTTATTTTGAAAAACATGTTAATAAGCAAAGTTTCACTGGACAAAGGGGCTCATAAATTCAACCATTTAAAAATGGCGACCATTTATTTTCAAAATGAGTGGACTTTTGCCGATCACCCAGTATTTATTTATTAATAATTCTAAGAATGTTATTAATATATTTATAAAAATTTTGTAACATAATTTTAATCTTGTGATTTTTAAACAGTTTTAGAGTTTGATTTCTGTTGTAATAAAACTAAATAAACGTGGAAAGTTTTGCAAATCAAATAACAGTTTGTATAATAGGTTAATAAGGCAAATAGAAAGATTGCACTATTTATTATTTAAATTCTAAACTCAACACAATTGTAATGCATACAAGTATCAATCTTTTATATTAATTTTACCTCGAGAAATAAATAAATAATATTTTATAAACATTGACTGTTAGTATAAAAAACTGATTAAGGGTGATTAGCGAGCAGTTTACCAGCAGTGTTTTATCTCTGTCAATTGTTTTTGAATTATTTTCTAGATTCTAGAATACCTGCAATGGCTGAAATTCCAAATTTGTCACGATTTAAAAAATTTAATAATTATTTATTTGATATTCTACATTAGTTATGTGAGTGAATAACTAATTCCGTAGGCTTCCACAGTCTGACTCATGAGAAATATTCGTTTTCCGGGAATGGCCTGTGTCATATTTTGAGTCAGAGCTCAACGTTTCGCCCGCAGTCGTATGGGGCATCTTCAGGAGCAAGGGGAACTTGGTTTATTTGGCCTCTAGCGCGGTTTACACGTCGGGTAACCTTGTAAACTGAGTCTCTCCCTCTTGTTGCTTAAACTCGGCCCCTAGCGTGGTTGACACGTCGGGTAACCTTGTTTAAGACTATCCCCCTTGCTCCTGAAGATGCCCCATATGACTGCGGGCGAAACGTTGAGCTCTGACTCAAAATATGACACAGTCCATTCCCGGAAAACGAATATTTCTCAATAAATAATTCATTTTTATTTAAATTTCATGTCGACCACTGGAAGCACATATCGACTAACAGACAAGTTCTAGCTGATATTAAGACCTGTGTTTATTGTTTATTATTCCTGTATTGTCAGTGTATTTGTAGCATGCAAATGAAAATGTGTTCTACAGGTAGTCAGTGCAATTTTCGTTAAAAACTTTTGTTGGGGGGTTAAAATAACGTAGGTATGTCCCAAAAGTTTTGTCACAAAATACAACTCTATGAAAAAAATAAAAAATATCAAAATATTGGGTTGGCTTTGCAAACAAAAGTAATTCAATGATTTGTCATTTTAATGACAGTTCAGTTACCGAAATCGATTGCGTTGTAATGGTTTATAAATTAGATCTTAGAAAAAGCGTTTATAATTTAGTTGGGCAGATGCCTAAAGTTCAAATAGTCCGACTTTTTGAAAATCAAAATGTGTCGCGGAAAACCATATATCGTCCGATAGCAGAATGGGAGTAAGGTATACCATGCGTAAATCTTCCGAAAAGTGGAAGACCTAAAGTGTTAACTGAACATAGAGCAAACCAGTTAGTCGAAAGTGCCAATAATAAAATTGGACAGTCATTGAGAAGACTTTCACGGCGTTACGGTGTTTCCAAGAATACAATATCCAGAGAACTGAAGAGAGAAGGTATAGAATATCGCAAAAGAAGAAATGTCCTAAATGTACGCCAAATCAGTTAGCTAGAATACCAAGATGTTGCCGTGCTTTAAGGCGCACTCATTTTGCAAATAATAAAGTCATCGTCATATATGATGAAAAGTACTTTACTGTAAGTAATTCCGAAATTAAAGGAAACGACGGTTTTTACACGGACAATGTAGAAGAATGTCCAGACGATATAAAATACAAGCCAAAGGCCAAATTTGCTGATAAAGTTTTAGTTTGGTGCGCGATATCAATTGATGGGATTTCCAGACCTTATATAGGGCGAGTTAGAGGCGAAGCTGTGGATAGTCAATGTTATATTAACAATTGCTTAACAAAATTGATTAATTTTATCCACCAGAATCATGCTCAAGATGATATGTTTTGGCCGGACTTGGCTTCCTGCCATTATGCACGCGAAACTCAAAATTGGTTGAATGCTCACAAAATACCTTTTGTGCCAAAAAACGACAACCTTCCAAATTTACTGCAGGCTCGGTCAATTGAAGATTTCTGGGCCATTTTGTCTCGAAAAGTGTATGATGGAGGTTGGGACGCCGAAAACGAGCAACAATTAGATGGCGGATTTTTAGAAAAATTCCAGATTGATGTTGCAACGGTCCAAGGCTTGATGCGAGATGTTTCCAGAAGACTGCGTATTGTTGAAGACTTTGGACCTTTACATTTAATTTAAAATAAAAATTTTGTTGTTTATAAAGCTGTTAATTATATTTGTTCTGCAAAATTGTCTTAAAACCATTATTCCTTTTTAAAATGTTTTAAACAAATTTGTGACAAAACTTTTGGGACATACGTTAGTGTCTATTTGTTTTTTTTAGTGTCGAACTAACTTTCGTAATATGAATTTTTAATGTGCAATAGTTTTCATTGGACTAAATACTGAAATAACTGAAATTTGTTTCAGAAAACGTTCCTGGTAGCCGTGGTAGCTGATATCCTGAGATGCTGGGATCTACGATGCCTCTGTTAGCCAAATTGGACTGATAGTGGGCGAGGTTGGTCCACATTTATCTTATTTTATAATTCTTCTACTGCTTATTATTATTAATATTATTATTTAATGTGTCATTAATAACAGATTGTCTCCCCAAGAATATATTTCAACAATGTTTAAATGCAGTTACTGTGTACAGAAATGGATTCCACAATGGGCCCGTTCATCTTTTTTTAAATTTTTTATATGTTACTAAGAATTAAAAAATAGAAACTCCGTATTTTTTGTTTTCTTGAAATTACTCTTAATAACGCCTAAAATAATTATTAAAGTTTTGGCGCGAAAGTTCTGACGTAAGCGTCATTCCGTCATAAGTAGAGAGAACCGACAAACGTTACCATCAATATGGCAATATACAATAAATGTTGCATGAATAAAAATACAATTAAAAATCCATTACAAACGGTGATCAAAAATCTTTAGAGCTAATAGTAATAAAGTAAGCCAGATAGTTATTATATCATTTCAAAATATATATTTGTTTGATTTACTTACATGAATAGGTATAATGTTAATTTATGTAAAACTTCGATAGTATGTAAATATTATGCATAAATAAAAATTAGGTACGTAAAATTAATAATTTTTGCTCGTTTTCATAATCAAGTTAATTATACGCTTTCATTAATGTGACTTTTAAGAAGACTGTTTAATATAATATTAAAGTTTTCATACTTACCTGGTGCCATTATTATAATTAAAATAGTATTTAAACTATTTTCTATTTATAATTAAATACAACAAAGACAGCATTGATTACAATAATCAAAGCATAGTTCATAATAAAAAGTAATCCACCATTTACATTACTATTTAAACTATTATTCATGAAAGATGACTATTCAAGGTCATTTGTGAGCCGTCTGATATAATAATACTTGCAGATAACTTCATTGCATATCGTTTGCATAGGCGTGCAACATGAAATATTTATGGACACATTGTAACTGAAAAATAAGAATAATTCATTTGAAATTATGTTTCTTTGGAAATAATGCCTTTCTGAAAGATTTATGTTCTTCACTTGTTTTTGCAAAATACAAAAACATAGATTTAACTTATAAACCAAGGAATAATAATTTGATTCAAACGTCAACGCCACTGGCTAAATATTAGTACAGAGGGCAGTGCAGTAAATAATTAGGTATCTGTAATTCTACTACATATGTCATTATTATTTATAGTCTGTTAGAAAGTAATGCCACTATTTACGTATATCTGCCACACGACATAAATTAAATAGACATAGATCAAATAATCTTTTTCTTTCTAATACAAAATGTTGTTAAGCTACTGCTATAAAGTGATGTGTATTCTTTCTTCGAACAAATGACCTTGAATAGTCATCTTTCGTGAATAATAGTGTTTTAATGATTACAACAATGACAAGTATTGAGATTACAATAATTAAAACATAAATTATAATATAAATTTATTTAATAAGTAAATTTTCATTTGATCTTAATAAAAAATTACTCGGATATATTAAGTTTTGTTTGATAGAGTGTAAAGCCAATCGCGAATTTATGGGCAAAATATGCATGGTCTACTTTATAGTGACTAGTGACATTTTCACAGGGAAACTAGACGACTATAAAGACGCTGACGTCACAACATGGCGACCAGTTTACGCTAAAAACTTTAATTACAATATTATAGATATAAAAATACAAAATATATAGCAATTTTATTTCGTTTTCATTTATTTATATTCAAAATTTGACAACACCTATACTTAACTGTTTCTAGTATCTTTAATATTTCAACAGATATAAGCTGGTCAATATAAAATCCAAACACGCTGTATATCATCTGAAACAAAATATAAATAAAAACAACATATCTTTCCAAGAATTTTATTACCAAATTAAAATTCCATAAGGAAATAATGCAATAATTAGTAATATAATTATATATTTCGCATAAAATGTACAATTAATTGTAATTTCCAACATAATTCACATTCACAGAGATTGTAAAAATGTTCATACTTTCTTCACAATCTGCACAACATCTTCGTCGTAGAGAATATGTTCTTTGCCCACTTTTTGGGGCTGATGTTTCACAGAAGAACCCCACACAAGCGCACTGAAAAAAAAACCGGACATTTGAAAAATATTCGTTTTCCGGGAATGGACTGTGTCATATTTTGAGTCAGAGCTCAACGTTTCGCCCGCAATCGTATGGGGCATCTTCAGGAGCAAAGGGGATAGTACTGTCTTAAACAAGGTTGCCCGACGTGTCAACCACGCTAGAGGCCGAGTTTAAGCAACAAGGAGGGAGACTCAGTCTACAAGGTTACCCGACGTGTAAACCACGCTAGAGGCCAAATAAACCAAGTGACGAAAGGAAGGCCGAGAAGACAGTTATATGCTAATCTAAAGATACGGTAGATGAGCAGAGCTAATGAGGACCAATGGGAATCGAGTTTGTAATGGTAGATTGGGCGTGTCGTGTTCCGAGAATCACCGGTTTCCACATGTGGCTCAAGAAATAGCCATTCCTTGTTCTTGCGGCACAGTATACATAGGTGAAACAGGAAGGAGTGTTTACACTAGATTGTCAGAATACAAACGCTGTCTGCGTAATGGTATGGTATTAACATCTGCGGTCGCAGAACACCAACACAACACAGGACATAACATCTTATTTGAAAATTCCCGCATTTTAGCTCCTGTCCCTGAGTTTTACATACAGGGAAACTTTAGAAATATGGAAACATCCTAATAACATCAATCGGGATGATGGCTATTTCTTGAGCTACATGTGGAAACCGGTGATTCTCGGAACACGACACGCCCAATCTACCATTACGAACTCGATTCCCATTGGTCCTCATTAGCCTTGCTCATCTACCGTATTGTTAGATTAGTATATAACTGTCTTCTCGGCCTTCCTTTCGTCACTTGGTTTATTTGGCCTCTAGCGTGGTTTACACGTCGGGTAACCTTGTAAACTGAGTCTCCCCCTCTTGTTGCTTAAACTCGGCCTCTAGCGTGATTGACACGTCGAGTAACCTTGTTTAAGACAGTACTATCCCCCTTGCTCCTGAAGATGCCCCATACGACTGCGGGCGAAACGTTGAACTCTGACTCAAAATATGACGCAGTCCATTCCCGGAAAACGAATATTTCTCATGACTCAGACTGTGGAAGCCTACGCAATTAACCAGACATTTGTTATTTTCATAAATAAATAAAATGATAAAAAACAACCCCCACTCCTGTGACGTCAAAGAAGATACATGACGTCATTCATAGCCAATAGGGAAAACATTTTGTATTGTCAATATTTAATTTCTTACTATTTGAATTCCTTCGCGATGCTTCTGTGGAGTTTGTTGCAAAAATCTTCGACACTAGTATGTTCGCTGTGCAAAACAATTGGAGAACTATAGTCTGGGAGCTGCCCTTTTGGCTTTGTATAACTGGAAAGTAAACAAAAATTAAGAAAAATGTAAGAAAAGTTATAGAGAAGTTTTACATTCGGACTAATTTGAGATAGTCCCACATTTTTTCTAATAAATCGTCGAAGTTCCATCGATGGTGGGCAGATATAGGCACGCAATGAGGTATTTTGTATATTACGTCGAGTTCTTCGATGCTTATTTGATCTGAAAATACGACATATATAGACATATATATATATATATATATATATATATATATATATATATATATATATATATATATATATATATATACAGGGTGATTCATCGGTCTGTCCTCTCTTTATAACTCTTTTATTTTAAGTCAGATAGAAAAACTCTTCAAATATAATTTATATGATATAGTATTATCTATCTACGTACCATATCCATTTGTATACAGGGTGCTCCATTTAAGCGCAACAATATGTAACTTTATATTTCTTAATGGAACACCCTATATTTATTTATTTATTTTGATAGTAAATTAGATTCGCTTTAAAAAAGTATTAAGTAATAAGGGATCTAAAATTATAAATTAAGAAGTTATTTACCTTTATTCGTTGAATGATATGTTTCTATCATGTTATTATTAACAAAGTAAGCTATGGATAATTTGATCAATTGTTTTGAATTTAAACAAAGAAGTTGTGCAAATACTCTTAGTTTATCATTGTTGATGTTGATGTGAAAATGAGTAATACAAATTTTAGTAAAGATGAGATGGTTAATATAATATTTATAATAGAAAAATCTATTGAAGTTGAATGACAAGTTTTCGAGCATTTATTATAATTTTGCATTATTTAGTCTGTCACTAAATTTTAATAGCTTCTTTGGAATTAGTGTAATGTTTAAAATAAGTATTAATAAAAAAGGATCAAAATTATGTATTATATTATGGTTTTTTCCACTCTGAAATACTATTTTTTATGAACGTAAATAACTTCTTAATTTATAATTTTAGACCCCTTATTACTTAATACTTTTTTAAAGGGAATCTAATTTACTGTCAAAATAAATAAATAAATATAGGGTGTTCCATTAAGAAATATAAAGTTACACATTGTTGCGCTTAAACGGAGCAGCCTGTATACAAATGCATATGGTATGTAGATAGACAATAATATATCATATAAATTATATTTGAAGAGTTTTTCTATCTGACTTAAAATAAAAGAGTTATAAAGAGAGGACAGACCGATGAATCACCCTGTATATATATATATATATATATATATATATATATATATGTATATATATATATATATATATATATATATATATATATATATATATATATATATATATATATATATATATACGGAATCCCAGGACGCGCTAAAAACTATTCAATATTATTTAAGGAAATTTGGTATCTGGGGGTTTTCCGACATGCCCAATTCAACTAACATATTTTCAAAGCAATAGCACTTCCGGTTCAAACGGAAGTAGACCCCAACTTTGTTATTTTAAATGGAATGCTATATTTTTTATTCAACCACTGAATCCAGTAGAATATTTTACATATGAAACCATAAAAAAATTTACTCATGCTCAACCACTTTCGGCGTAATTCAACTTTTTTTGATTTTTTATCTAAAAACGGCCACTTCTTTATCACTGTATATCTCGAGAACGGAATCGAATTTGTATAATCTGTAAAAACAGTTTTATAAAGAAAGCTTTTGACAATAATACAAATTAATAATCGACTATTTTTAAAAATTGTAATTACTACGTGAGCGTGAAGTTGCAGTTCACGAATTCAAAAAACTAATTTTTTTAAAATGGAACGCCCCATTTTTTATTATGTGAATGAATTCTTTGTATATATACATATATATATATATATATATATATATATATATATATATATATATATATATAAAATATTAATTACATTATTGTCATTGCGTAAATCAGAGAAAATTATAAATATCTGTCAATAAATATTTTTTTTCAATATTTTATTACGTAATATCAAAATAATTGCAATTGTCATTGTAGGTGAATGGTTAGCGTAGCTGACTGTGGAATGAGACGACGTTTTGAGGTTGGGGTTCGAATCTCCGTCAAGACAGTTTTTTAAATTTTTTTTTATTATGAATTAATTACGAATTATATTAAATAAATAAATAAATATATCATCACGGCTTATAACCCATTGCTGGGTGTGCCAATCTGCTTGTACACAGATATCGGTAATGATGAAATATTTGCACCGTGCGGGCACTTACCAGACGTCACCTCACGGGCACTCATTGCTGGCGTGGAGAGTGCACCATAAGGGTCAATTTTGAATTATATTAAAGATACTATGTATTATATTATTCGTAAAATTCTTCAAATTTTCAGTTGAATTCAATGGTAAAATAAAAATATAGCATTCCATTTACAATAAGAAAGTTAGGGTCTACTTCCGGTTGAACCGGAAGTGCTATTGCTTTGAAAATATTTTAGTTGAATTGGGCATGTCGGAAAACCCCTAGATACCAAATTTCGTGAAATAATATTGAATAGTTTTTAGCTCGTCCTGGGACTCCGTATATATATATATATATATATATATATATATATATATATATATATATATATATATATATAACTCACCAATCTTGTTAAGAAGATAAATACACGGTACATAAATCCTATTTCCCTCAATAATATCAATTAGATCGTCACTAGTAGCATCATATCTTAAAGTAATATCTGCATTATGTATTTTATATTCAGATAAAATTGTTTTTACTGAGTCTGCGTCAAGTTCCGACTGGGGAACCTGAAATATTATTAAATATTTTGTAATCTCCGAGCAATTCACAAATATATAAATATTTGTCACCATGCAGTTTAAGTTGATGCCCCCTTTGTCTTTTTTCCGGAAGTTAATATTTGGCGGTTGTTTATTCAAACGTAATCCAAAGCCTTCTAATTCGTGTTCTATTAGTTTTTTATGCTGTAAGGGCTTTAAAACGTCCAAAACTATGAATATAAGACTACAGGTTCTAGCCACGGCTATGACTTGCCGACCGCGACCTTTGCCGTCTTTAGCTCCTTCAATAATTCCGGGAAGATCCAACAACTACAAATATATATATATATATATATACACACATACAGAGTGTCTGGGAAGATGCCCCCTCCCCTTTAACTTTTTTATTATAAGTAATAGAAAAAAATGGCTCATAAAAGTTTTATTATTTTACATATGCTATTTGATGGCAAATGTAGATATTTTTTATAAAGTCAGGTTTACAAGATACGACTATCAACTTTTATTTTTCAAATGGCAACCTATAATTATTTTAATAAAATAGAAACCGCCATTTTTTTCTCTTTTCAACGATGTATTATTTTTTATTAATGTATTTGAAAAATTTCGAGAAAAATGGGATAATTTATAAATAATTTTTGAACAAATATTATAGGTGGCTATGGAAAATAAACAAAACGTAACAGTGCTATACAACTTAGCAAAATAAAACAACAAATTTAGTAACAAAAGCAACTTAAAACAAATGTTCTGTAATAAAAAATTCAAGCGTTGAACGTGATGTGTTTTTTTTTTGTTTACAAAATAAGTTAAATTAAGTAACAAACAAATGTATACTTTTTTGACATTAATTTAATTGTTTTACATTGTTACGTTTTGTTTATTTTCACATAGCCACCTATAATATTTGTTTAAAAATTATTTCTAATATTTCTAAATTATCTCATTTTTCTTGAAATTTTTCAAATACATTACTAAAAAATAATACATCGTTGAAAAGAGAAAAAAATGGCGGTTTCTCTTTTATTAAAATAATTATAGATTGCCATTTGAAAAATAAAAGTTGATAGTCGTATCTTGTAAACCTGACTTTATAAAAAATATCTACATCTGCCATCAAATAGTTTATGTAAAATAATAAAACTTTTATATGAGCCATTTTTTTCTATTACTTATAATAAAAAAGTTAAAGGGGGGGGGCGTCTTCCCAGACTCACCCTGAATATATTTTATATATATTCGTAAATATTTTTGGAACAATGTGCGACTGAAATGTACTATAGAGGCGCTGCGTTCATTCAAGATGGCCGACTTATAATTTATTAGATAAAAAATGCATTTTATTTGTTATTTATGTTTAATAATAATTTCTTCATGAATATAAACTATAAGTTTATATATATATATATATATATATATATATATATATATATATATATATATATATATATATATATATAAATATTTCAGCTATTCGAACACGAAAACTAACAGTTTGTCGACCACTGATATTTTTACTACATTTAATCTTACTTGAATCTTGGCCCCTTTATATTTAATACACCCAGGCACCGTGGTAAGCGTCGTAAACTCATACGCAGCAACTTCCGAATAAACCCCAGCTAACGTACTCAACAATGTCGATTTCCCCACACTAGGAAACCCGACAAACCCTATCCTCGCATCCCCGGTTTTTGCGACATCAAAACCTTCCCCAGGGCCCCCTCCGCCGCCTTTGGGGGTTATTAACTCCCTTCTAAGTTTCGCTAGACGTGCTTTGAGGAGCCCTAAGTGACCAGCGGTGGCTTTGTTCTTCTGTGTTCTTGCCATCTGTAAAAATAGGTTAGGAATGGAAATATTGAAAAATTTTTGGTTTTACCTCAGCTTCGATGGCTGCAATCTTTTCCAGAATCGTACTCATGATGATTGAATTGTTTTTAAATAAATTTGTGTTATATTTGTAGTGTTTTTTGATGTAAAACACGTGGTAGGTGACAACTTAGCCGCTTCTGAGAGAGTGACAGATGTGTAAATTGAAAACGGTTTTTGGGATGTTTATGACTTAAATCTTGTAAAAAATAAATAAAACAATAGTTAATTAATAGTTTTACATAATGTATTTATTAAATAACACATAATACGTAAAATATTACGTAAATAATTGTTTAATCCAAATGCAAAGTTCAGCCATTTTCACATAGATGGCACCATAGTACTTATTTTGAGTTGTTTTCGTGATTGTCATTTTTATTCATTTGTTTATTAGTGCAGTTTTAGTGTTATTTTGAACAATTAGTGCCCAAAATTATCAAGAAAAGTGTTTGGTAAGTCTAACAACAATTATTTTTATAAAATTAATACATATTTACTTCCCGCTTTCATTGAATTCTTTTTAAATAAATTTGTGTAATATTTGTAGTATTTTTTTATTTAAAACACAACTTGGAATGTTTATAACTTAAATCTTATAAAAAAATAAATAAAACAAAACTTAATTAATTGTTTTACATAATACATTTATTAAATAACATATAATAAGTAAAATATTACATAAATAATTATTTAAATTAAACGCAAAGTTCAGCTGTTTTCACACAGATAGCACCATAGTACTTATTTTCAGTTGTTTTCGTGATTGTTATTTTTATTAATTTGTTTATTAGTGCAGTTCTAGTTTTGAATTAAGTGTTTTTTTGAAAAGATGTTTGAATTTTTTAAAAATAAATTTGTGTAATATTTGTAGTATTTTTTTATGTAAAACACAACTTAGCCGCTTCTGACTGATGTCTAGATTAAGAATAGTTTTTGAGATGTTTATGACTTAAATCTTATAAAAAATTAATAAAACAGTAATTAATTAATAGTTTTACATAATATATTTATTAAATAACTTATAATATGTAAAATATTATATAAATAATTGTTTAATTCAAACGCAAAGTTCAGCTGTTTTCACAAAGATGGCACCATAGTACTTATTTTCAGTTGTTTTCGGGATTGTTATTTTTATTAATTTATTTACTAGTGCAGTTTTAGAGTTAAATTAAGTGTTTTTTTTAACAATAAGTGCCCAAAAATATCAAGAAAAGTGTTTGGTAAGTCTAACAACAATTATTTTTATAAAATTAATACATATTTACTTCCCACCTTCCTATATGAGGTAAGGAAGGTAATGTTTTCGGTCCGGAAATGATGATTGAATTATTTTTAAATAAATATGTGTAATATTTGTAGTATTTTTTGATGTAAAACACAACTTAGCCGTTTCTGACAGATGTATATATTAAGAATGGTTTTTGGAGTGTTTATATCTTAAATCTTATAAAAAAATAAATAAATCAATACTTACATAATAGTTTTACATAATATATTTACTAAATAGCATATAATCCGTAAAATATTATATAAATAATTGTTTAATTCAAACGTAAAGTTCAGCTGTTTTCATAAAGATGGCACCATAGTACTTATTTTCAGTTGTTTTCGTGATTGTTATTTTTATTAATTTGTTTATTAGTGCCATATTTGTGTTGTGTTTTTTTTTTAACAATAAGTGCCCAAAATTATCGAGAAAATTGTTTGGTAAGTCTAAATTATTTATATGAAATTAATATATGTTTACCTCCCGTTTTCTTATACCGTGTGTCTGTCTTATGGGAAATCAGTTTTTTGCAATTTCCCGCTCGCCTAATTATTTTAAGTAAAAACGCGTTAAATAAAAGTTTTAGGGCATAAAATTCTGCATCTAAATCAATAAATAGAATTACCTTTACATACTTTTTAACGACAAATTAATTATGAAATGTCGAAAATTACGTTGAAAATATAGACAGCCATGGAATTGAACAAAAAATAAATAAATAAATGCTTGACGTTTTATCTGTCACAAACTAAGTTAACTTATTTGACGTTTCTGACAATTTAATAAAACGTGAAGCATTTATTTATTTTTTGTTCAGTTCCATGGCTGTCGATATTTTCAACGTAATTTTCGACATTTTCATAATTAATTTATGTTGGTAAAAAACATGTAAAGGTAATTCTGTTTATTGATTTAAATGCAGAATTTTATGTCCTAAAACTTTTATTTGGCGCTTTTTTACTTAAAATAATTAGGCGAGCAGGAAATTGCAAAAAACTGATTTCCCATGTTAATCTCCTATGTACACCTATGTACACCTTTAATTAGGGGCCCCACAAAACGCTTTTACTATTTTACAATGATATGTGTATGTGTGTGACGATTTTTTCGTCTACGAAAGCTTATATTAAACTTCCAAAATTTCTATTTTGCATGTTTAAGCTTTCTGCATGTTGGGTAAAATTGAACAACCGGAAGTGTTGCTTTACTTGAAGCCCATAACAGTTTTTAATGAAAAATTATATTAATATATAATCCAAAACTTTTCAAATTTGGTATTTAAGACTTTAATATTAATGAGAACAACATATTTTGCTAAAATTGATAAACTGGAAAAAGGACTTAATTGAAGCTCTCCAACTAACACGACCTATGTAAAATCGACGTCACCACGACGTCCTAATTTACGTCACATAGACGTCCTGAAGACGTCTCAATGTAGGTATATTACATTTCTTCAAATTTTAAAAATCATTGTTTTATATTTTTGCAATAAGATAAAATAAAATAAAATGTTAATTTGATGTTTAAATAAAATAATATATACTTTCGTGTGTTATAAATATTAATAAGTAGCCAAATCTGGGATTTAAATAATAGATAATTTTATAAATTTATCCATAAAGTATATAGAAAAAGTATTAATGCAAATCTATAGAAAATTTAATAATCTTTAATTTTTATAATAACATTAATCTCGAAAAAATAACATTTAAAGGTATTTTTCGAAGAAAAACTATTTTGAGCTTCTAGTAAAATGCCATTTCCGGTTATCCGATTTTCCCCAATATCTAACGGGCTCTTTCCAATACAGAAAATAGGTAGAATTCTTAATAAAAACAATATTAAGGTCTTTTTAAACCTCCACAAAAAATCTCTGAAATACTCCCCTAAACTAAAGATAAACGCGAACCCTTGTCGTCACCCGGTGTTTATAATATTCCTTGTTCTTGAGGCACAGTATACATAGGTGAAACAGGAAGGAGTGTTCACACTAGATTGTCAGAACACAAACGCTGTCTGCGTAATGGTATGGTATTAACATCTGCGGTCGCAGAACACCAACACAACACAGGACATAACATCTTATTTGAAAATTCCCGCATTTTAGCTCCTGTCCCTGAGTTTTACAGACGTAAATACCGGGAAACTTTAGAAATATGGAAACATCCTAATAACATCAATCGGGATGATGGCTATTTCTTGAGCCACATGTGGAAACCGGTGATTCTCGGAACACGACACGCCCAATCTACCATTACGAACTCGATTCCCATTGGTCCTCATTAGCTTTGCTCATCTACCGTATCTTTAAATCAGTATATAACTATCTTCTCGGCCTTCCTTTCGTCACTTGGTTTATTTGTCCTCTAGCGTGGTTTACACGTCGGGTAACCTTGTAAACTGAGTCTCCCCCTGTTGTTGCTTAAACTCGGCCTCTAGCGTGGTTGACACGTCGGGTAACCTTGTTTAAGACAGTACTATCCCCCTTGCTCCTGAAGATGCCCCATATGACTGGCGAAACATTGAGCTCTGATTCAAAATATGACACTGTCCATTCCCGGAAAACGAATATTTCTCATGATTGTGGAAGCCTACGCAATTAATACAGAAAAAGTCCGAAATACAAGATTTCAAAATTTTCCCTATACCTCCCTTCCCAAGGGTAGCGGGAGGTAAAAAGTGATAATATATCATTTTATACAGTGTGTTCAAAAAAATTCCTAACTCGGAGTAGGTTTTGAACAAAGAAACGTATCTCAATTTACAAACATTTATTTAAATGTCAATTTGACATGAGATATTGTCAAAAATGTTATCTAAAGAAAATCAAACCTTTTCTTCTTGAAGAAATGGAAACAAATTAGAAAACGGCGAATGTCAATATACTGTAACCTTTTCCCTTGTCTTTTCTGCTTAAAATTACATTTTAAGATCAGTTTTGACAACTTGACTTTTGAATTAAATAATGATCAGACATACGTTTCACTGTTCATAGCCTACTCTGAGTTAGGAATTTTTTTGAACACACTGTAATTTTATAAAACAAAGAAACAATGTAGGTGTTAAAAACAAATTTATTATGTTTTGTGCTTATTATATATTACAAATTAACAAAATTAAATAAAATTAGAATAATTAATAAATTAAAATCGAGAAAATGGTTTAAACATATTATTTTTCTTTTCATTTTCAGATTTCTTTTTTATTTCTTCAATTTCTTTTTCATAGATTGTCACAGACATTTCAACTGATTGTTCTTCTTTATTTATAGAATAACTATAAGCAGTTTTTTTAACAATTTCATTTGTAACTGGTTCCTCTATAAATTTTTTATCTTTATTTTTATTTAAAGTTATTTTATTTTCATCTTTATTTCCGTATTTACTCATAATATTATTCAGAGAACTCATTTTTTTAAATGGATCATTTTTTCTTAAGGAATTATTAAACCCTTGTCTATTATTTTTTATTGTATACAAAGAAACCGGATTGGATAATTTTTGCCTTTTTACAGGCACAATTTCAGAATTCTCCTGAAAATTTTTAGCCGTAAACAAAGGACTGTTATAATATTGCTCTATGATTTTCATTCGATTTTCTACTTTCAGTGTAGCCTTTTCTGAAAAATCTTCAGACGATTCTGAATTCTGAACTTCAGGGGGTGTTTTCTGAAAGTTTTCAGAATTACCCAAGAAGCTAATTTCAGGAGATAAAGTTAAGTCAATTTCTGAATTTTTTTCAGCGAATATTTTCCCTGAACATGAAAAAGTTATGTTGTCTACATCTGAAAATTTGATTTCAGGATGTGTGAAAGAGTTTTCAGGAGTTCTCTCAAATAAAAACTGATTATTTTCATCGTTATGGATATTTGAAACGTCAAATGTAATATCAAAATTTTGATTTTCAAAATTTTGTTCTCTGTTTTCAAAAATTTGTGTTTGGTCTGGGCTTTTTTCAAAATTATTTGCAGGGGCTGAAAGTTCTTCGTCGCTGCTGCTTTCAGGATTGTCTAAAGGACCCATTAAAAAGTCCTGAAACCTAAGAAAAATTACTTATGCAGGGTTTTCAAAATAATACTCTGCAAGCGGCAGAGTATACCGTGTGTCTATTTTAAAGGTCTACATAGGAGATTAACATGGGAAATCAGTTTTTTGCAATTTCCTGCTCGCCTAATTATTTTAAGCAAAAATGCGTCAAATAAAAGTTTTAGGGTATAAAATTTTACATCTAAAACAATAAACAGAATTACCTTTACATGCTTTATAACGACAGAAATTAAATACGAAAATGTCGAAAATTACGTTAAAAATATCGACAGCCATGGAATTGAACAAAAAATAGATAAATCTGTCATAACGTAAGTTAACTTCATAGACAAGTTAACTTATTTGACGTTCCTGACAATTTGATGTGAACAAATATCGTTAATTATGGCAATAATAGAAATATAAAATTAATAAATAAATTTAAGAAAATATAGTTTTGTTCAAATAATATGAATATATCAAAAATTCAACATTGCGTAACAAAATTATGTATGATGCTTTTATGTACTCTCAACTCATTTCCAATACATCTACCCTAGTACTACAGAATGGGTCTACACTTATCATTCCTAACACTCTTTCTTAAAGTAACGCATGTTCTGCTCGTCCTATATTCTGATTACGCGACTCACGTGTATTTTTCGAAGACACATTAGCAGTTTTTTCAAATTTTGTCACGAATTTAGCTCTTCATTCGTATAAATGTTCATTTTTACCTTCCGTCACCTTTAGGTAAGGAAGGTATTGTCTTTGGTCAAAAAATTCGATGATGAGTTTTTAATCAATAAGCACGTTTTAGGGTCCCTAGAATACGAATTTACTATTTTTACGATGATGTCTGTATGTTCGTGTGTGTGTGTGTGTGTGTGTGTGTGTGTGTGTGTGTGTGTGTGTGTGTGTGTGTGTGTGTGTGTGTGTGTAACAAAATTTTCGTCTGCGATAACTCTAATACTACAGTTACAAAAATTATAATTTTTTCGTGTACTTCTTCGTTACATCCATATGAAGAGCTGATTAGATTTTGGTTACAATTGGTCAACCGGAAGTACCATCATTTGAAGATTTTAACAGTTTTTCTTGAATAAACTATGTTAAATATAATTTTTTCACATTTGATGTTATTATAAATATTAAAGAATATTTTATTCTCTATACGATTTGACTTCATTTTATACTTAATATTAAATACATATAGAGTTAAAAAATTATAAAGAAATTAAATTTCATAAAGTAGCCATAGCTATGGAAACAGCTACTATATTAAGAAAATTCTGATTGAAAGATGTCAGTGTCAAGTGAAATTGACATAGTGTGTTTGTCTTATAATTTTTACTGGAAATATAGGATCTTTTGCTTTCTGTATGGAATTTGTATAAAATACATACAACTGCTTTAAGGTAATGTACAAGAAATAATAATAATAATAATAAATCTTTTATTTCTGCAGATACATTACACTGTATATAGAAAACGTCACAAAATAATAATTTTCTATATGAAATTTGCATAAAATACATGCAACTGCCGGAAGGTAATGTACAAGAAATAGAATATTTAATTTAGCAAGTAACTTTCCGTATGAAATTTGTACAAAATACATAGAACTGACGGAAGGTAATGTGCTGGCCACATCAGATTTTTTAATCATTTCAATAAAACTAGAGACAAATTGTCAGAAACGTCAAATAAGTTAACTTACGTTGTGACAGATAAAACGTCAAACGTTTATTTATTTTTTGTTCAATTCCATGGCTGTCGATATTATCAACGTAATTTTCGATATTTTCATATTTAATTTCTGTCGTTACAATGCATGGAAAGGTAATTCTGTTTATTGATTTAGATGCAGAATTTTATGCTCTAAAACTTTTATTTAACGCATTTTTGCTTAAAATAATTAGACGAGCAGGAAATTGCAAAAAACTGATTTCCCATGTTAATCTCCTATGTACACCTTTAAGACAGACACACGGTATATTTTTTCAAAAACACTTACCCTATGTCATAATTGAAGTGTTTATTAACCAGTGTATTCTTCTTTAAATTGTCGATTGAATTTTGGACATATTGTCTAAAATTTGTAGCGAAATATGGTTTTTCCATATTGGTTTTTCCATTTTCACAATTTTCCTCTGTTATATTTTTAATATTTTCTGATGTATTATATTCAGAAATATCAATTTCGGGTGGAGAATTGTCAATAGTTATATTATTTTCAAAAATGGAATTTTGTTTATCATTTTGAAAACTATTTTCAAAATTTTCTGTATATACGGATTTACAGAAGTTCATAGGATAGATTTCAGTTGAATTTTGTGTTAAATTAATATTTTTTTGGCTAGTTTCTTTATTTCTATTTTCTATAAAACGTTTGAATTTTTCTAATTCATCATTGGTTACTGTAACTTTTTGACTTGGTATTTCAGACTGAGAATAATTTTGACTTATACTTATTTGAGAATTTGAATATTTTCTGTCTCCATTTTGAGAATAATTAGATATTTTTGATGGTAATTTTTTATTTTGTGGCATTTTTCGATCTAACTGTTTGTTGTGATTAATTTTCTTTTGGGCCGTGTATTCAAATTTTTTTAAAATTGATTTTAATTTTATATTATCTTCTATTTTTTTGATGGTACTATTAATGTTGTTACTACAGTCATTTTCGAAAGAACTACTAATTTCAGAACCATATATATTTTCTATATGTTGTCTATTTTCATAAAGATATTGCGAATGTAAATTATTTTCAGTATTCTGAAATAAAAAATATAGTATTATGAAATTATTTTGGATGTGATCGAAAAGTTATATTTATATGTTTACCTGTGAAAATTTATGGGCTAGATTTTGAGAAAAACTTTTAAAATCCCCCTGGGACGACTAAAAATAAATATATATATATATATATATATATATATATATATATATATATATATATATATATATATATATATATATATATACAGGGTGTTAATTAAAAAGCGGGCCATAGGCGTTTAACATGGGAAATCAGTTTTTCCTTGCGCAAAACTTCCCATTTAATTTTAAACAAAAATGTTTCAAATAAATGTTGTAGAGAATTAAATTCTACACCTGCATCACTAAACATATTTTATTTTGCATGTTTAGTAATCTGTAAAATCCAATTTAAAATTATATAAATATTACTCATTTGTAGTGATAGCCATGAAATTTAAACAAAATTACAAAGAAATACATATCGTTTGAATTGTCAGAATTTCGATTTTGCAGGTTACAAAATAAAAATAAATAAAATCTAAGCAATAATTTAGATGTAGATTATAAAAACAAAATAGTTTGAAGGACTTAGGATAGAATATAATTATCAGTAATTTTTATTTGAAAATCGAATTTCTGACAGTTCAAATGATATGTATTTTTGTTTAAATTCCATGGCTATCACTACAAATGAGCAATATTTATAGAATTTCAATTCGGATTTTACAGGTTACTAAACATGCAAAATAAAATCTGTTTAGTGATGCTGGTGTATAATTTAATTATCTATAATTTTTATTTGCAACACTTTTGTCTAAAATTAATTGGGAAGTTTTGCGCAAGGAAAAACTGATTTCCCATGTTAAACGCCTATGGCCCGCTTTTTAATTAACACCCTGTATATATATATATATATATATATATATATATATATATATATATATATATATATATATATATATATATATATATATATATAAGCGGGTATATACAATGTTATATTACCATATATTTGTTATTTATTGATTTCGGTAATTCTAATTTCCTTCGATTATCTTCTACATTAGGTACATGTTTTTTAAACAATTCAAAATAGGGATGTTTTGGTTTAGTAAATTCTCCAAAATTTAGGGAATTGTCCAAATTTTGACTAAACTTATTATTGTCTTGTATACTTGCTTCAAAAGTTATGTTATGTTTAAAATCTTCAAAATTATGTTCCAAATTTTCAAAATTATTTTGTTCAAAATCTTCATTATAATAATTATTATCATTTGTAGATATATTTGGTTCATTATAAGTTTGTGTATATTTTTTTAAAGTTTCCAATGTGCTGTTGAAATTATTTGGTAAATTACTGAAATTTTCTGAAAAATCAGTCTGTTCTATTTCTTCAAAACGTGTAGGGATTTCAGGCATTGTATTTTGAATTTCAGCAGGCTCAGATAATTCAGTTTCAGCAATAATGTTCTGAATATCTTCAGTGATATTTTCAGAAACATTTTGGGTAACTGGTTTATTTCTAAATGGCGGTACATATTTATTAGCATTTTGAAAATATGTATCAATAGTTTTAGGTTGTTTTTTAGTAGTTTTAGTATTGTTAGTATTTTTTATTTCATTTGTTTTTTTGGCTGGCGTGAAGAATGAAGTAATTTCTTTTTGTTTACTGTTATTATTTGGAAAACTAATATTTTTTGGTTGAATTTGTTCATTTTTAATTATGATGTCGTAGTTTTCTTTGCAATCTATACCAACTGAAATGAAAAATGTAATTATTTATTGTATTTATATATTTTTTTACATACTTATTAAACAAATTATTAATGGGGTACTATATACTAATTAAATTTGTACTATCTTAGATAAAAATGCGAAAATATACATAATGAATTTTGACTAATAACACTTAACACACGTATATCGAACAGACATTGTCTTTATTTTTACAAAAAATATGCTACACGACGAAATAATTGCGTAGGCTTCCACAGTCTGAGTCATGAGAAATATTCGTTTTCCGAGAATGTACTGTGTCATATTTTGAGTCAGAGCTCAACGTTTCGCCCACAGTTTTATGGGGCATCTTCAGGAGCTAGGGGGATAGTATTGTCTTAAACAACACAGGACATAACATCTTATTTGAAAATCTCCGCATTTTAGCTCCTGTCCCTGAGTTTTACAGACGTAAATACAGGGAAACTTTAGAAATATGGAAACATCCTAATAACATCAATCGGGATGATGGCTATTTCTTGAGCCACATGTGGAAACCGGTGATTCTCGGAACACGACACGCCCAATCTACCATTACGAACTCGATTCCCATTGGTCCTTATTAGCTTTGCTCATCTACTGTATCTTTAGATTAGTATATAACTGTCTTCTCGGCCTTCCTTTCGTCACTTGGTTTATTTGGCCTCTAGCGTGGTTTACACGTCGGGTAACCTTGTAAACTGAGTCTCCCCCTCTTGATAAACGCGAACCCTTGTCGTCACCCGGTGTTTATAGTATTCCTTGTTCTTGCGGCACAGTATACATAGGTGAAACAGGAAGGAGTGTTCACACTAGATTGTCAGAACACAAACGCTGTCTGCGTAATGGTATGGTATTAACATCTGCGGTCGCTGAACACCAACACAACACAGGACATAACATCTTATTTGAAAATTCCCGCATTTTAGCTCCTGTCCCTGAGTTTTACAGACGTAAATACAGGGAAACTTTAGAAATATGGAAACATCCTAATAACCTCAATCGGGATGATGGCTATTTCTTGAGCCACATGTGGAAACCGGTGATTCTCGGAACACGACACGCCCAATCTACCATTACGAACTCGATTCCCATTGGTCGTCATTAGCCTTGCTCATCTACCGTATCTTTAGATTAGTATATAACTGTCTTCTCGGCCTTTCTTTCGTAACTTGGTTTATTTGGCCTCTAGCGTGGTTTACACGTCGGGTAACCTTGTAAACTGAGTCTCCCCCTCTTGTAGCTTAAACTCGGCCTCTAGCGTGGTTGACACGTCGGGTAACCTTGTTTAAGACAGAACTATCCCCCTTGCTCCTGAAGACCAATCGTTATCAAGTATAAAATGAAATAATTGCGTAGGCTTCCACAGTCTGAGTCATGAGAAATATTCGTTTTCCGGGAATGGACTGTGTCATATTTTGAGTCAGAGCTCAACGTTTCGCCCGCAGTTTTATGGGGCATCTTCAGGAGCAAGGGCGATAGTACTGTCTTAAACGACACAGGACATAACATCTTATTTGAAAATCTCCGCATTTTAGCTCCTGTCCCTGAGTTTTACAGACGTAAATACAGGGAAACTTTAGAAATATGGAAACATCCTAATAACATCAATCGGGATGATGGCTATTTCTTGAGCCACATGTGGAAACCGGTGATTCTCGGAACACGACACGCCCAATCTACCATTACGAACTCGATTCTCATTGGTCCTCATTAGCTTTGCTCATCTACCGTATCTTTAGATTAGTATATAACTGTCTTCTCGGCCTTCCTTTCGTCACTTGGTTTATTTGGCCTCTAGCGTGGTTTACACGTCGGGTAACCTTGTAAACTGAGTCTCCCCCTCTTGTTGCTTAAACTCGGCCTCTAACGTGGTTGCCACGTCGGGTAACCTTGTTTAAGACAGTACTATCCCCCTTGCTCCTGAAGATGCCCCATAAGACTGCGGGCGAAACGTTGAGCTCTGACTCAAAATATGACACAATCCATTCCCGGAAAACGAATATTTCTCAAGTGTAAACTGAACAATAATCTTAAAGCTACGACATTTTAAACTAGGAGGGATGTGATGAGCTGTGACGATTCCGTTTCAGATTATGGAGTTGACCAATTAGGGGGCCACACGGTACGAATATCTGTGCTGGGATGGCTGAATACTCCACTGTTGTTGGTGATGTACGCTACTTCTTTGAATTTTCTTTTATACCAATGACCTTATAAAAGAAAATTCAAAGAAGCAGCGTACATCACCAACAACAGTGGAGTATTCAGCCATCCCAGCACAGATATTCGTACCGTGTGGCGCCCCCTAATTGCTCAACTCTATCATCTGAAACGGAATCGTCACAGCTCATCACATCCCGCCTAGTAAAAAATGTCGTAGCTTTAAGATTATTGTTCAGTTTACACTTGATAACGATTGGAGATATTATCAATCGAAACGTCGTGTAGTATATTTTTTGTAAAAATAAAGACAATGTCTGTTGGAGATACGTGTGTTATTAGTCAAAATCAACCATTGTCTACAACCTTCAAACAATTGTTCGTTTCTGTTTCACTTTTTATAAAAACTTAAAAGGCAACCCTCTTATTAGGAAAAAATACATGTTATTTAAAAAATTGTATTGTAATTTAAAACATACCCCAGTTTTCACTGATTAAATAAACTTGTATATTGTGATCAGTTTTCAAAATTACGTCAACGATTTCGACATAATTTCCACAAGCAGCCATACTATGGTGGCTAAAAAAGAATTGATTAATTTTGGAGTACAATAAATTTGAGAAAAATCTTACAATAATTTTTTGCAACTCAAAATATTATTTTCTGTGTCACCTACTAATAATGTCATATAACTGTTTGATCCTGTAGTACAGTTTTTAATAATATCTTCTGCATTTAAAAGATTTACAGTAATTTTTAATTTGTATTTATCATTTTCATGGCTTTCTAAATTTATTTTGTAAAATGGTAAATGCATAACTGCGTCTATTATGTCGTTACCCATAGGAGGCGCACGATTTATTATCTGAAAATTATAAATATAATGATACTTTATCTTTTAATTTCTCGTTACTAAAACAACACTTTAATAATGGGGATTTTATATTTAATATAGTGTGGTTATAAAGATTTAGGACTGATTTTCCCCCAAAACTATTATTGGTAACGATATGCAATCAAATTTTGTGTTCAGGGGCGCGCCGTACCATTGTGTCGCCCGTGTGCAAATGCTCATCTTGACGCTCCACCCCCCTCCCCCCAAAAAATTCAACAATTATAAAAAAAATAAGCATCGCCATTCGAAATAACATAAAAACAGTGGCCTAAAAAGGTGCAAACTAAAATCTAGTACTATTTCATATTTGGAAAATAATGTATTCACAAAAAAACTGCAAAATTTACATTTTTGACTATATCTAGTGACCTACGGATTTTCTCTCAAATAACGACACCACTAAAATGGTCTTCTAATGGGGCAACAATTATATGAACACGTTAACATGAACAGCCTGTGTACTTTTTCAAAGTTATGCTATAAAATTAAGAACAGGGGATTCCACCTTTTTTTATAATTTCATCTGAACGTATAAGTAAAACTAAGACTGTCGGTGAAAATCCGGTGAAAAAATTCCTATTAATAAGCGAGTTATAGTCCTCCGAAATTTGAAAATATAGATGTGACGTCACGAATATAAGTTTTTATACGAAACTATTTTCTTCGTGTACCTAAATGTTCTTGAAATATATGCTATTTCTAAATTATGTTTATAAAATATAAATGAATATTATTATACTGTACAAGTCTACATGATTTATAATTGGAAATGTATTTAAAATATTAAGTTTAATGCAAAATATTTATATTCAAATAAAAACTGTTTGAGAATTGCACTACTGGACTAATAGCCACGCCTCGCTATTTGAATTTCTCTACTTCCATTGGTAGTAGGCTCCGCCCCTAATTGGGTATTCGTTATATATTTATACGCCGTCTTTAAGTCGCCAATCAAAATAATATGTATAGATTTCATATGAGTGACGAGCTGCTATAACAAAAATCCCCTTATTTCCGAAGTATTTCAATTATGTCGTTTTATTTCTTTTTTAATATTTATTATTAAGCATATACTTTCAATATTTTTTCCCAATTTCTCTTAAATCAATTGCTCTTTAATACCCTATTCTTGCATTTTCTGCTTGAAACATAGATACATCGTTGGAAAGCTAAAATAAACTCTCTTTCAATGGTATAATTTTGCGACTATGGAAATTATAAATTGGACCCCATTACTTGAAATCTAATAGTGATAAAAAATATGAGCATCGTCGTTTGAAGGAAAATAAAAAAGGGTCCTTAAAGACGTGCAAACCAAAATTCCGTATAATTTCATATTTTGAAGTTATTTGTGAATAAAAAAGGAAGTGGCTAGAGTACCGAACGCGGGACCGTGTTCAAAAAATTAAGAGCTCAAATTGACATGGTTTTCGCAATTTCTCTAAATATGCCCCAGCATTACCCAACCTAACGCCCAAACTCAGGCTTGGAAAACGCGGGTCAAGTATTATGCGTTAGGTGAGGTTATTGTTGTTCTCTTTAGAGATAAGCTATTCAACAACGGTCCCGCGTTTGAATTTTTAACAACGGTCCCGAATGTTAAGGCATGTCTCTTCGACGTTTCAAGTGCTAAACGAGGGACTAAATCACGCCATTTGGAGTTTTGTACAGTAACTATTTGTATATGCATTTTTCGGGGAAACAAAACATCTTTAAAATAGTCTGCTAATGGGGCAACTTTGCCCTAACTTATCGACTTCGTATCTCTTACAGTTTACGAGATTCCAATGTGAGCCTCGAAAACGGGCATATTAAATTAAAAAACTTAAGTCTTATTACAATTTTGCTCGCCGTGTCTCCCCTAACCAAGTGTCGTCCGTGTGCGACGCACCCATTGCACCCTGTGACGGCGCGCCCCTGTGTGTTCTTTTGTACAAAGACTTAACCTAATCGTTTGCAAAGTTTTTGGCTGGCAACAGCAATTTCGCGATGGGTAACATGAAGACGAGACCCCACACCAAGCAATAAAAGATGTGTTGTATCATCCTCCGTATTCTTTTGACTTAGCCCCGCCTGACTATTCTCCTTTGTGATTTTGTCGTCCTAAAACTTCATACCTACACTGTGTACAATGAAAAAAAAGTTACCCTTTCGATATCTCGTGGACTGGTCTCCAACATAGATTTGAAACTAGTTTTTCCAGCGCTTACCAACATACCAGATAAAACTGGTCCTATTTTGTGAAATTGTCTAGCTACATATATGGAATTTTCCCATATTTTCGCGCTGAAACATTGGTATAAAATTAAAGCGTTCAAAAGAGCAGAAAAATATTTATTTTTATGTAGCAAAAATGTTACGAGACCTGGAAAAAATATTAGGAATTTTGTTAATATGGTCTGGTATTTTTATTGTTTTTAATATATTACATTTTGAAATACGTTCTCCAATTCGCATAATTTTAATAGACTCTTGTTGTAAGGCTGGATTTTGTATACGTATACAACCAAAAGTTGCTTGAATTAAACTGAAAAACAAATGATAAAACGTAGGCATAATCGAACAAATTCAGACAGGAGTGACGTCAAATCAAGTGAATTTAATCAACGACATTAACAAATGTACACATTTTACTACCCTGTTTACCACTTGCGTTCTTAAAATATCGATTCCGGTAGCTATAACCTGATAAAAAGCTGTTTACCGGTAACAGTTCACCGGTAGAATTTTCGTAAATACCTCATATAACTGACGGAAGGTAATGTGCTGGCCAAACTATTTAAATTAAAGTACATAAAGATGAAAAATAATGCACTACTCTTGCCCTACGGCTTGTCACCCCAATTTTTTTACTGAATATAAAAGTATATGGTCTCCTTAATATGCAGTTAAAATTTGAAACAGAAACAATTTAAATTAATGTACATTATGATGAAAAATGTCAGAACAGAACAGAAACTATTTAAATTAAAGTATATAAAGATGAAAAAGAATGCACTACTCTTGTCCTACGGCTTGTCACCCCAATTTTTTTACTGATTATAAAAGTATATGGTCTCCTTAATATGCAGTTAAAATTTGAAACAGAAACAATTTAAATTAATGTACATTATGATGAAAAATATCAGAACAGAACAGAAACTATTTAAATTAAAGTACATAAAGATGAAAAATAATGCACTACTCTTAACCTACGGCTTGTCACCCCAATTTTTACCTTCCGTCACCTTTAGGTAAGGAAGGTATTGTCTTTGGTCAAAAAATTCGGTGGTGAGTTTTTAATGAATGAGCACGTTTTGAGGTCCCTAGAATACGATTTTACTATTTTTACGATGATGTGTGTATGTATGTATGTGTGTGTGTGTGTGTATGTGTGCGTGTGTCTGTGCGCGTGTGGGTGTGCGTGAGGGTGTAGGAGTGTGTACGTGTGTGTGTGTGGGTGTGTCTGTGTGTGTGTGTGTGTGTAACAAAATTTTCGTCTACGATAACTACAATTCCAAAAATTATAATTCTTTCGTATTCCTCTTCGTTGCATCCATATGAAGAGCTGATTAGATTTTAGTTATAATTAGTCAACCGGAAATACCCTCATTTGAAGATTTTAACAGTTTTTCTTGAAAAAACGATGTTAAATATCATTTTTTCACATTTAATGTTATTATAAATATTAAAGAACATTGTATTCTCTATACGATTTGACTGCATTTTATACTTCATATTAAATGGATATAGAGTTATAAAATTATAAAGAAATTTCATAAATTAGCTAGCTATGCTAGAAACAGCTACTGTATTAAGAAAATTCTGATTGAAAGATGTCAGTGTCAATTGAATATTCGTAGTATATTTGTGTTATAATTTTACTCGAAATATAGGATAGTTTTGCTCGAAACTTTCTGTATGGAATTTGTATAAAATACATACAACTATCGAAAGTTAATGTACATACAAGAAATTTATAATGCAAGGAACTTTCTGTACGGATTTTATAGAAAATACATAGGCATTTACGAAAATTCTACCGGTAGATACCGCATCTACTAACTGTGTTCGAAAACACGAGTGGTAAAAGTTACCGTGTTCGAAAATTGTACAATATCTACCGGATTCATGAAGAATCTATAATCTCAAAAAAGGTAGTGATGCAAAGCGAAGCGCGCGCGTTAAAGTTTGTTAACTATATGAAATTTCTAACCTGTTTCAAATGTTCAATTTTTTTTATCGGTTATGGACTACCCTGTTTACCATTTGCGTTGTTAAATATCGATTCCGGTAGCTATAACCTGATAAACAGCTGTTTACCGGTAGAATTTTCGTAAATGCCTCATATAACTGACGGAAGGTAATGTGCTGGCCACATCAGATTTTTTTTCAATAAATCTATCAGTAGATATTGGATGACGTTGGTATGACGTCACTACTATATGAGTTTGTTATACTATAGCTTATAACTTACCAATATATTTTCATAGGGGTAGTTTTTATAGCCCCTTTCATAGGAAACCTAATAGTTTGCTGATATCTGTTTTTATTTAAAGTGTTTAAAGTTTTTTTGTCATTTACCCGTAAATATGATTCAGAAAATTCTGGACATTTGGATATTAAAACTAATAATTCTGATAATGATTCTGTGCCTTTTATCTAGAAAATATTAATATTTATTTTTGTATTAAGTGCATAATTACATGATCATAGCATGGAGGAATGTTTTAATTTTTAATTTATACATTACCTCCGTAAATATTTTCATCGTATTAAAAGCTAAATAATAATTCGCCATTAAAATACCAGTACTTGTCGGTAACACACTAAAACCATCTGTTTGGTCTATTTGTAACATTCCATATTTATGTAATGCATTTATTTCGATTTGACACCAATCTACAAGAATTTATTTAACAAATAAAAATTAGCTAAATATTTTTAACAATTATTATACAGGATACGGCAGAACCAATTGAGCAGTTTGAAGGGGCAGGTGTTCGGGCGCTGGTGGGGGTAGGCAGCTGCACTAGGTCTCCTTTTGTTCTGTCGGCATCCCCATTTTAGTACCAACATGGTTTGGACCGGAGTACATCGTGGCTTTGCCGTGCGTGCGTTTTTTAAAAACAACCGATCTATGATTGCGACGCAAAGAGCTTTTCGGCGACGGTTCAACATTCCGCGAAATAATGCTGTTCCTACTGCGAACACAATTCGGTCCTGGATTCGGCTGTTGGAAGACACTAAGAATAGGTACACATGGCCGACGAAGATCCATCAGAACACCAGAAAATGTGGAGCTAGTGAGAGCAGCAGTCGAACAATCGCCAAGACGTTCTGCTCGAAGACATGCTATTGCATTGGGGGTTTCAGACCGCAGTTTGAGGAGGATTCTGCATTTAGATTTCCCTTCAAAATAATGATGGTTCAGGAATTGAACCCAGCAGACTACGCCAACCGCCAAAATCTGTGTGAGGAAATTCTTGCAGCGATCCCTCTTGAGGCAGCATTCTTCAGTAGCGACGAGGCACTTTTTCACCTAAGCGGGATTGTGAATAAACAAAATTTTCGCTACTGGGCTGAAAACACCCCCCAAATTGTTCAAGAAAGACCGCTACATTCTCCGAAACTAACGGTGTGGTGTGCCGTATCACAATTTGGCGTTATAGGCCCGTACTTTTTTGAAGAGGGAGGCGTGACCGTGACCGTGAATTCCGGGCGTTATGTTTCAATGTTGCAAAATTTTCTGCAGCCCCGATTGGAAGTGGTTGTTGAAGAAGAGGGATTAGGGGACTTTTGGTTCCAACAGGATGGGGCTACAGCCCACACAGTCCGAAATTCTTTAAACGCTTTAAGAGAAATGTTTCCTGGACGTCTAGTGTCTTTGAGAGGTGACGTGGGGTGGCCTGCGCGATCGCCCGATTTAAGCATATGCGACTTCTTTCTTTGGGGATTTCTAAAGGAAAAAGTGTTTAAACGTCGCCTCCAAAACCTGCTAGAGCTAAGGGAGCAGATTGTTGAAGAAGTAAACGCGATACCCCGCCATCTTAGAGACATTATTTAAAAAAATTAATGAGTATAAAATGGCAAGTCCTACTGATTTCAAAAATAAAAACATTTTTTTCATATATACTTTGCTTTCTGTTTTATAACTCTTCAAAACTGCTCAATTGGTTCTGCCGCACGCGTACCTTGTAGTCGTTTTTCTATCTGAGTTTTTGTGAAATTAATTGGTATATTATAATGTTTAGGATTTTTCAATACTCTAATATAAAGAAACGTATATCTCAACCACTCAAGAGCTATAGCAATATCTGTTATAGTCCCGAGAGCAATTTCTGCGTTGAGGTGCTCGGTTAAGTGTCGATGAAGGTTGCTCTCTATTAATTCTGTACCTCCGAGCATTTTTTCATACTTTTCCTACAAAATTTTGAGGAAAAACAAAAAGAATAAATAGTTTTATGAATGTAGATGAAGTTTGAAATGTACCTTTTGTTGTAAAGTGGTCATTATAATAACATTAGCTCGTTTATCAAATTGAGGACGCCCGGCTCGTCCCGTCATTTGTAAAATAGTCGATTCTGAATATTCCTAAAAATATTTATTTGTGAACATAGTTGAAATATTTTCAAAAGAAACCACATCTATTAAATAATCTAAACGTCAACTTTCATTCGCTAGTCATACAATAAATAAATTTAGCAGTGGCTGAAATCTAATCGACAGTACAGCAGTGATAAAAACCTCGCTGAGTCCGATTAAAAAAAATAGAGATTCTTTTCCTACCTGAAATCCTCCATTGCAATACTGCATGGTCCCTTTGAGCACCACCGTATGCGCAGGCAGATTAACCCCTGCTGCCAAAGTGGCCGTAGCCACCAACAGGGGTAGATGCCCCTCTCTGAAAACCTGTTCCGTGGCGTGGCGCTCCTCTAGGCCCATTCCGGCATGGTGGGCCCCCACGCCGCGCTCCAGGGCCCGTGCTAGGGTTGCGCCACTAACACATTTCGCAGCTGCGCATAGGGCTTTTTGTTGGATGGGAGATAACTGTATAGTTAAGTTTTGAGAAAGGTAATTGGCGAGAGTATCCACGCTTTTTCTGGTGGAACAGAAAATCTAAGGGGAGATTTTTGGATGGCATTAATTTAAATATACGACTTACCAAAGTTGGTTTTCCTTCGGAATATTGCATTAAAACATTTTGCATTTTATAGTTCAAATTCAAATCAAATTTAAAAGGCGAACTGCCTGTTACATATGGATATCCTAATACTATTTTATTCAATTTTACCGGCCTCAGTTCCTCTCCGATTCTACAAAATATTAATAATAAAACAAACATAAAAGAGTTAATTAAAATTTACAGAGAGATTGATGATTATTTTGAACAGATTATGAGATTCTAGAAAAAGGGAGGAAAGAATAGTCGAGCTGCTTTAGGTCTCCTTTTGTTCTGTCGGCATCCCCATTTTAGTACCCAACATGGTTTGGACCGGAGTACATCGTGGCTTTGCCGTGCGCGCGTTTTATGAAAACAACCGATCTGTGATTGCGACGCAAAGAGCTTTTCGGCGACGGTTCAACATTCCGCGAAATTATGCTGTTCCTACTGCGAACACAATTCGGTCCTGGATTCGGCAGTTGGAGGAAACTAAGAATAGGTACACATGGCCGACGAAGATCCATCAGAACACCAGAAAATGTGGAGCTATTGAGAGCAGCAGTCGAACAATCGCCAAGACGTTCTGCTCGAAGGCACGCTATTGCATTGGGGGTTTCAGACCGCAGTTTGAGGAGGATTCTGCATTTAGATTTCACTTCAAAATAATGATGGTTCAGGAATTGAACCCAGCAGACTACGCCAACCGCCAAAATCTGTGTGAGGAAATTCTTGCAATGATCCCTCCTGAGGCAGCATTCTTCAGCAGCGACGAGGCACATTTTCACATAAGCGGATTGTGAATAAACAAAATTTTCGCTACTGGGCTGAAAACACCCCCCAATTTGTTCACGATAGACCGCTATATTCTCCGAAACTAACGGTGTGGTGTGCCGTATCACAATTTGGCGTTATAGGCCCGTACTTTTTTAAAGAGGGAGGCGTGATCGTGACCGTGAATTCCGGGCGTTATGTTTCAATGTTGCAAAATTTTCTGCAGCCCCGATTGGAAGTTGTTGTTGAAGAAAAGGGATTAGGGGACTTTTGGTTCCAACAGGGCTACAGCCCACACAGCCCGAAATTCTCTAAACGCTTGAAGAGAAATGTTTCCTGGACGTCTATTGTCTTTGAGGGGTGACGTGGGGTGGCCTGCGCGATCGCCCGATTTAAGCATATGCGACTTCTGTGGGAATATCTAATGGAAAGAGTGTTTAAACGTCGCCCCCAAAACCTGCTAGAGCTAAGGGAGCAGATTGTTGAAGAAGTAAACGCGATACCCCGCGAAATGTGTCAACGGGCTGTTCAAAACTTCAGAAATCGACTCCAGCAATGTATTGCAGCTAACGGCCACCATCTTACAGACATTATTTTTAAAAATTAATGAGTATAAAATAGTAAGTCCTACTGATTTCAAAAATAAAAACATTTTTTCCATATATACTCTGGTTTATACCACCCTGCATTTATACCAAATAACGTTTAACCAAATTGTCGCTGGAAACAATATATCACTATCATTTTCGATTTGATATCCGTAAAGGAATTTACAATCTTATTGAACGAATGCCTAACTGTGATATTGTTGCAGTTTATCGCGAGCACAATATATCTGTGGCAACAATTTATCGGACAATAAAAGATTGTAAAGAAGGTATACCCTGTGTTAATTTGCCCAAAAGTAGTCGACCAAAAATTTTGAGCCACATGAGAGAACAAAGATTAATTGCAGCCGTTAAAGACAAAGTTGGAATGTCACAACGAACTGTAGCCAGAAGATTCGATGTTTCGAAGACCACTGCTTTTAGAACACTTTCTCGGAATGACGTAGTGTTTCGAAAAAGAAGAAAGGCACCAAAGTATAGTGTGGCCCAATTAGAAAGAATCCCTAGATGTTGTCGTGCGTTAAGGCGCATTCAATTTCTCAATAAACTTATTGTAATGGATGACGAGAAATAATTTACTCTGTCCCATTCAGAGATGAAAGAAAACGATGGTTTTTATACTAATGACATGGAAAACACACCAGACAATGTTAAGCTCAAAGGTAAATCTAAATTTGAGGATAAAATTTTAGTATGGTGTGCTATTTCTGAAGCCGTACATTGGTCGTGTTCGAGGAGAAGCCTTTACTGCACAAATTTATATTCAAAGATGCCTCTCTAAATTACTTCAATTTTTAAATACACATCACGCCAATGGTGATATAATGTTTTGGCCTGATCTAGCTTCATGCCATTACGCCAGAATAACTAGAGATTGGTATAATAAAAACAACGTAGACTTTGTTCCAAAATTGGACAATCTTCCCAATGTAACTCAAACTCGACCAATAGAAGAATTTTGGTCAATATTGACCAGAAAAGTGTACGACAAGGGATGGGAAGCTACAAATGAAGAACAATTACGTCGCATTTACCAAAAGATTCGAGAAATCGATCCAGATGTTGTCCAGAGGATGATGGGGCAAGTCAGAAGAAAATTAAGGGACATTAAAGATAATGGTCCATTATCAATAATTTAAATGTTAAATATTAATTGTTATACTTATTGTTAATTGTTGTAATAATTAGTTTAAAAAGTAAAAGAATTTTTAAACAGTTATCAGTATCTAAAAAAATTCTCAAAACTTTAGGACCATACGTTATGAATAGAAGTGTAGACAGTGCAGCGCGCGATAAGCGGGCGACGTGAGGCGGGCAGTTAGATAAATACGGGCAGATAAGCGTCAAACAATGGTTAAACTGTTTCAATGTTTTATAATTTATTAGGAAAAATGTGAATTTTATTTATGTTTTTTATGCTTAATAATAATAATATCTTCATGAATGCAACGTACCCTCTTAAACTAACGTCGACCACTGGTTAAGACATACTACGTCACAAATTCTTTAAAAATTCATATCTCGCGTATTACGTAAAATTTTTAAGTCGCGTTTGTTCTAGAAATTTTAAGTTCATCCTGTCCTTACAAGAAAAAAATTGTATATAAAGATTTGAACCACTTACTTGAAATACGTAGCCGATTTTTCTTTACCTAACCACTGCGCTATATCCTCTATATTGGGTATAGTAGCACTAACAGCCAAAAATCTCATATGTTCATGTTTCTTCAAAATTTTCATTCGACTAACTATAACTTCTAAATTAGGGCCTCTGCATTCTTCGTTTAATAAATGTACTTCATCAATCAAAAATAGTTTTACATTGTTTATTACTTCTTCATCTTTAGAATTTCTACTGATAGAGTCCCATTTTTCGGGAGTGGTAATTATAATATTAAAATTTTTCAGAGAACGAATATCTATATTGTCATTATCGCCCGTACAGACTATAGTGGAGACTGCGATTTTTGAAAATTTCGAATGCCATTCAGATAATCTTTCGTAGCATAATGATTTTAGAGGGGCGACTAAAATTTGTTAATAATACACCATTTAAATTTAAAAGTAACAAATTTATGTCAGGGCTCTAAGTGATCAAGTGATTATCAAAAGATTTTTTAATTACAACATTCGCTATTTGTACAAAAAAAATATTTATTACAATAAAGAAAATTTGATTACAATAATGAAAAAAAAAATGATGTGGACACCACACGACTTCCTTGTACGCAAGACCAATATGAAGATGTAGTATAGACCCAATTATAAAATTGCACGTGTTTGACGTAATTTGACATTAACATCTATTTTTACCTTCCGTCACCTTTAGGTAAGGAAGGTATTGTCTTTGGTCAAAAAATTCGATGATGAGTTTTTAATCAATAAGCACGTTTTAGGGTCCCTAGAATACGAATTTACTATTTTTACGATGATGTCTGTATGTGTGTGTGTGTGTGGATGTGTGTGTGTGTGTGTGTGTGTGTAACAAAATTTTCGTCTGCGATAACTCTAATACTACAGTTTCAAAAATTATAATTTTTTCTTATACTTCTTCGTTACATCCATATGAAGAGCTGATTAGATTTTGGTTACAATTGGTCAACCGGAAGTACCATTATTTGAAGATTTTAACAGTTTTTCTTGAAAAAACTATGTTAAATATCATTTTTTCACATTTAATGTTATTATAAATATTAAAGAATATTTTATTCTCTATACGGTTTGACTGCATTTTATACTTAATATTAAATGGATATAGAGTTAAAAAATTGTAAAGAAATTAAATTTCATAAAGTAGCTATAGCTATGAAAACAGCTACTATATTAAGAAAATTCTGATTGAAAGATGTCAGTGTCATGTGAAACTGACATAGTGTGTTTGTCATAATTTTATTGGAAATATAGGATCTCTTGCTTTCTGTATGAAATTCGTATAAAATACATACAACTGCTTTAAGGAAATGTACAAGAAATAATAATAATAAATCTTTTATTTCTGCAGATACATTACACTGTATATAGAAAACGTCACAAAATAATAATTTAAGATATAAATTTTCTGTATGAAATTTGCATAAAATACATGCAGCTGCCGGAAGGTAATGTACAAGAAATAGAATATTTAGCAAGGAACTTTCCGTATGAAATTTGTACAAAATACATAGAACTGACGGAAGGTAATGTGCTGGCCACATCAGATTTTTTTATTTTATTTTTGTTATTTTTTGTCCTAATCCATAGCAAGCTTCATTACAAAAAACCAAAAAGTATATAAGTTTTAAATTTACATATCTCCCTTATACAAAGAGCTAATTTAATATTACTTGATATGCTAGACGCAGAATTTAATTCTCTAAAACTCTTAGTTGAAGCATTTATTTCTAAAATCAAAATGAAACCATTTTATTCAAGAAAAACTGTTAACAACTTCAAGTAATACATCACTTCCGGTTAACCTGTTTCAACCAAAATCTGCTATGTTATTCCAATTAACATAAAAGTCTTATATACCAAATTTGAAACGTTTTGGATTATATTTTAATATAGTTTTTCATTAAAATCTATTATAGGCTTCAAATAAAGTACCATTTCTGGAAATTATGTAATGACCAAAAAGGGAGGTGCACAACTAGATGTTATAGAAGTCCCAAATACAAAATTTCAACTTTCTACGGCTTGCCGTTTTTGAGTTATGCGAGATACGTACGTACAGACGTCACGACGAAATTAGTCAGAATGGATTCAGGAATGGTCAAAATGGATATTTCCGTTGAAATCTCAAAACCGAAATTTTTCGCGATTACAATACTTCCTTTACTTCGTACAAGGAAGTAAAAATGTCACTTAGAACCCTTTGATCTTTTAATTTAATTGTTTTAATAAATTCTCACCGTATATAATATTAAAAGGACCATTATAATTCATTTCTTCAAAATCCATTAACAATTTAATTATTGCTACTTCAAAAACTACTGTTTTTCCTGATCCAGTTGGAGCAGAAATAACAATAGATTCATCTAAAACAATAATAGTAGATATTTTGCCAAAATTTTACTTTTAAAACTAACCTGAATATAATACATCATCCAAAACATTCGATTGAATGATATTAAAATATGGAAACTCAAAAATACATCTAAATTTTTCCGCTATTTAATAAATTAAGGATAAATTTGTAAAATAAACACCAGAAAATTAATTATTTTTTTGTGAAGGATACGTAACTCTTGTACAGACCTTAAATCGTTGACTTTTCCAAAATTTCGAGGCGGCCTGTCGAGATTTTTCACCGGAGAAAAATTATTTATTGGTGGACTAATAGTTAAATCCATAAAATTTGATTCTTGGCTCAAAATATCGATTACTTCATTCATTTTTATAATTACGGCGCACAATTAACAATTATTAACGCACTTTGACGTTTATTATAACAATTGATGACTACAGGTAAACAATAGTACAACAATTATCAAAAAAGCAATTAATTATGGGTTTAATTATTGTTGTAATTGTTGTTAAAAATTGTTTTTAATTATTTAGGGGCTGTTTTTAATTTGGCCCCTGAAATTTATGCATTTTCAATTACTTCTAAGTATATTTTAGCGGGCATATTATATATATAACTGTTTTTGAATAAAATTATATTTATTTCAACAATACTATATTAAATAATCGACAAATATTTATGGTTTAACTATGATTATTAAAATATTGTTAAATAAATAAATAAATTACAAATATTATGAAAACTTTCAAAGTTGTTTTTCTACTATTGGCAACACTGACTCCAAGCTTCTTTGCAAGCTGTTGTTGTTTTGAAAGTACGTTATACATTTTATTATCGTCTGTGCCGTTGTCTAGTAAATATAAAGCTTCATTAGCTAATTCCGATTTTAAAAGTGCCTTAAAATATTAAATAACACAATGAGAACTGACGCTAGTGGTAAACTCATCCTTAAAAACGACCAACAGGTAATAAAGTGTGGTTATGTTCAGTTAGAATCATATTGTTTCGTGAAAATTTGTAGGGAAATATAAAAAATACTCGCAAAACTTTAAAAGTTTTGCAACAAGCCGCTACAGATAAAGAAAATTTAGTTGGAAGACCCCACAAATCTAAAGAACTGCTACCAAAAACTCAAAGGTATGTGATTTTATGCAAACATGTTTCGTATTAAATATTTTACTTTCAGTGATTCAGATGTCGATTCAAGGAGAAAAATCAAAGTTTCCCATAAATATGTTCAAACTACAACTGGTATTACAGTTGATACCAACGATTTAACATCTGAAGGCAAGTTTAAACATGTTTATTTTAGCATTTCAGCTACAATTACCCATTTTTGGGCTTTTAGCTGGACCCAGCGAAAACTACTGGGAAATTATTGCTGAAAGACGACGTCTTGCCCTAGACGAAAGTCTTCAAGAAAATCAGAAACTCCACGAAGAAAATGAAGCATTGAAAGAAGAAAATAAACTTGTGAAAGAAATGCTTGAAGAATCGAAAAATCTTGTTGAAGTTCTTTCGGTAAGTTGGTATATTTGTTCTGTGGATTGTTGGGATGATTGTGTTTTGTTTTTCAGGAAATGCTGGGGGAAACAAATGAAGAAACAACGGGAGAAACTGAGGAAACAAATGACGAATAATTATTAGTTGATTATGTTTTATTTCAGTACACAGTACAATATTTACTTAGAGTAATATATAGTTTGTATTTTTGGACCAAAATAATTTTGTTTATAAATAAAAAGACGAGAATGTATTTTTATTTACTTATTTGATAATGACATTGCCATATTTGTATGTTATATTAGTATATGAACAATAAATATATAAAATAATATATTGTGATTTTTTTTCCATCATCTCAAAATTGTTTTTAATGATTAAATAATCCACTATTTGTTTTTTTATTTAAATGAAAATTCGTAATATTAAAAAGTCAATTGTTTTTAGATTAACATCTGATTTTTATCAACTCTTATTGCTATCTTTCTCGCACAAAAATACTAGGCTGCACGAGAAAGATAACAATCGTGTAACGTCACAGTGACAAATTTCAAATATCTAGTAAAGTGATTAAAAAATGTTTTTTTATCTTAGTCATTATTTGTTGTTAATCTTTTAAGTATAAAGTGTACATTTTATTATTTTTTTTTTTGTTATGGTGGAAACCCCCTTTATTGAAACTAAAACACAGGGTTCATATTTTTAAAATTTTAAATAATGTTCAACAATAATACATTCAACCATTGTTAAAACCTTACAACCAAATTTCTTTTGGAATGGTAAATGTTTTCAAAGTAATCATGAATTGCAATAATAAAAAAATCTGATATGGACACCACACGACTTCCTTGTGCGCAAGACTAATATGAAGTACAGACTCAATTATAAAATTGCACGTATTTGACGTGATTTAACATCTATTTTTTATTTTTTTGTTATTTTTTGTTATAATCCATAGCAAACTTCATTACAAAAACCAAAAAGTATATGTTTTAAATTTACATATATCGCTTATACAAAGGGCTAATTTAATAATACTTGATGTGCTAGACGCAGAATTTAATTCTCTAAAACTCTTATTTGAAGCATTTATTTCTAAAATCAAAATGAAACCATTTTATTCAAGAAAAACTGTTAACAACTTCAGGTAATATATCACTTCCGGTTAGCCTGTTTTAACCAAATTCTGCTATGTTATTCCAATTGATATAAAAGTCTTATATACTAAATTTGAAAAGTTTTGGATCATATTTTAATAGTTTTTCATTAAAATCTATTATAGGCTTCAAATAAAGTACCATTTCTGGAAATTATGTAATGACCAAAAAGGGAGGTGCACAACTAGATGTTATAGAAGTCCTAAATACAAAATTTCAACTTTCTACGGCTTACCGTTTTTGAGTTATGCGAGATACGTACGTACAGACGTCACGACGAAATTAGTCAAAATGGATTCAGAGATGGTCAAAATGGATATTTCTGTTGAAATCTGAAAACCGAAATTTTTCGCGATTGCAATACTTCCTTTACTTCGTACAAGGAAGTAAAAATAAATGAATATTATTATACTGTACAAGTCTACATGATTTATAACTGGAAATGTATTTAAATTATTAAGTTTAATGCAAAATATTTATATTCATATAAAAACTGTTTGAGAATTGCAGGACTGATAGCCACGCCTCCGCTATTTGAATTTCTCTACTTCCATTGGTAGTAGGCTCCTCCCCCTAACTGGGTATTCGTTATATATTTATAGGCCGTCTTTGAGTCGCCAATCAAAATAATATATATGGATTTCATATGAGTGACGAGCTACTATAACAAAAATCCCCTTATTTCCGAAATATTTCAATTATATCGTTTTATTTCTTTATTAATATTCATTATTAAGCATATGCTTTCAATATTTTTTTATAATTTCTCTTAAATCAATATCGCTGTAGTCCCCTATTATTAATATATATTCCTGTAAAAGAAAATCATTTTATTTAAAATCAAATATATTTTCAAAAACAAAATCATACAACAACTTAATAAATAGTATTTGTAAAATATACATAACAATAATAACTAATATGATATCATTACATTAATCATTGTCATTACTGTCGCAAAACAAAATTGTTTAAATATTACCGCTACTTATGCAAATTTGGCCTTCAATGCCAAAATACAAGTAAAATAGACACTTAACAAACTGTGTCAGCAGTGATCAGTGAATAGAACTCTATTAAAATGCTGTTACCACTCGAGTAGTTAAAATATTGTATATTGCGTTGATATGACAAGTATATAAATAGTTTTTATCTTTATTAGGAGTTAGTATGTTCTTACCTGTATTACAGTAAAATGATTTTGCGTGGGTAAGTTGAATATGGTTTTTTTTATAGTAAAACATTTTAAAAGTTGTTTAAAATTGTGTAAATTTATAAAAAAGTGTTTTAATATTAACAAAAATTAACAAAAAGTGTGTATATATTGTTTATTTTATTGTATTTATAATACAATATGTTGTATCATTTTTTGGTTATGTTTGAATAAAAATAAATGTTTAAAATTTATAAGAATTATTTAAAAATGTTTTTTGAATTGTTTAAACAATTAATAATTAATATTGTAAACAAAAATAGTAAATATTTATTATTTTAATAATTATTGAATCCAGTAAAAATATCGGTTAGTGATATAACATTTTCACAAATTATAAATAAAAAAGTTGACGTTTAGATTATTTAATAGATGTGGTTTCTTTTGAAAACATCCCCCCATATTTGATTTGGAAGGAAACTGACTCTTATGTATTCCGTTACAGAATATTAGAATTGCACTCAATACTTAAAATGACTTTAGCAACAGGATTCAGGGATGTATTAAAAAATTTAATACCGCAAATTCTAGTTCGTTCGTCACATGTGTAAGCAACCCTCGAGTCGGAATTACTGTTGGAGAAAATTAAAAATAATCCTATTTCATAGAATTGCCAAACTAAAAAAGATCAAAATATTTTGTTATAATCAACATAAACGAAAAATATTTGAAACGCACCCCTGTTTTGATATTCAGTTACCCTAGTCGGCCATCTATTTTCAGCCAGACATAGTAATGTATTTCTGTGCTTTCCTAGTCCAGTATTTAAATGGGTTCATGCAAACAAAAGAAACCACATCTATAAAATAATTTAAACGTCAACTTTCATTCGCTAGTCATACATTAACACTACATCGTTTTCCCAATTTTTTCTAATCCTCCCCTGACGTATAGGATCGTAAATACCATGTTGAAACACACCATACCTGAAAAGGCAGGGACTTTCTTCTGTCAAATAATGTGTACCTGAAATTTACAGTCAAGATTTTTTCCAAATTATACTTTTAAATTCGGATTATTTATTTAAATAATATTAAATAGACATTAATAGTTATTTAAGTTTATTGACGCATAAAATTAAAAAAAAATATTATAATATTAAAAATTTTGAGTTGTCATTTTTAAAGTTTGATCGTTGTTTTTTACTTACCGCCCCCGCATCGTGATCGGTAAGTGATTCACATCACTTACCGATCAGTAATTTGTAAATAAAATCTGGAAACTCTATCAGTACATAATACATTATTTTTAATAGTATTAGAAAATACTTACAGTTTTTAGTGAAAATATTACATTGTATATGAAGTTACAAACATATATTGTTACAACAAGTATTTATTTTGTACTGAATCTAAAAGAACTATGTCAAAATTTATATGAAAATAAAAGTATTTAACTTTCTACTTTCTCCACAAAAATTTAAATATGTATATAGTTTCAATGTCAATGCATATATTAATATTCAAATCATTTTCTGATTACTTGTTATCGTGTACAATATTTTTAAGATATCATTAAAAATAATTATCAACGTCCAGTGGAAATTTCAAATACACAACAATTCTAATTTTCTTGTTTTCTCATTTATAATTATTAATATTATCATATTATAAACAAAATAATATCATTATGCATTTCCATAATTTTATTACTTATAAAGTTATGTAATATAAGACAATGTAATCATAGGCGCCCACAGGGGGGGGGGTCGAAAGGGTCGACTGACCCCCCTTTCATTTATGGACTGTATCCATTTTTAAAAATAAAATTATAATTTAATTTTTTCATTTCAATGTATCATTGTATTTTTTAATAATTATTGGTAATAATTTCTTATATTTTATCTATTACTAAGTACGAAATAGCTGAAGTGTCAGAATGAGTAAATTATGTTGTGTACTGTTAAATGTGTATTGCAATTATTTTTACATTATATTACATTATCTTCGGTGCTGTATTTTCTTTAATATGCCGTAGTTTATTCTAATCATTTTATGATTACGTTCTTCTCAAAACTTTCACAATTATCGATTTTACTGTTATATAGAAATAAAGAAATAGAAAAGTAAATAATGAATAGACATTGCATATTTATTTATATTAAAAGTACCTACGTATGATTAGGGTTGCCGTATTTTGTGAGGAGCGCGATTTAATTAACATTTAAGTATACATTTTATTTTGAGCAGTTCAATAGAATAATTATATGGTTACTCAGTAATATAATATTTTAATTTAATGCAACATTGTATTTTCAGATTGTCTGTTTCTGTAGTTATTGCTTTATGCTCGCATCTCGCATCATAAAGCCTAGTAGACGGGGCAATTCTACGCTTTTAGAGCGTACTTACGCATTTTCGTCATAAAATATTGATTTTAACTTTTTAAGAATTTGTTAAATTTGCTTCATTGTAAAGAACTCTATATTATCTTACTTTGCATTGAAACACGTTTGACCTTAAAATTATTAAAAATTCGCCTGCGGCGCATTTTTTTCTTACAACAAAAATATCGACCCACCTTGTAAAAAAGTCTGCGGGCGCTCATGAATGTAATACATGTAATTTATATATACACCAAATAAGCGAAGTGTGATATTTATTCTTCGACTAGAATGGTATAGAAATCAACAATTGTCAACCTTAAATGTCAATTACAATTGAATTTAGGTCTTGTTTGATAATATTACGGTTAAATGATTTTCATTAGTTACAGCTTTGTAATTCAGAGTTGTTATATAGGTCATTACTAGCTAAAATACAAATATGTACTTCAAATATATTCTACGAGAAGAAATTCATTATAGTTTTAATTAGGACGATTTTACTTGGCAAGGGATTGGTATGTAGGTCAGTTCACCATTTTTTCTGGCGCGCCTATGGTTTTTATAATTTTTCCCTAACCGCAGAGAAATCTTTATTACTTCTACTCGCCAAGTAAAATCGTCCTAACTATAGACAGGTTTACATTTTTGATTTCAATAAATTATAAAACCTACAAAATTGGTGGGAAATTTCTATAAAATTATTTTTTATATTTTGCGTTCATAATGAAGTCATTACGATACGCAATTGCGTATCGTAATGACCTTCATTTCGATACGCAATTTTTTGTTTTAGACGGTTGGTAGTAGATGACGTTTCTTTAACCCATTTTTACCTAATTTATTTTTAGTTAATTGACGATTCATTTTAATAATATGTCGAAATTATTATTATTATTTTTTTTATTTAGGGAAGATTATTTACATGAAAATGTACAAATAGTTACAAATATAATCACAAATTGAGTAAGTAAATGTTATTGTAGAAGGCGCAAAATATAAAAAATAGTATAAAGAACTCATTTTATAAGACTTTCTTTCGCACTTGTCAATTAGAAAACTCGCTAACGCTCGTTTTCTAAATTTTGACGCGTGCGAAAAAAACATGTCTTATAAAACACGTTCTTTAATATACTATTGGCTAATTTAAATATAGACTTAGAACTTTAAAAAACTGTGGGCTAAATATGGGTCATCCTCTAGTCCAGAATTGGCTTCAATCGAGACCCTTTGCTTAGGCACATTGAAAAATAACTTCTGTAGAAATTCCTTACCAATTGCGTAGATTGTTTCGGGCCTGCCATATTCAAAAATCTGATGTGGCCAACACATAACCTCTCGCCAGATATTTTACCTGGTTGTACGCATAAAACGAAAAATATTTTTAAATACAAATACATATATTCATGTCTCACTACAAAATAATTCTCACATATATTTGCAAAATCTATGGGATATTTTAAAATAAATTATGTACAATACATACATTTTCTTTATATTCAATATCCTGAAATTTTCTTTTTCTACTTTCCTTTTCTTTTTCTTTATATTCGTCATTTTTTCGCAAATTCCTTTTATATTCTTTTTTACGTATTTTCTTTTGCGTTGTTGACTTTTTTTATTTTCATAATCTTCATAATAATGTACAAATATTTTTGACAGAGGCATACAAATATTTTTGACAGTGACATTTATGTGTCAATTACAAACATTTGAATTTCTTGCCTTGTAGTAGTTTGATCTGAGATTTTTTACATCAAATTATTTTATATGCTTTTCTTTATCTCTAAATCTATAGAAGATATAATAATGAATTTATATTTATCGAAAAAATAATTTAACGTTCTTTAATATAAGTATTTACATAAATTTTCGATAAATAATATTTAGATGATTTTTTTCTTGTAACTACTACTTCCGGTTGTCCAATTGTTACCAAAACTGACTGGACTCTTCCCATTATTGCTAGATTGAGGAATCCGTAGTTAAAAATGTCTTAAGTCTTATAGTATTTGAGATATAGTGAATCTAACATCCACACACACACACACACACACACACACACACACACACATCCACACACACATACGGACATCATCGTAAAAATGTTATAATCGGATTCTAGGGACCTTAAAACGTGCTTATTCATTAAAATCTGGATATGCGATTTTTAGCATGAATAACAGATTAGGTGTAGGTCTGCAACCAGTTATACTTGCATGCAAGTAAAGATGCCTGAATTATGAACAATAATATATTATCATACCTTTTTGAGACACGTGGATGTGGCAACTCGATATTTTGTTAAAAAATTTGATGATGGTAACACAATACCTCCCGCCATTTTTATTAATTTAAATACATAGCTAATTACATATTTACTCATGCTAGAAACTATATTTAATTGTTCAATTTACTATTCTCTTTTTCAAACGTTACCACTATTAATTTGAAATGATTAGTATTTTGACAATGACAGTTACATAAAATATGTTACCAAGAAGTATTAAAATATATAATGTAAATATAAAAAAAGATGTATTGTACTTTGTAATGAATAAGTTCAATTAATCCACATATTGTAATAAAATATATCATAAAATAATAAAAGAATTAATTATATTACTATATCAGCTATTTGGTAATTTAGTAATCTTAATACGTATGTTTGTCTACATTTTTGCTTGTAATTGTATTAAGAAATATTTTAATATTTTGAGAAATATAAAATACAATTTATTCATTATTTAATATTACAGTTTTATCGCTTGTAACACAGATTATATTTAAATAGATAAATTAAAATTTATAATAAAAAGATTACAACATTATAGTACAATAGTTTTACAATATTGTTATCAGTAGATTAAATATAATGAGAAAAAATCTCTAATGAGATCTATGTATTTTATACAATTTCCATACAGACAGTTTCTTGCGAAAGATTCTATATTTCCAGTACATTACCTTCCTTCATTTCTATGTATTTTGTACAAATTCAATACAGAAAGTTTCTTAGAATTGATTCTATATTTGCAGTAAAATTACAAACATACTATGTCAATCGCAATTGACATTGACATCTATCAGAATTGCATATCTAAATTAATTTCTTTAACTCAATATCCATTGAATATGAAGTATAAAATGTAATCAAATCATATAGAGAATAAAATATTCTTTAACATTTATAATGATATTTAACAGCGTTTTTTCAAAAAACCAAAGTCTAATCAGCTCCTCATATGGATGTAACGAAGAGGAATACGAAAGAATTATAATTTTTGAAATTGTAGTACTAGAGACGAAATTTTTGTTACACACACACGCGCACACACACACACACACACACACACACACACACACACACACACGCAGTACACACACACACAGGCACGCGCGCGCACACACACACACACACACACACACACACACACACACACACTCACACACAACGCACGCACATATACATATACATATGCACATACAGACATCATCGTAAAAATAGTAAAATCGTATTCTAGGGATCCTAAAACGTGCTTATTCATTAAAAACTCATCATCGAGTTTTTTGACCATACCTTCCTTACCTAAACATCTATAAGAATTGCATAGCTGGCTGCTTTATGAAATTATATTCTTTAACATTTATAATAACATTAAATGTGCAAAAATGATATTTAACAGCATTTTGCCAAAAAACCAAAATCTACTCAGCTCTTCATATGAATGTAACGAAGAGGAATACGAAGGAATTATAAATTTTGAAATTGTAGTACTAGAGTTATCGCAGACGAAATTTTTGTTACACACAAAGGTGCGCGCGCGCACACACACACGTGCGCGCATACACACACACACACACACACACACACACACACACACACACACACACACACACACAACGCACGCACATGTACATACACACATACACATCCAGACATCATTGTAAAAATAGTAAAATCGTATTCTAGGGATCCTAAAACGTGCTTATTCATTAAAAACTCATCATCGAATTTCTTGACCAAAGACAATACCTTCCTTACCTAAACATCTATAAGAATTGCATAGCTGGCTGCTTTATGAAATTATATTCTTTAACATTTATAATAACATTAAATGTGCAAAAATGATATTTAACAGCGTTTTGCCAAAAAACCAAAATCTACTCAGCTCTTCATATGAATGTAACGAAGAGGAATACGAAGGAATTATAAATTTTGAAATTGTAGTACTAGAGTTATCGCAGACGAAATTTTTGTTACACACACACACACACACACACACACACACACACACACACACACACATGTGCACACACACACACACACACACACAACGCACGCACATGTACATACACACATACAGACATCGTAAAAATAGTAAAATCGTATTCTAGGGATCCTAAAACGTGCTTATTCATTAAAAACATCATCGAATTTTTTGACCAAAGACAATACTTTCCTTACCTAAACATCTATAAGAATTGCATAGCTGGCTGCTTTATGTGCAAAAATGATATTTAACAGCGTTTTGCCAAAAAACCAAAATCTACTCAGCTCTTCATATGAATGTAACGAAGAGGAATTCGAAGGAATTATAAATTTTGAAATTGTAGTACTAGAGTTCTAGAGTTATCGCAGACGAAATTTTTGTTACACACACACACACACACACACACACACACACACACACACACACACACACACACACACACACACACACACACACACACACACACACACACACACAACAAACACACGTGCGCGCACACACACACACACGTGCGCGCCACACACACACACACACACACACACACACACACACACACACACACACACACGCACATACACAACGCACATGTACATACACACATACACGTATACACACATACAGACATCGTAAAAATAGTAAAATCGTATTCTAGGGATCCTAAAACGTGCTTATTGATTAAAAACTCATCATCGAATTTTTTGACCAAAGACAATACCTTCCTTACCTAAAGATGACGTAAAAAAGAAAACAGCACAATTCTTGCTGCTTTTCCTTAAAGCAAGTAAAAAATATTGTAATTTAAACAATAGTGTCCTTGTCTTGTACAAATATAAAGTTGACAGTACTTAATTTATGAATGTAGGAAAATATAAGATTATATATAAATTAAATAGCTTTAATATTTTATATTTTAATGTGTTCTGTAATTAGTTAAAGATAGAACAACATGTCATTTTCTGGGCATTTTAAAAATCCGAAATTCATGGATAATATTATGTGTTGTAATAGATTGTATTATAATAGTTTGTTAAATGGAAAAGGGCATAATAATAGGTAAGAATTAAATACAAATTTAGCATAATTATAGTATGTAAATACATATTTCAAAAATTTTAGTAGTCTTCAAATTTCATCTAAATTTAAAGCGATATCTAGTTTTAAAAAAGTATTTATTGTTATTAATTAAGGTAAACGATTATTGTATTTTATTTACGTTACATATTACAGAGCTACCACCGTCAATACATGTGTGGCACTTAAGTTGTCTTATCTAAATTGATTTTTTTCTATACATTCATATTGGTACATAGACTGAGTATTGTCAAATTTCTAATTCGTTTCAGGAAAGTTATTTAAGGTCCTTTAAAAAATCTTGTATGCAACTCAAGTGTAAACAAACTTTATGACATTCGATCAATAATTTTCGTGACTCGACAAACTTCGTCACTAAATACTTGACTTCATGTGATAAAGCTTGTGTTTTCACTCTTGTTGCATAAACAACTATTTTGTAGCTTTGATAGCCCATACAGTTTTAAGGTTTATTTTAATAATAAATAGATGCGTTTTTGTCAGTTTTTACAGATTTACAGATCTATGACATACAGATTTGTTCAGAATGAGCCTGTTTCACATTTTTCAAAAAGTATTTTAAATGAAGGTTTATGCAATATTTTTCTTATTAATAAATATTTTTTTTATAATTTGTTGTTATTTTCGTGTCGTAGAAGCACATACATTACGTCATTCACAAACAATAGAAAAACAGTTTTTCCATCACCTTCGTTTATTTTTCTTATTTAGATAAATAAACGTAGGCGTTAGTTTATCACATGACGTTGACATTTTCCATTATAAATGAGTAATAAAGTAATAATGGCTAACACAGACTACACTCAAGCTAAGTCGGACAAGTTTACTGAAAGTCGATAGCTGGATGGTGGCTGAATTTATATCAGAAAACGATTGTTTTACTGCTGCCGAAATAAGGGGTGTTAAAAAGTTAAGGTTAAATTAAATGTAAACCCAACTATCAGCTCTTCGATCTACTACTTCCAGCCACAATTTTCTTTTCTTCGCATCTTTTGGCGTATTTATAAATTCAGTAGTAGGTTTGCACCTAGCAACAATTTTGCAAGAACGCACAATACGATTCTGTAAATTACGTATTTTATATTGGATTTTTTGTTATCTAACACGAACCCAACTAAAAAATTTGACACTTGTTTGACAACTTTGACAATATACTTATCATAACACTTGTTACAAAACACAAAGAATTAACACTATAAAGGGACCAATTGCAGCCGATAAAGATGTATGTGGTGTGACGTCACATTCTGTTTCGAATCACGTGACTTTTTCGAAATATCCAAATTTCAAAAATTAATTTTAAAATATCTAATGGATATTTGGTGATACTTTGAAATTTGAGGCTATTTAAAGAATGATATCTTTTGAAAATTTAATACTTAGAAGGCATATAAAAATTCTTGCAACAGCCCTATTAGCTTATTAATTGGTGCCAATAAGTGATTTAAAATATAAAATATGATTGATTTAATAATTTTATAATGTCAACTGCGACATACTCTTTCGTAAACTGCTGGTTGCTGACGGATTATATTTCGAGGCTGTTACATATTCCTAAAATCAGATTATCGATCTATTTATCGATTTGTAATGATGTTCTAGGAATCTTAAATCCTATTTAACTTATAATTGTTAGTTAAATACACTTTAATGTTATTCTAATGATACTTGTACAAATCTATTATTATTTTTCAAGATAATGAAATATTTCCCATGACTCATTTTGAAAAATATTTTGACATATAAAGACAAATTTACTAACTTTGACGTAGTTAAGATATAGATGCTTATCTGGCAGATAAGAGGATTAAATATTGTATGTTTGAAGGCCAAAACAAAATAATACATTAGAATACAATTATGAAATACAAATATAACCATTGTAAAATCTTTTGAATTTCTGTGGGTATACGAAATATATGTACGAAAACATGTCTGTTTATGATATATGATTATTACAGTTTTGGAGTAATACCAGGCATTCCAAGGTTATTTTGTGAGCATGAAATATTATGTTTTTAATTATATGTGAATAATAATAGATTAAATAGAAAAATGTACGTGTTTTTATGCATATTAATGTACATATGTTTGGCAAAGTATAGGTGCCCAAAGTAAGGGGTCTCGGTACAAAGCCGGAACTGGAAGATGACCTAAAAATGCTGGTCGAACTGTTATCACACGTCATTTGGCCCATAGGTATTTTTTCAAAAAAGTTTTTAGTCCATTAGTCTATATTTAAAGTAGCTGAAAGAATTTTGTAGAAATTTCTAACCATTTGTGTAAATTTTATAACTTATTGAAATTGTCAAATTATTATGAATTTGGCCTCGTAATCTGTTATTTAAAAAAATAAATATGTCTATTTGTTTATTTATTCATACAAATATAAACATCAAATATATATATATATATATATATATATATATATATATATATATATATATATATATATATATATATATTACAAATCTGATTCATGCAATTTATTTAATAAAAAATCTGATGTGATCACCGCAATACCTCCCGCCATTTAGTTTTTATTAATTTAAATATACATACTTACATATTTACTTATATCGGAAACTGAATTAAGTTCCATTCCATATAACTATGGTTCTATTTACTATTTTCTTTTTAAAACGTTACTATTATTAATTTGAAATTAGTTCTTTGACAGCTTTTTAATTAACACCCTGAATATATATATATATATATATATATATATATATATATATATATATATATATATATATATATATATTATAAAATTGCACGTATTTGAAGAAATTTAACTTAACATTATTTTTTATACTTTTTTATCCTAATCCATAGCAAGCTTTATTACAAAAACCAAAAAGTATATAATTTTTAAATTTACATATCTCGCTTATACAAAGGGCTAATTTAATAATATTGGGTGTACTAGACGCAGAATTTAATTCTCTAAAACTATTATTTGAAGCATTTATTTCTAAAATCAAAATAAAACCTTTTTATTCAAGAAAAACCGTTAATAACTTCAGGTAATTTATCACTTCCGGTCAGCCTATTTTAACCAAAATCTACTATGTTATTCCCATTGACATAAAAGTCTTATATACCAAATTTGAAAAGTTTTGGATTATATTATAAAATAGTTTTTCATTCAAATCTATTATAGACTGCAAGTAAAGTACTACTTCTGGATATTATGTAATGACCAAAAAGGGAAGTGCACAATTAGATGTCATAATAATAAATACAAAATTTCAACTTTCTACGGCTTACCGTTTTTGAGTTATGCGAGATACGTACGTACAGACGTTACGATGAAATTAGTCAAAATGGATTCAGGGATAGTCAAAATGGATATTTCCGTTGAAATTTTTTGCGATTACAATACTCCCTTTACTATGTACAAGGAAGTAAAAAGTATTAATGTAAACCTGTAGAAAATTTAATAATCTTTAATTATTATAATAACATAATTCTCAAAAAAATGACATTCAAAGGTATTTATCGAAGAAAAACTGTGTTGAGCTTCAAGTAAAGTGCCATTTCCGGTTATCCGATTTACGTCAAAATCTAATGGGCTTGTATATTAGAAAAGGGTCGAAATATGGTTTCAAAATTTTCTGAATGATAGTATTTTAGTTAAAGTGGAAGATCCACACATACACACATCGTCGTGAAAATGTTAAGATTTTAAGGGCCTTAAAACGTGGTCATTTACCAAAATTTCGATATGCGATTTTTAGCACGATCCCTATACCTCCCTTACCAAGGGCAGCGGGAGGTAAAAATATACAAAATATATTTCAACGTATATACAAACATCAATATTACTTATGCATTTATTTATTGTCTTTTTAACGAACACTATATTCCAATCTACATTATTTATCTTCTTAAAACTGTACAAACAAATATAAAATATTTCATGTTTTTTTTTTTGTACACGTCATCTACTTTGTCATATTTACGCTTATGTCACGTATATTAGTATAATAAACGCTGAAAATAAAGTATCAAATTTCGTTGAGTCGACAACCATACTTCTCTGGAACTTTTCGTAGTGTGAGCTAAAATTTCAAAGCATGTATTTATAAGCGAAGACTCCCAAGGTTAGAGGAACTGATAATTTTTTTCCTACGTCGTATCCAACGGATATAGTTATTTCCGGTAATATTTTGATAAAATTAATGCGTTTCCTCCATGATATGGATTAAAATAGAGCAAGTATTTTAACCACTTTTACTACGCACATTATCGGCCTAATTCTCTAAGCAAAATTGTTAAAATTAACAACCATTTTCAGTTGTTAATTTCAATGTCAGTTGCTAAGTTCAAAATCCCAATTCACTATTACATCAAGTTGCTAAAATTTAACAACTAGTCGTTACGTCGAGTTGTTAATCTAGCAACTGCATTTCTCTCGTTGCTAGTATTGAACAATCGTTGTTAAATGGTTTTTTCTGAAAATTTTGCGATAGGAAATAAACTTTTACTGGAAATAGAGGGACGACAGCAAAAGTAAACTATTTATAAACTAATGCGCAATAATTATATACATAAGATTGCAAAGAAATTTGCGAGATGTTAGTAATCCATTCCCGATACTGACAGCGGGAAAAAAATATTTACAGAGATATTCAAACTGAGCAAGTGTCGTTTAATTCGTAAATTGGATGGTCTCATGCTTCAAGCATACTGAGTCATGTCTCATGTTACAAGATGAAGGGTTTAAATTTATTCCAAACTTAAATATTTTAATTCTTAATATTCAACAAATTTTCAGATTCTCTCCCGAAAAGATCTAAATACAATTTTTTGAAATTTATTTTCATTTACCTTACACATTTAAATTTAAACAGCCATTTCAGCATTGTCAAATGTCTATTATTTTTACTGCTAAAACTTCTAGACGATGGTCATGCGTGATTCCCGATAATAAGATTCTTGAAATTTCGAAATCGGTCGCATCGAATGAATAAACATATACTAAACTGGAGAACTTCATCAGATTCTCCTAACAATTAAGCCTAGCTATGGGTCTTATAAAGAGATTACAGGGAAAAATTTCAATTTTTCAAGTCAATCAACCATTTGCAAAATTTCCAACTAGCAGTTATCAGAACTGAAATGCAAAAGTAGCTTTGTTATTTAATTAGTCCAAAATGATCATGAAATCTACCATTAGAGAATATTGTTCCGCGGAACATCTTGCACCCCAAATTTTCTCATCACTCATTATTAAAAACTCAGACGTCAAACGAATCAAAATCTGTCACTTTAGGTTGTGAATAGAGTAGAAATATGTACAAATATTGAGAATCGACATGCCTTTTAACTCACTTGTTCATAAATTTACTGCTATATGTAACAACGATTGTTCAGAACGACCGTTTTTAACAATGTCGTTAATTATGTATTTACTGAATACCAATTGAATGACAGTTGTTACAAGAGTTGCTAAAAATCGTTGTTAACTCTCAGTTGTTACCCAACGACTATGTTAACAACTATCTTAGAGAATTAGGCCGTATATAAGGTTTTTTTAACGGTTTCAGGTTCAGGAGATTAAGTAATAACTGTAACTGTACGGTAATATTATTACAGTACAGACTTATCCACAACAGTTTACAAAATGAAAATAAAATAAAATGAAAGTATAATGCTGTCCATTAATACATATAGATAACGTTAGTGTATTTTTCTTAACACTGTTTATTTTATTCTAAAATAATAAACATTATGAATAAAGCACTTAACTTGACATATGCCAAAATAATTGTTCTGTTTATCATAGCGTTTCAAAAAATAATATTTAATAATAATGTCTTCATTTTCTGAAACCGATAAACTATTGAACAAACCATCAATGTATGTATCATAACAAGCCTTAGATTAAAGTCAAATCAAACCGACATCTGCGGGAGCAATGATACTCATAACATTCCTAGGTATGTTATAGCTATTAACATACCTAGGAATGTTATGCACATCATAACTGCAGCAGATGTAATCATCTAAGGCTTGTTATGATTAATAACATCCGTGGTTTGTTCAATAGTTTATCGGTTTCAGAAAAGTAGACATTATTGATAAATATCATTTTTTGAAATTCTCTCATTAATGCTACTTTCAGATTGCTATGGTTAACAGAACAATTATTTTGACATATGTCAATATGACAAATATTTAAATTATGTTCTTTATTCCTCATGTTTATTACTTTAGAATAAAGTAGACCGTATTTAGAACGATAGGCTAACGTTTTCTGTAGGTATTAATGAAGAGCAATATATTTTCATTTTATTTTCATTTTGTAGACCGTTGTTGACAAGTCAGTATGGTAATAATATTACCATACAGATACAGTTATTACTTAGTTACCAGCCTACTTTTGTATATGTAAACAATGGAATAATATCCTGAAACTGGTAAATAGTTAAAAGCATGCAGTTTTAAACAAAAAAATTGAAAGTGGTGGCCATCGTTCTGCATGCAGCTCCTCTCTAGACGTTCCAACATTCGGCCTATTTCCTGCCAAATAATATTCTTCATTTGAAGCAGGCTTGTAGGGCGGTGTTTGTAAACCTTTGCCTTAAGATATCCCTATAAAAAAATCTGTTGTGGCCAGCACATTACCTTCCGTCAGTTCTATGTATTTTGTACAAATTTCATACAGAAAGTTCCTTGCAATAGATTCTATTTCTTGTACATTATCTTCCGGCAGTTGTATGTATTTTATTAAACAAATTCCCTATAGAAAGTTTCTAGCAAAATATCCTATATTTCCAGTAAAATTATTACATAAACATACTATGTCAATTGCACTTGACACTGACATTTTTCAATCAGAATTTTTTTAATATAGTAGCTGATTCCATAGCTAGCTACTTTATGAAATTTAATTTCTTTATAATTTTTACCTCCCGTCATACCGTAGGTAAGGGAGGTAATGTAATCGTGCCAAAAATTCGATGGTGAGTTTTCAGTAAATAAGCACGAATTAGGGTCCCCACAACACGTTTTTACTATTTTTACGATGTCTGTGTGTGTGACGATTTTTTCGTCCACGATAACTCTTATAACAAACTTCTAAATATATCTATTTTCCGTATTTAAGCTTCCTGCATTAATATAACGAGTTTATTAGATTTTGGATAAAATTGGATAAATGGAAGTGATACTTTACTTGAAGCCCATAACAGTTTTTAATGAAAAATTATAATAAAATATAAGCCAAAACTTTTCAATTTTAGTATTTACGACATTTATATCATGGAAAACAACATATTAGATTTTGGCTAAAATTAATCAACCAGAAGTGATACTTTACTTGAAGCTCTCAACAGATTCTCGTGAAAAATATATTATGATATACTCCAAAACTTGTTAAATTCAGTATTTACGACTTTTATATGAAGGGAAACAACATATTAGATTTTTATATTAATGAGAACGGCATATTAGATGTTTTCTAAAATTGATAAACCAGAAGTATTACTTTGCAAGAAGCTATAAACAGATTTTCTTGAAAAAATATATTAAAACATGATCCAAAACTTGTCAAATTTGGAAATTTGGTATTTAAAACACGTGTATAATTTGAAACAACATTAGATTTTGACTATACCTGTATGATAAACCGGAAGTGGTACTTAATTTGGAGCTCTTAACAGATTTTCAAGGAAAAACAATAAAATATAATCCAAAATTTGGTATTACAGACTTTTCATTTATTGGAACAACAAATTAGATTTGTTTACGACCGATCAACCGGAAGTGATACTTACAGTTCATTGCTATTTCAAACATGGAATTGACGGGAGGTCATGTGTTGGCCACATCAGATTTTTTAACTTTATCCGTTTAATATAAAGTATAAAATGCAGTCGAATCGTATAGAGAATAAAATATTCTTTAATATTTATACTAACATTAAATGTGAAAAAATGATATTTAACATAGTTTTTTCAAGAAAAACTGTTAAAATCTTCAAATGAGGGTACTTCCGGTTGATCAGTTGTAACCCAGATGTAATCAGCTCTTCATATGGATGTAACGAAGAAGAATACGAAAGAATTATAATTTTTGAAATTGTTATATTAGAGTTATCGCAAACGAAAGTTTTGTTACACACACACATACATACAGACATCATCGTAAAAATAATAAAATCGTATTCTAGGGACCCTAAAACGTGCTTTTTTCGACCAAAGACAAATGTCAAATAAGTTAACTTACGTTGTGACAGATAAAACGTTAAAGCATTTAGTTTTTGTTCAATTCCTTGGCTGTCGATATTTTCAACGTACTTTTCGATGTTTTCATATTTAATTTCTGTCGTTACAATTCATGAAAGGGTAATTCTATTTATTGATTTAGATGCAGAATTTTATGCTCTAAAATTTTTATTTGACGCATTTTTGTTTAAAATAATTAGGCGAGCAGGAAATTGCAAAAAACTTATTTCCCATGACAGACCACTATGAGAAAATATCGATCTTTTCAGAAAAAAAATCTGCATCTACTTTTTCGCCGTTTTGATATTCATTGGAGTCGTAGCTGGTCTCTACTTTGCTGTCACCTACGATGAAAAACCTTCAAAAGGAGATGACAAAGCCTTGTCTCCATCAGGTAAGAGAAGAATTCAAACTGACTGCTCGCAGAATTATGAAAAATACACTGGAGGAGTCGTTACTAATGGAATCGAATGCGCAGATATTGGAAGGTATGTTTAACTATTAGTTGGCGCACATTTCTACCTTATTCAGGGTCTATAACAGGGATGGCGAACCAATGGCACGCGTGCCATTAATGGCACGCGACACAATATTTTGGGCACGTCACTGATCACAAAATTCATTATAATACACTACGAAAAAAAGTGTGAAGTAGGTATTATATGACGAGCGAACGCGAGTGATCCCTACGCTACGGAATGTTCGGGTGCGTACTTCAAAGATTTGTTGATTGCTTGGAAGAAATCAGACTGTTGAAATTGAAGAATACCCACAGTTGTTGGATGTTATATGGCTTTCAAAATTGATGTTTTTTGCAGACAAATGCCAACATTTAAATAAGTTAAACATGAAGTTTCAGGGCATAAATAAAACAATTATCGTCATGATAGATCTCATTCGCGCTTTTGAGGCTAAATTGCAAGTTTTCAGGAACGATATTATCACAAGAAACTACAAGTATTTTCCAGATTTGAAAAAGTATATCAACGATTTATAAATACATGAGAAACCAGACGAAGACCAAGTTACTGCAGAATTTATTTCTGTGATTGCTTCTTCAATCAAGGAATTTTCAGCGAGATTTTCTCAGTTCAAAGAATTATCGGAAATACTCAAGTTTATTATGTACCCTGATGTGACGTTATTTGATAAACTGAATTTGTCCCAATTCGATTGGTTGAAAATTGAAGAATTTGAAATGCAGCTGATTGATTTCCAGTCTAGTTCAATATGGATTAAAAAAATTATTAAAACAAGGAAAGAGTTAGAATTAATTGAAACAGAAAGATTGACAAGTAATATAAGTGAAAATGCTAATAACAAAATTTTGGAAACATGAAATGCGTTACCAGACACATTTAATTGTTTGAAGAAGCTGGCTCATGCTATTTTAACAATATTTTCATCAACCAATGCCTGCGAGTCATTATTTTCAGAGATAAATAACATTAAAGACTCGGTTAGAAACCGTTTGACAGATGACTCCAGTTCAGCATACATTCTGCTAAAAGTAACATCTTACAACCCTAACATATGTTATTTGTCATCTAATCTGCAATAACAGAAGTCACATTAATTTTACTTTAAATTAAATTACGCCTATAATTGAAACATTGCAAAATGTTTCTATTTTTTGTAGTAAATAAAGAGTTTGAGTTGATAGTATTTATTATTATTATTTTCCCAATAATCACAAAGTCAAAATTATTTGATGGCACGCCTATGGCCTCATTAAACATTTCTTTAGAAAAATGGCACGTTGATACGTAAAGGTTCGCCATCCCTGGTCTATAACATTAAATAAAACAAAATAGTACATACAAAATAACATGGATATTGGAAGAACAGAATTTCTTCAAACTCATGTTTTTGTGTTACAAGAATAAATGCCGTTTGCCTAAGATGTCGAGTAATTGTAACTCCAAATAATGGTCATTTTTGTGGCAATTGACGTAGTTGTTTTCAAAATACATTACATACAAAATATAAAACAACATAAATATTTATGGAAAAAAATTACAATACAGTAATAGTACATTAGTAACCGAGGTGGAAAGTGTTTCATTACTGTCGAGGGCGAAGATAGCTAACCAAGGCGCGAAGGTTAACAATAACTAACTTCCCAACTTTTTAAAAGTCAGAAATCGTTATATTATCAACTGATTGTGAATAAACAACATTACCTACTTATTCTTTTTCCGAAAATGCTAATTTTAAATTCCTTGCATCTTTGGCAAATTCATTTAGAACTTCGTCTATATATTTTTGTTTATTTTCGCTTATGTAATCGCGATGGAGGCTCATCATACATAAACCGTCTAGCCGATCTTCGCTAATAGTAGATCTAATCCATGTTTTCACTCTTCTTAGAGTGCTAAAAGATCTTTCCACAATGCATATAGTTGGAGGAAGACAAATTAAAATTTCTAAAGCTTTGGAGATTGCTGGGTAAAATGTACAATGTTGTAAAAGTTCTGTTACAGGAGTTTCTTTAGTAATAATCATTTCTTTATTTGAAACCCAATATTCGTGCCATGTTAAAGCTTCTTCAAAAAATTGTTTTATAATATGAATGAATCTCTTGAGCTAGTTTAGTAAAATTATTATAGTTTATTTGTTTTAAATTAATCGGATGCAAATTATAGAGCAAAAAGGCAACATTATTGTCTTTCAAAAACCGAGAATTTAAAGAACTAATTAAGAAATCTAAGTAATTTATAAAAATCGCTTTTTTTAAATATTCTCGCACAGAATTAGCTTCGTAGTTTGCACGGTGAATTTGTCTTCCACCACTAGCGACTCTCGGCATTTTTAATTCAAGATCAAAATTATGTGCAACATCTTCAGCGCTATTAAATTCAGTAAAAATTATTTCTAAATCAGGGTTCCTATGTTTATTAAATATATCCAATAAGTGATTAATACGTTTCTGTACAGCTAGCATATCAACAGAAATACCCTGCAAAATATTTGTTACGGGATCCAGAAGTGCCGAATATTTAAAAATTATTTTAAGGGAAATAATAAAATAGCTCTCAACAGTAGCACTTGATAGTTGTTGTGCTCCTAATCTAGTAGCACGATTAACTTCAGCTATGGTATTGGTAATATTTTTATTTATAATGTGTACTGCGGATGTATCTTTTAAATTGTATACACGCGAAGCTTATAAACGCTAACTTCATGATGAAGATTTGAATGTTAGGAAACAGGGCGATGTAAGGACATTAGGATGCGACAAAAGTAGCCGTGGCAAAACAATTAAAAATGGTAACTTTGCTTTTAAAATTCTTAAAATTAGAGAAAAGCCAGGGGGAGGCAAGTGCCCCCTCTTGCCCCACCCCCTATGGGCGCCGATGTCGGTCGCAAGCGAATGTGTCCCGAAAAGTTTAATTGCCATGAAAAGTGCATGTTTATTTTCCGTCACATAAAGTGTCATGGTTCTTCAAATTTATGACTATACTTGAGGAACCAAGGGACGCCTGTTTTCTATTGTGTTCAGATTTTCTAAAAGTTATTAAAACATATGGCCAACAAGTGTTGCACACCAGTTTGGAATACAATAAATATTTTCATTCGTCTTTCTGTTGTTATCTATTCAGTTTTAAAATCTTTCTTAAAAATAACTTCCGTCTGTCATCATTATTATTTTCAACTGATAATCTGTTTTATTTTTGACCTTTCCAGTCCTGAAATAACTTACCAGAAATGACAAAAAATAGATAAGGAACCATCTTTGAGGGATGCGATTATGAATAGATATAATCAGTGCCGACTTAAGACATTTTGCCGCCCGGGGCTAACTTTTAAAAACCGCCATTGCCAACAAACGAAAAATCGTTTTTCCAACATCAAACTGCACGAACCAAAGAGAAATGTTACAAATTTTGTTTTTCCATTACGCGAATTTTAAAGTTTGAAACCCCATCTATTGTTTTTGGAATGACAACATGACAAAGTGTATTAATTTTATTTCGAAACTCAGATTGGTCATTTCTTAAAATTATTATAACCACAGATGGGTCAAGTTTCAACTTATGTGGGACCTAACAGAATTTATCCGTTATTTTTGCCGGTTTACGGTTTTCGATTCAAAGTCCTGGTTTAATGAAAGGTCTCGTGGAATAGACTATAGATAGAAATTATGAAAGTCCATGAACTCTCATATTTCTGAAATTCAATGACAATTTATTTTCGAATTAGTTCTGAAACGTTGGTTAATAGAACATTTCAAATGTTCACAGGAAAAATCTTCGCCAGTTTCACGACTTTGCAGTCGGAGCTTTTTCGCTACATCAGTCACTTGTCCAAACTCTTTGCGTCGTCTGGTGGTTTTATTAATTGTGTAATTCAGTTCAGGTTAATTTTTAGCAAATTATTAAAAATTGTATCCAATTGTTTGTTATATTGTTGCTAAAAATTAACTATTATTATTATTATTATTATATTAACTATTGTGTTATGGAATCTCATCACTAACACCGCTCTTAGCTTAGGATTGTTACCGTTTTGCCTCCTTTACACACCTTGAATCTATAAGTACCAATCATCTCATTTTGCTAGAAAATGGACATTCATTCGTTTTCCCCTGACTCTTAAATTTGCTTCAAGTAAATTTTTTATTTAAAAAAAGTTTAAGAACGTTCTCTGCTCGGTATATCGCCCTTTACGTATCTACCGCCGGGGGCTATAGACCCCAAAAGCCCACCTGTTAAGCCGGCACTGGATATAGTAAAAAAAAAAATCAATCTATCAATAATAGACATTTATGTATCAAGGCAATGGTTTTTTTTTTTACCGCGAACGTGGAATTTATTTACCAATGCCCTTAGGGCCAAGGATGCCCACGTACCATTATTTGTGCCGCTCCGTTGAAATGAAGACATGCATTAAATGGATTTCCTGCCCACTCTGTACAGTAATATATTCTTACTGTTCCTTTAACATAAAAGCTATTTTAGTTTGAAATAATTTCTTCTGGGAATGTAGCGCTAAATTTTTATGATACACTTGAGATGGGGTCTCGTGGCCTCGTGCCTGAGTGTCAGGTCGCGAATCTGGAGAACCGGGTTCGATCCCGACCGACGCCAAATATTTAATTTTAAAATGGCACAAAATTAACCCTTGTGGTACACTCTCCACGCCAGCAATGAGTGCCCGTACGGTGACGCCTGGTAAGCGCCGTCTCGTGGCCTCGTGCCTGAGTGTCAGTTCGACTCTTGGGAACCGGGTTCGATCCCGACCGACGCCAAATATTTAATATTAAAATGGCACAAAATTAACCCCTGTAGTGTACTCTCCACGCCAGCAATGAGTGCCCGTAAGGTGACGCCTGGTAAGCGCCGTCTCGTGGCCTCGTGCCTGAGTGTCAGGTCTCGAATCTGGGGAACCGGGTTCGAACCCGACCGACGCAAATATTTAATTTTAAAATGGCACAAAATTAACCCCTGTGGTGCATACTCCATGCCAGCAATGAGTGCCCGTAAGGTGACGCCTGGTAAGCGCCGTCTCGTGGCCTCGTGCCTGAGTGTCAGATCTCGAATCTTGGGAACCGGGTTCGATCCCGACCGACGCCAAATATTTAATATTAAAATGGCACAAAATTAACCCCTGTGGCGCACTCTCCACGCCAGCAATGAGTGCCCGTAATGTGACGTCTGGTAAGCGCCGTCTCGTGGTCTCGTGCCTGAGTGTCAGGTCTCGATTCTGGGGAACCGGGTTCGATCCCGACCGACGCCAAATATTTAATTTTAAAATGGCACCAAATTAACCCCTGTAGTGCACTCTCCACGCCAGCAATGAGTGCCCGTAAGGTGACGCCTGGTAAGCGCTGTCTCGTGGCCTCGTGCCTGAATGTCAGATCTCGAATCTGGGGAACCGGGTTCGATCCCGACCGACGCCAAATATTTAATTCTAAAATGGCACAAAATTAACCCCTGTAGTGCACTCTCCATGCCAGCAATGAGTGCCCGTAAGGTGACGCCTGGTAAGCGCCCGCACGGTGCAAATATTTCATCATTACCGATATCTGTGTACAAAGCAGATTGGCACACCCAATAATGGGTAATAAGCCGTGATGATATATTTATTTAGGTTTGACAAAGATACATTAATAATATTGGATACAATACTGTCATCTATTGATTAGGCCGAGAACATTTCAAATGACCTCATATCTAGGGATCGACCGATACCGATATCGGTATCGGTATATCGGCCATATCGGTCTTCTTGGCCGATATCGGTATCGGCCGATATGTAAACCACGATATCGGCCTATATCGGTATCGGCCTAAAAAAATATAAATTGCTTAATATTTCAGTTGCTAAGGATTTTTTAAAGGAAATTAAAACAGAAATACTAAATAAAAAACAAATCAAGTTTATTCTTATTCAAAATTAAGCAAAAAAGTCATTAAAAATGTAGAAGTAAAGTTACACACTTAGTTAAACAAGTTAATATTTAAAGTTAAGTTTTGGCAAGTTGTAATGTAACAAAATTATTGCGCTTTCATAAACATTTCCAGCTGAAGAAAATAGCTGTTCACTAGCAACACTATTTGGCGGTGGTGCTAAATATATTATTGAAAATAGTATATTGTGTTATTAGGAGTAAAAGTGATACTTTGTGTGGCGATCATGGAAGTTTGCACGACGAGCGAAGCGAGTCGAACAATTGCATGCGAGGCACACAAAGACACTTTTATTCCGAATGACACATTGAATTTTTTTTCAAACGCACTACTTTTCTTTTTATTCGCTAATTCTATGTAGTTTCTATGGTTATTTATTTATTTTATTTCTACGCCGCCGGCGTAGAAATTAGCTATTTCTACTCCGGCGGCGTAGAAATTAGCTATTTCTACTCCGACGGCGTATAAATAAAGCTTCTACCTTGTGAATTAAGTCACAAAAATGTCATTTCTACGACGTTTGAAAAAATGTCTTTTTTTGCATTTGCTCTGCATTTTTTTTGTGATTTATTTATGGTTAATGCGTGTAACGGTAACAGTATATCATTATAAATTACTTTTACCTCATTTATACAGCAAAAAATTTACGACAAAATTTTATGGCCGATATATCGGTATCGGCCGATATCGGATATGAGTATATCGGTATCGGCCACAAAAAATCATATCGGTCGATCCCTACTCATATCATCTATTAAGATGTATTTATCTTCTTTCTAGCGCCATTTTAAAAAAGAACGGTTCTGCAGCCGATGCTGCCATCGCAGCCCTATTTTGTGAGGGGATTGCCCAACCCCAAAGTATGGGGTTGGGTGGTGGGTTTTTGCTAACCATCTATACAAAATCTACGGGAAAAGTTGAAACTTTGGACGCTAGAGAAACTGCGCCTGAAAAGGCTCATAAAAATATGTTTCAGGGAAACAGCAGCCTTTCAGCAGAAGGTAAGAATGTTATCATCTTTTTTTTTCATGATACATCATCAATATATTATCATTATATGTGTGGTTCGGGAGGCACTTTAATCTTCGTTTGTCATTTTTTATTCAGGTTAAAATACTAGGGATAAATCGGCAAAGTAGGAAAAGAAACAGTTAAGAAGACTGTTAGCGTTAGCATTTTGGATTTAAAGTTTGCCTAGACAGTATCTTGATTCGGGGTACACCATGGTGCCTGAATATTTTCATTTATTTCGGGACAAATTGACATTAAGTCATATGACATTTAAAATTGATACAACCTAACAAAATTAAAAATTAACCAAATGAATGATAACGTTGAATATGATACCGAAATTGAACATTCTATTACATTTAATGCCAATAAAAATAACACAACCAACAATATATCAAATATTAACAATGTTTTAATACTTACATCTAATAATTATTAGCAATGCGGTTTACAAATTTGACATTGACGTATATCATTTAGGAATTTTTTATCCAGACCGGTTACATGAGCCGTGTTCCTTCGGGCTGTGATTCGTAATCTAAAATGATAAAAGTGATCATGACGAAGAAGAATAATGTTTTTACGTTTCCTATTCGTTATCCCCGCTTTCTCATTTTTTGATCACTAGACAACATTCCCCCTTCCCTTCAGAATCAACCTTTTTGAGTGATTCACATGGATTCAGTTCAGAACAAATTGAAAATATACTATTTCGAGCGTAGAAAATTACGAATGTGGGGTTTGTGGCATCAAGGGAAATAAGATTTTTCTACAAAAGCGTGTAATGAACCACATAAAGATTTGTTTGAAATAAACATACTTCAAATTCCTTACCAAGAACATAATTTTTTACTTCAATATAACCCAATTTTAATTCTGAATATAACACTAGACAGTTGATTATTTATAAAATAAAGCAGGATAGTTTGCATTAGTCTGCATATGACATTGACATTTGACACAAGATTGTGTTGTTTTCTTGCTATAATTTTTAAATCCTGTTTCAAAAGGATCACGATTAAATTAATCAGGATTCACAAAATCAGAATCACAACCCGAAGGAACACGGCTCATGTAACCGCATTTTATTCAGCGTACCGGTTACTTGCGGTTACGTCAAACATGTAACCGCGATATTGTGGACGGTTACATGTCAGGTTACTATTGTTATCCTTTTCTTGCTGTCAAAACGCTGAAATTTTGGCAGTTAGGCAATTTTTAGTAAAAGTAAACATGAAATCTGTGACATTTTTTGTCAAAATATGTTGTATTCTATCAATACGCTTTAAATTAAATATACCACACTATCAACAAGATAAATATTTGACAAATGTCAAATAATTAATTTGACAGAAACGTCTGTAGTAACCGGGCATATTTTATTCACACAGGTTACGCGCGGTTAACCATATGTAACCGGCAGTGGCGTACCTAGGGCGGGGCAAACAGTGCAGGTGCCCTGGGCGCCAGAACCAAGGGGGCGCCGCTTGGAGCTCTGGAAATTAGACAGTCTCTGTCAAAACTGGGATATTAAAACCGAAAAATGCAAACGGCGAGAAATCTTCGAATAGCCTTGTAAATAATGTTGACTATTGCAGTTTCCATCGCTAGCTGTGAAAGATCTTTCAACAAATTAAAACTGATCTTAAATTATCTGAGAGTCTCTATGGGTCAAGATCGATTAAGTGATCTTGCTTTGATGAGCGTTGAAAGAGACGAAACTGGAAAGACCGATTTCGAGCACGTTATTAATGACATACTTGATCGTAATGACTCCCGGAATATATGGTATAAGTTTGTCGGTCGAGTCGCGGAACACCCTTATATTGATAGTTATTTTGTTATTGTGCTGATTCATTCATGGTTGAAGTCACTTCATAATATTTATATGGATATTTCAACAACAATACAAATGCCATATCTCGCTACACTAAAGCGAGAAAGAAGTAATCTTGATTTTACATTGTTGACAGGGGGCGCAATTACGACCCTAGCCCTGGGCACCATATCACTTAGGTACGCCACTGGTAACCGGTTACATGAATAAAAAACGCCTTTGTTATGATGATGTTTGAAAGTGGCGGTAGTGGGAGTAAAAATACCAGAGAAACCAATATAATTAACTGAGATGAGCTAAAACAAACTGAGATATGTAAAAAGAACGTGACTATAAGGAAGGTTCCTGAGACAGTTGGTATATCATACAGTTCATGCGAAGTGAATTATAGCGAACTAGTCCTACATTTTTGTATCAAGACAACGTACCAGTTTACGATTCAGTACTTTGACCCCTCTGTCTTTTGCAACTTCCGAAGTTAAAGAGGACATTGAACGGACTTGATTTTATGACCTCAGAGGAGGTACAAGCAAAATCGCTTCGTGTTATACTACAAAATGCATTCCACAAGAAATGTTCTCAGATTCAAAACAACATTGACATATATTTTTACTTCCTTGTACAAAGTAAAGGAAGTATTGTATTCGCGAAAAATTTCGGTTTTCAGATTTCAACGGAAATATCCATTTTGACCATCCCTGAATCCATTCTGACTAATTTCGTTGTTACGTCTGTACGTACGTACGTATCTCGCATAACTCAAAAACGGTAAGCCGTAGAAAGTTGAAATTTTGTATTTAGGACTGCTATAACATCTAGTTGTGCACCTCCCTTTTTGGTCATTATATAATTTCCAGAAATGGTACTTTATTTGAAGCCTATAATAGATTCTATTGAAAAACTATATTAGAATATAATCCAAAACTTTTCAAATTTGGTATATAAGACTTTTATATCAATTGGAATAACCGAAAGTGTTATATTACCAAAAGTTGTTAATAGTATTTCTTGAATAAAATGGTTTCATTTTGATTTTAGAAATAAATGCTTCAAATAAGAGTTTTAGAGAATTAAATTCTGCGTCTAGCACATCAAGTATTATTAAATTAGCCCTTTGTATAAGCGAGATATGTAAATTTAAAACATATACTTTTTGGTTTTTGTAATGAAGCTTGCTATGGATTAGGATAAAAAATAACAAAAAAATAAAAAATAGATGTTAATGTCAAATTACGTCAAATACGTGCAATTTCATAATTGAGTCTATACTTTATATTAGTCTTGCGTACAAGGAAGTCGTGTGGTGTCCACATCAGATTTTTTTTACAAACCTACAATAAACCCTACAGCCCGTAACAGTACATTTTCTACTTTCCCAGTCATAAACCATAGAGTGTACCCTCATAATTTTTCTTTTTACAGTATATAAAAGCCAATAAAAATTTTCACTTATTCTATACACATTTTCAATACTATTCCATTGGCGTACACATGTATTTATATTAGGGGTTCTTTTATATTCCAGGAGTACTATCCATAGCAGTTCCTGGAGAACTTAAAGGATACTGGGAGCTCCATAAAAAATATGGAAAGCTTGAATGGAAAGAATTAATTCAACCAACAATAGATTTATGCAAAAAAGGAAATTTGGTAACCCCATATTTAGCTAGAATGTTGAAAAATAAAGAAGAAAAAATAATAAACGAACCTTCATTAAGGTTAGACAGTAATTTGTTTTAAAGCAAAACAAGAGACCATCAGGAATTTAGTGTTTTTAATAGTTTTGCAACTATACAGGGTGTAAATGAAATAAGTGCATTAAATTTAACCAGTAATATAACTCGGCGAGAGCAACAATATTTCTTAATAACTTTTTCTCGAAGTCGCATATTTTTTAGCATTTTTACCACCCCGTAAATTGACGAGTCGTTCCAAATATTTTTGTGATAACTGAATGCAGTAGCAATAGCTATGAAAATTTTTGTTTTAGCAATTGACAGTCCTGTAAATTGTTGCAATTAAATTTTGACATTAGTAATAAACTTGTTTATAAGGTAAAATTCTGTCAAAATGCGAGTACACATACATTGTAATTACTTACCTATGGTTTATTTATTTATTTTTTTACTCGTATCTGTACTACATTTTACTTGACATCACGGTTGACATAAAGACAATGTCATGGAGTTGCCAACGCATTTAAACGGAGCGTTTCCAAATCATCACCAAATCATTCTGTTCTTAATATTCGCACATTTGTTAATCTTGTACATCTTTATCACATCACAATACGGAGTGTCACATATGACAATTTTAAAAAAAGCAACAGTTATAACATGTGCAAAAAGTTCTGTTTTCAGCACAAAACAGACTTCAATTTTGGGAATGGCTCATAATGTTCATTCATGAGACTGAATTTACTTGGGAAGGTGTATTTATTATGCACAATACACATCTCGACAGACGAAAATGCTGTAAAAATTTTCATTAAAAAATGTTTGGGGAACAATAAATGGACGACTAATTGTTGGTACTCATGTACCTCTTTTATGGACAAAAGTTTGTACTTACATTTTTTGAATAACATATTTAAGCTATTATGATTTATCGACGATAAATAATCATCTCATAACCTAATAACTATGCTTTTGCTCTTCCTCTCGTTACCTCGCCCCTCCTTGTCTTCCACTATTCACAGGTGATTAAAATCCTGGTTTAATACACAACTTTATAATTTTGTTATCCAAAATTTAAATTTATTTATTTTAAAAATTGTACTATTACCTATTAATTAATAATAATGTTATTTCCCTTGATTCGTTTATTAATTACTGTGACTGTAAGTGTAACCGATAACCGACAATTTTTGAGCTGTTTGTATCCCACTTGAATACGGCAGCAGCCATTTTTTCTCCATAGGCGGGTAACGAAATACGCAGCAAATCTTTAAAGAATTTTAACTCAAAATCTAAAAGACATCGAAAAAAAGTTATTAAGAAATATTGTTGCTCTTTAAATTTAATGCACTTATTTCATTTACACCCTATATATAAACATCAAAATAAAATTCTTGAGTGGGAGATATTCTAGACTTTAACCCTTATATTTTGTTGATATTCTAGAGAAGTCTTTGTTGATCCAACTACTAACAAAACTTGGAAAGAAGGCGATAGAATTAAAAGAATAAAGTTGGCACATACTTTAGAAATTATTGCTATAGAAGGGGCCGATGCAATCTATAATGGTTCTTTAACAAAATCTTTAGTTGGTGATATTCAGGAACTTGGAGGTATCATCACAGAACATGATCTACTGAATTATAAGTAAGAACGTATAATATGGCTGAAATATGGAGTGTTTATTAACTTAATTTATTTTAACACTACTATAACATTAAAATAATTATGTGGCATAATAACCTACCTAGTTGCGAAGATGAATTAATAAATAAATACAGGATGCGGCAGAACCAATTGAGCAGTTTTGAAGAGTTATAAAAAAGAAACCAGGGTATATATGAAAAAAATGTTTTTATTTTTGAAATAGGACCTACCATTTTATACTCATTTATTTTTAAAAATAATGTCTTTAAGACGGCGGCCGTTAGGCAGAGCCGTAACTAGGGTATTGAGCGCCTGTAGCAAACAAAAATTTACGCCCCTTCATATCAAGAAAATAGAAACAAAATAAAGTTCTGATGAGCGGTTCGCGAGTTAGTAACAACTTAAACTTACATTAACATTTTCTAAAATTTAAAACATCTGCAAATAGGCTTAGTTCTCATATTTTCATCTAAAATTTTACAGGATTAAAGAATTATGTATTTAATATGTGTCGAAATATCAGATGAAATGAGATCTAAACCGATAAAATTTTAGAGAAATTTCATATAAGTTTAAGTTGTTAGTAATTCGCGAACCGCTCATCGGCAAAAATCGTGTATACTCTGTTCCATTTAGGCCATTTAGCAGATGGCGCTGGCATCAGTGTCAGTTTGAAGTTGCCGAAATTACATTGGGTAAATGTGTCTCCAATTTCAGCCAATCAGAGAATTCAAAACTATGTCCAATTCTCTACAATACTGAATGGCTTAAATGGAACAAAATATGTACTAAGTATTAAATACCTAATATTGTTCTTTTTTTTGGGTTATTTAAATTTCTATCATAAATTGTTATATTTTAACATAACTCTTTGAGAGTTCATCCTAGGTAAAAAAAGTAAGAATCCTTTTATGTACAGGAAATTACGAGTTTTAATTTTTTATTCTTGAAAAATGGCCAAAAACTCATTTTTTGCACCTTTGACCCAAGATGTCGGCAAAATCCGGGGTCGTTAGAGGGTGCAAAATTAGTATGTCTTTTTGGAGGTCCTAATAAAGAATAAAATTCAAGCCAGCTTGTCACCAATTATTTCCACAATAAACACCTTGCCGACTGGCCTATCTGTAGATAATTATTTGTTAAATTTAGTAAATAGATTTTAGAAATATTCGTTCTAAAACCATATAAATGATTAAAATTTTAGCGCCCCTAAGAATTTTGTGCCCGTGGCGTGTGCCACCTTTGCCACGCCCTAGTTACGGCACTGCCGTTAGGAGCCGATTTTTGAAGTTTTGAACAGCCCGTTGACACATTTCGCGGGGTATCGCGTTTACTTCTTTAGCAATCTGCTCCCTTAGCTCTAGCAGGTTTTGGGGGCGACGTTTAAACACTTTTTCCTTTAGATACCCCCAAAGAAAGAAGTCGCATATGCTTAAATCGGGCGATCGCGCAAGCCACCCCACGTCACCTCTCAAAGACACTAGACGTCCAGGAAACATTTCTCTTAAAGCGTTTAGAGAATTTCGGGCTGTGTGGGCTGTAGCCCCATCCTGTTGGAACCAAAAGTCCCCTAATCCCTCTTCTTCAACAACCACTTCCAATCGGGGCAGCAGAAAATTTTGCAACATTGAAACATAACGCCCGGAATTCACGGTCACGGTCACGCCTCCCTCTTCAAAAAAGTACGGGCCTATAACGCCAAATTGTGATACGGCACACCACACCGTTAGTTTCGGAGAATGTAGCGGTCTTTCGTGAACAATTTAGGGGTTGTTTTCAGCCCAGTAGCGAAACTTTTGTTTATTCACAATCCCGCTTAGGTGAAAATGTGCCTCGTCGCTGCTGAAGAATGCTGCCTCAGGAGGGATCGCTGCAAGAATTTGTCACACAGATTTTGGCGGTTGGCGTAGTCTGCTGGGTTCAATTCCGGAACCATCATTATTTTGAAGGGATGGAAATTCAAATCTAAATACAGAATCCTCCTCAAACTGCGGTCTGAAACCTCCAATGCAATAGCGTGCCTTCGAGCAGAACGTCTTGGCGATTGTTCGACTGCTGCTCTCACTAGCTCCACATTTTCTGATGTTCTGATGGATCTTCGTCGGCCATGTGTACCTATTCTTAGTGTGCTACCAGTTTCCTCCAACTGCCGAATCCAGAACCGAATTGTGTTCGCAGTAGGAACAGCATTATTTCTCGGAATGTTGAACCGTCGCCGAAAAGCTCTTTGCGTCGCAATCACAGATCGGTTGTTTTCATAAAACGCACGCACGGCAAAGCCACGATGTACTCCGGTCCAAACCATGTTGGGTACTAAAATGGGGATGCCGTCAAGACAAAAGGAGACCTAATGCAGCTGCCTACCCCCGCCGTCGCCCGAACACCTGCCACCCCAAACTGCTCAATTCAAGTCTAAATGCAGAATCCTAAATCCTAATTCTATGAAATAGGATTCTTTTTAATTTCCTCTAACAGTAATTCCGACTCGAGGGTTGCTTACACCTGAGACGAACGAACTAGAATTTGCAGTATTAAATTTTTTAAATACATCCCTGAATCCTGTTGCTAAGGTCATTTTAAATGCCTCCTGGTATGGAGTACAATTCTAATCTTCTGTAACGGAGTACATAAGGGTCAGTTTCCTTTCAAATCAAATATAGGGAAATGTTTTCAAAAGAAACAACATCTAAACGTCAATTTTCATAGACCCGTTTTCGCGGATGTAGGCTTCCGCAGCAAAAGCGCATTCTTCGTTCGTCCACATTATGTTCCCAATTTAATTTGTAACATAATAAAACTAGGGAGGTTATTGATGCACCCTCGTACAAAAAGCTGCGACATTCGGCCCTATTCTGTAACTCAATCGATAACTATTATCGATCGATAATAAATTGTAGTCAATAATAATAGTACACTATTATTCACGAAAGATGACTATTCAAGGTCATTTGTTCGAAGATAGAATACACATCACTTTATAGCAATAGCTTAGCAACATTTTGTATTAGAAAGAGAAAGATTATTTGACCTATGTCTATTTAATTTATGTGGTGTGACAGATATATGTAAATAGTGGCATTACTTTCTAACACACTATAAATAATAATGGCATATTATGTCGTAGAATTACAGATACCTAATTATCTGCTACACTGCCCTCTGTGCTGATATGTACCCAGTGGCGTTGACGTTTAAATCAAATTATTATTCCTTGGTTTATAAGTTAAGTCTATGTTTTTGTATTTTGCAAAAACATAAATCTTTCAGAAAGGCATTATTTAGAAAGAAATATTATTTTCAAATGAATTATTCTTATTTTTTCACTTAAAATGTGTCCATAAATATTTCATGTTGCACGCCTACGCAAACGAAATGCAATGAAGTTATCTATTTTTATTTTTTTTATTTTTATTTTTACAAAGAAGGGCTACACAACAGGACAAGTCCCAATAACAGTGCAGCACTAACAACATCAAACATTAAATATTGCGAAGTCGAGGCAAAATATTAATAATAAACATATAAAACAGTGGTATAAAAATGAAAATGAATAAAAAGAAAGTCAGTATTAAATAGTATACAAATAACTCAAATAAAATTTAAGAAATATTTTGAATGTACGTAAACTACAACAAAATAAATCAGGTACATTTGGTACAGAAGCTAAATTATTGTAAGCATGTACTAATCTAACTAGCGGTGAATTCATTGCAGAGTTTGTTCTACAGTGCTTAACAAAAAACAAATCAGATAATCGAGTAGAATGATGAGATATCCGTAAAGAAAATTTATTTAAAATAACAGGGCTATCTATAAAATTATTTAAAATTTTAAATAAGAAAGACAGATCCAAAAGTATTCGTCTTTTTTGTAACGAAAGTAACAGAATCGAATTATGTGGATACCTGAAATTCAGAATAGAAATAAATTTTCTTTGGACACTCTCGATTCTATTTATATATACATGATAATGCGGTGACCAGCAAACAGTAGCGAATTCTAATTGAGATCGTACAAGAGAATAATAAAGAAATATGAAAGTGTTATAATTAGTGAAACTTGTACCAATTCTTAAAATAAAGCCAAGCATTTTATAAGCTTTTTTAACAATATAATCGACATGTAAGTCAAACAAAAGCTTACTGTCTAAGATGACGCCAAGATCTTTAACATGAGAGACACGACTAATATTATTACCGTCAATGGAATAATTGAACGTAAGTATTTTTCTGTTACGTGTGAAAGTAATACACGAGCATTTACCAAAATTAAGTGTTAAATCATTCCTTATCAGGTAAGAGCTTAGTCTGTCAAGATCTTCCTGCAACGCAGAACAGTCGGATGCAGTTTTGACAGCGTTAAATACTTTAAGGTCATCAGCATACATAATGAACTTGGAGTTGGTAAAACAGCTCTTAATGTCATTAATAAAGATTAGAAAAAGAAGAGGCCCAAGATGTGATCCCTGTGGTACACCAGAGGTTACTGCAAGTAATATTATATCAGACGACTCACAAATGACCTTGAATAGTCATTTTTCGTGAATAATAGTTTAGACACTGAATAAAAAATGAAACTGACAGATGCTACATTTGTTTCTATTTGTCAAAAATAATTATCGATCGAAAACTATTATCGATTGAGTTACAGAATAGGGGTGATTATTCGTAAAATTACTTATTTTAGACCAAGATGGGAAAAACCAACAATAGCACAATTACAAGACGATTTTACCTTATATTCGTCGCCTTTACCAGGTTCAGGAGTGATCCTAACTTTCATTATGAATATTTTAAACAATTACTTAGATAGAAATGAACTTGAGACACCCGAAAATTGGCACAAGATAATAGAAAGCTTCAAATTTGGGTATGGAAGACGTACAGAACTTGGAGACATCGAAGGGTTACAAGATGTAAGAATAAAAATATACTAGTCGGACTTAATAAATTAAAATAATCTCATTTTTATTTAGTTGCTGGCAGATTTGACTTCACAAGAGTACGCGAATGGTATTAGGGATAAAATTTATGATAATATGACTTTCCAAGATCCAGAATATTATGGTGCAAATTATTCCATTGTTGAAGATCACGGTACGGCTCATATAAACGTTTTAGCTCCAAATGGCGATGCTGTTTCAGTTACCAGTACCATTAACTTAATGTAAGTGCATGAAGTTTATAGTATTTTACATTACAAGCCAGGTAAAACAGGTACCTGGCGTATATTGTACAATATTTTATTTATTATTCGTTTGTAATTTATGAGTATCAAAACTGCCGCTGATGTCGGTTTGAAATTCGGGCTCGTAAAGCGAGGATTTTAAGACACCAAAGCCACTATCGTGGTTTGTTCAATAGTTTATCGGTTTCAGAAAATGAAAACATTTTTATCTCCCGTCATACCGTAGGTAAGGGAGGTAATGTAATCGTGCCAAAAATTCGATGGTGAGTTTTCAGTAAATAAGCACGAATTAGGGTCCCCACAACACGTTTTTACTATTTTTACGATGATGTCTATGTGTGACGATTTTTTTTATCCACGATAACTCTTATAACAAACTTCCAAATATATCTATTTTCCGTATTTAAGCTTCCTGCATTCATATAACGAGTTGATTAGATTTTGGGTAAAATTGGATAAATGGAAGTGATACTTTACTTGATGCCCATAACAGTTTTTAATGAAAAACTATATTAAAATATAATCCAAAACTTTTCAGTTTTAGTATTTAAGACTTTTATATCATGGGAAACAACATATTAGGTATTGGCTAAAATTAATCAACCAGAAGTGATACTTTACTTGAAGCTCTGAACAGATTCTCGTGAAAAATATATTATATACTCCAAAACTTGTCAAATTTAGTATTTACGACTTTTATATGAAGGGGAACAATATATTAGATTTTGGATACAATTGATAAACCGGAAGTGATACTTTATTTGAAACTTTGAACAGATTTTCGTGAAAAATAAATTGATACAATCCAAAACTTTTCAAATTTAATAATGAGAACGACATATTAGATGTTTTCTAAAATGGATAAACCGGAAGTACTACTTTACAGAAAGCTATAAACAGATTTTCTTGAAAAAATATATTAAAACATCAACCAAAACTTCTCATATTTGGTATTTAAAACACGTGTATAATTTTAAACAGCATTAGATTTTGACTATACCTATATGATAAACCGGAAGTGGTATTTAATTTGGAGCTCTTAACAGATTTTCGAGGAAAAACAATAAAATATAATCAAAAATTTGGTATTATAGACTTTTCTATTTATTGGAACAACAAATTAGATTTTGTTTACGAACGATCAACCGGAAGTGATACTTAACTTAAAGTTCATTGCTATTTCAAACATGGAATTGACGGGAGATCATGTGTTGGCCACATCAGATTTTTTAAATATTAAACAGAACAATTATTTTGACATATGTCAATATGACAAACATACTTTATTCCTCATGTTTATTATTTTTAGAGAAAAATAAATCGTGTTAAGAACGATACACTAACTGTATCTGTTTGTATTAATGAAGATCATTATTTTCATTTTATTTTAATTTTATAGATTGTTGTTGACATGTCAGTATGGTAATAATATTACCGTACATATATAGTTATTATTAACTAAATGAAGTTTTCGAGTAACAAATAAAATATTTTTTACAATCGTGCGAGAAATAAGAGTTTTCAGATTGAAGATGAGTGCTAGAAATAGCCAATTCCGCACTAGTGCGGGAAATAATATAGAAAACATACAAATTGCTGAAAAAAAATAGTATTGTATTTTTTTATAGTTTAGGGTCAAAAATAATATCAAAAAGTACTGGAATAATACTCAATGATGAAATGGACGACTTTTCTGCTCCTAACATAACAAATTCTTTCGATTTACCCCCCTCTCCGGCAAATTATATCAAACCTGGAAAGCGTCCATTATCTTCCATGTGTCCTTCCATAATTCTGGACAAAAATGGAGACGTCCGATTGGTTATTGGGGCATCTGGAGGCAGCAAAATCACCACTGCTACAGCACTGGTAAGTCGAGATATTTGTCATGATATTTATGAGTCGTGGGGCGCTAGATAGTAGGAAAAATTGAATCTGTCGCTTCCAATGAAAATCGTGACAATGCGGCATTTCGCCGCTCGCTGCTTATGGGCCATTACAGTTTGTTCATAGATATAAGAAAATCTACCTGGGTCACTAATGACTGTGGCAAAACGCCCCACAGCATGCGGTCCAAGCACCGATTGAAGGGGCCGGATTACAGGAAAAATGAACTTTACGAAACTACTTGTAAAAGATACGTTTGTGATGAACTAGCTGCAACTTATGGACATACTGTATTGCGTTTACCCCCATATTATTGTATCTTTAATCCTATTGAACTAATTTGGGGGCATATAAAAGCAAATATTAGAAGAAACAATCTGTCACCATCAAATTGCCCCAGTGTTATATCCTTGATTAAACGAGAAATAGAAAACATAAGTGAAGAAAGATGGACGAAATGTATTTGACATATTATTGATATTGAAGATCAATATATTAATATAAATAATATTAATGACGAGTTCATTATTAATCTTAATGAATGTGGTAGTAGTTCTGAAAGTGAGTTAGATATTTGTAATGACAGTGACATATAGGTTCATAGTAGATTGATAATTCTAAAATTGTGTTATTTTTATGTTGATTTTTAACATTCTTTATAAAATATTATGTATATGACAGTGACATACATGCAATAGCAAATAAATAATTCTTAGATTGTTATTTTTATATTGACTTTTAACTTTGTTAATAAAAAAAATTGTGTATTATTATATGTTGTGTTTTATTCCATGAAAATCAACAAATTACCTCGGGAAAATAAATTTTCAATTATTCTAAATTCATCATTGGAAATTTTGACATTTTTGCAACCATAAATTTTCTTTAATCCACTTAGGGTTTACTCACTCCAGGGGTCTAATGGGAATAGTTTTCTTATATCTATGAACAAACTATACTTGCGCCGCTCTGTTGAAATGAAGACATGCATTGCTTGAAATCTGAAGGGCTCGGGGTTGTCGTGTATGCGACAAAGACAAATTTCTTGACAATAAAACATAGATTGTATTTTATTTTTAAGGTCACGCTTAGAAACGTTTTATTCAACGAATCTTTAGAACAATCAGTTTACGAAAAGAGATTGCATCATCAACTTTTTCCTATGGTTGTACAATATGAAGATACCTTTGATAAGGTTAGAATTTTTAATTTCATATACAGGGTGAGTCTGGGAAGACGCCCCCTCTTTAACTTTTTTATTATGAGTAATAGAAAAAAATGGCCCATATAAAAGTTTTATTATTTTACATATACTATTTGATGGCAGATGTAGATATTTTTTATAAAGTCAGGTTTACAAGATACGACTATCAACTTTTATTTTTCAAATGGCAACCTATAATCATTTTAATAAAATAGAAACCGCCATTTTTTCTCTTTTCAACGATATATTATTTTTTATTAATGTATTTGAAAAATTTCGAAAAAAATGAGATAATTTAGAAATATTAGAAATAATTTTTGAACAAATTTATAGGTAAAAATACTTCTCAGTGTTCTTAAACTCGGTTGCCGACGTTTAGGAAACCGCTCCCGGTAAATTCTTTTTGCTCTTCTTATGATTCCAGTCGATTCACCAATTATTAGAATCATATCAATTCGTTCTTCGTAAACATTTCAAAATATTTTTTTTTTGTTTACAAAATAAATTAAGTAACAAACAAATGTATACTTTTTTGACATTAATTTAATTGTTTTACATTGTTACGTTTTGTTTATTTTCACATAGCTACCTATAATGTTTGTTTAAAAATTATTTCTAATATTTCTAAATTACTTCATTTAACTCAAAAATTTTCAAATACATTCATAAAAAATAATACATCGTTGAAAAGAGAAAAAATGGCGGTTTCTATTTTATTAAAATAATTATAGGTTGCCATTTGAAAAATAAAAGTTGATAGTCGTATCTTGTAAACCTGACTTTATAAAAAATATCTACATCTGCCATCAAATAGTATATGTAAAATAATAAAAACTTTTATATGAGTCATTTTTTTCTATTATAATAAAAAAGTTGAAGGGAAGGGGCGTCTTCCCAGACTCACCCTGTATACGAGGTTTAGTCAAACCATACATCAAATTCATTATAATATATTTACTTTTCAGTCTGTCTTAGAAAAATTGGAACAAATAGGGCATAAAACAAACATTGCAAGTAATAGTGGTTTTGCAGCAGTCACAGCAATATCTAGGCAGTGTGGAACAGTTTTTGGGCAACATGACGTTAGACGTCAAGGTTCAGTATCATTATTTTAATTTTGTGATTTTAACGTAATTTTTTATTTAATTATTGTGTAAGATTGTGTATTTATAATAAAAATGCATATTTTAACATTTTCTAGTTGTAATTTTAAATAAGATTTGTCCTAAACTTTGTTGTTGTGTTAACATCTATAAAGTGGCATTTTTATATTTTCATTTTTTTGTGGAATTTTATTAATATTTAATACTGGCTGCGGCAGAACCAATTGAGCAGTTTGGTGGGGCAGGTGTTCGGGCGGTGGCGGGGGTAGGCAGCTGCACTAGGTCTCCTTTTGTTGTGTCGGCATCCCCATTTTAGCCAACATGGTTTGGTCCGGAGTACATCGTGGCTTTGCCGTGCGTGCGTTTTATGAAAACAACCGATCTGTGATTGCGACGCAAAGAGCTTTTCGACGACGGTTCAACATTCCGCGAAATAATGCTGTTCTTACTGCGAACACAATTCGGTCCTGGATTCGGCAGTTGGAGGAAACTAAGAATAGGTACACATGGCCGACGAAGATCCATCAGAACACTAGAAAATGTGGAGCTAGTGAGAGCAGCAGTCGAACAATCGCCAAGACGTTCTGCTCGAAGGCACGCTATTGCATTGGGGGTTTCAGACCGCAGTTTGAGGAGGATTCTGCATTTAGATTTGAATTTCCATCCCTTCAAAATAATGATGGAATTGAACCCAGCAGACTACGCCAACCGCCAAAATCTGTGTGGAAAAAATTCTTGCAGCGATCCCTCCTGAGGCAGCATTCTTCAGCAGCGACGAGGCACATTTTCACCTAAGCGGGATTGTGAATATACGAGGGTTGTCTCAAAAGTAAGTTACACTATTTTTTTATATCCGCGCGGTAGGCAGGATACGTCTGGGATTCGCATGGAACTTTCGTCCGAGTGTGGTGGCAGCACTGTAAAATTCCTAAGCGGCCGCCATGACCCATTTGTCAGTTGCGATCAAGCCACTATGGAGCTACCACTTACTTCTACCGCCGATTGCGAAGTACGCAGTGTGATTCGTTTTTTAACGGCAAAAAATAAAAATGCAACTGAAATTCACCGTGAATCGTGCAGTGTGTACGGTGAGAACGTTATGTCGAGGCCAATGGTTTCTCGTTGGCGCCAATCATTTATTGAAGGCAAGAGCCGTGGAACCCACCTTGCACACACTTTGGACAGATGCAGATCAGTTCGTCGTGTATTGTTATCCTGCCTTCAATAAATGATTGGCGCCAACGAGAAACCATTGGCCTCGACATAACGTTCTCACCGTACACACTGCACAATTCACGGTGAATTTCAGTTGCATTTTTATTTTTTGCCGTTAAAAAACGAATCACACTGCGTACTTCGCAATCGGCGGTAGAAGTAAGTGGTAGCTCCATAGTGGCTTGATCGCAACTGACAAATGGGTCATGGCGGCCGCTTAGGAATTTTACAGTGCTGCCACCACACTCGGACGAAAGTTCCATGCGAATCCCAGACGTATCCTGCCTACCGCGCGGATATAAAAAAATAGTGTAACTTACTTTTGAGACAACCCTCGTACAAAATTTTCGCTACTGGGCTGAAAACAACCCCCAAATTGTTCACGAAAGACCGCTACATTCTCCGAAACTAACGGTGTGGTGTGCCGTATCACAATTTGGCGTTATAGGCCCGTACTTTTTTGAAGAGGGAGGCGTGACCGTGACCGTGAATTCCGGGCGTTATGTTTCAATGTTGCAAAATTTTCTGCAGCCCCGATTGGAAGTGGTTGTTGAAGAAGAGGGATTAGGGGACTTTTGGTTCCAACAGGATGGGGCTACAGCCCACACAGCCCGAAATTCTCTAAACGCTTAAAGAGAAATGTTTCCTGGACGTCTAGTGTCTTTGAGAGGTGACGTGGGGTGGCCTGCGCGATCGCCAGATTTAAGCATATGCGACTTCTTTTTTTGGGGATATCTAAAGGAAAAAGTATTTAAACGTCGCCCCCAAAACCTGCTAGAGCTAAGGGAGCAGATTGCTGAAGAACTAAACGCGATACCCCGCGAAATGTGTCAACGGGCTGTTCAAAAATTCAGAAACAGGCTCCAGCAATGTATTGCAGCTAACGGCCGCCATCTTAAAGACATTATTTTTAAAAATGAATGAGGATAAAATGGTAAGTCCTACTGATTTCAAAAATAAAAACATTTTTTTCATATATACCCTGGTTTCTTTTTTATAACTCTTCAAAACTGCTCAATTGGTTCTGCCGCACCCTGTATTATGTTGAAAATAATAATGAATTAAAAATTATTATATATTAATATTTGACTGTTACATGTGGTGCACTCTCCACGCCATCAAAAATATCTGCGTACAAAGCAGATTGGCACACCCAGCAATGGGTAATGCCGTGATACTATATTTATTTATTTATTATTTAAACAATAATAACAATCATTCTTGTTAATAATAATATTAACAAGTATTATTATGTATATTTATTAATAATAATAACAATTAATTGTAATTTTTTCATCCACATTTCGAATTTGTTTAACCCTTAATTTGTTTCACGTAGTACTTCGTCAACAACCACCAGACGCCATCTTAGCAACTTGTTAGATGTTTATTATTACATTTCTCCACATTTGTTACAAATTTAACTAATTTAAACATATTTATATTAACTAAAACTATTCAAAATTAGTTTATAACATATTTAAGATAATCAAAAGCAAAAATTTATAGCCATATACTAAAAATTACAAGTAATAATCAATAAAACAATTTTCAACTTGTATATACATAGTTTCCAATACAAAACGATATTGTTACAGACATATATATATGGTTGTTATAGTGAAATACAGAAGTGGTATAGTGAAAATTTAACAGTGTGGAAGGAACTTCCCGTTATTCTTGTGTTTGCAGTCCAGGTAGCGGCCAGAAAATTCAAGGAATTCTTCAAAAAGGTTAGCAATTTTAGCTTTACAGTTTATGACAGTATTGTGTATTTTTTATTGCTTTAAATTTATTGATATTTATTATTGACATTTCTAAGAAAACTTGGAGAAATATATTCCTAATGCCAATAGTTTATTTTGGTATGAAAATTTAAGTACAGTGTGTTTCAACTTGTGGTGAATTGACTTTACTATTCTGATTAGAGCTCGGAAAATATGCACTACAAAATATAAAAATATGCATGTATTTAAAATATATTAAAATATGCGGTATGAACAGTTATTTTCTTAAATCTAATTATTTAATTTAATCTATTTTAATACGGTTATAAAAATAAATAACTAGGTGTTTTTCTAAATGAGCCTGTTTCACATTTTTCAAAAAGTATTTTAAATTAAAGTTTATGCAATATTTTTCTTATTAATAATTATTTTTTTAATAATTTGTTGTTATTTTCGTAAATAATTAAATACGAATATTGGCGCCAAAAATTGTCATGAAAACAACACCCCATTCCTGTGTCGTAGAAGCACATACATTACGTCATTCACAGCCAATAGAAAAACAGTTTTTCCATCACCTACATTTATTTTTGTTATTTAGATAAATAAACGTAGGCGATAGTTTGTCACATGTTAATAACAAACTTCTAATTTGACATTTGACGCTGATATTTTCCATTATACATAAGTAATAATGGCTAATACAGAATACACTCAAGCTAAGTCGGACAGTTTACCAAAAATCGAAAACTGGATGATGGCTGAATCAGAAAACGATTGTTGCCGAAATAAAGTGTGTTAAAGAGTTAAGGTAAAATAAAATGTAAAAACCCAACCATCAGCTCTTCGACCTACTGCTTCCAGCCACAATTTTCTTTTCTTCGTATCTTTTGGCATATTAATAAATTCATAGGTTTGTTCCTAGCGCATTTTTGCAAGAAGGCACAATACGATACTGTAAATTACTCATTTTATATTGAATTTTGTATTATCTAACACGAACCAAACTCAAAAATTTGACACTTGTTTGACAACATATTTATCATAAAAGTTGTAACAAAACATAAAGAATTGACACTAAAAGGGACCAATTGGAGCCGGTGAAGATGTATGTGATGTGACGTCACATTCTGTTTCAAATCACGTGACTTTTTCAAAATATCCAAATTTCAAATATTAATTGTAAAATATCTAATGGATATTTGGTAATATTTTCAAATTTGAGGCTATTTAAATAATGATATGTTTTTAAATTTAATACTTTGAAGGCATATAACAATTCTTGCAACAGCCCTATTGATAATTATGTACTTGGTGCATTTTTTAATCTCTACGGTAAAAAATGAAGGATTTATAAACTTTTTGAACAATGATTTCTTGGATTTGATGGAAGAATTACCATATATATACTTATAATTTGACCTCTATGGTGCACTCTCCATGCCAGCAATGAGTGCCCGTACGATGACGCCTGGTAAACGCCCGCACGGTACATATATGTCATCATCATTACCGAAATCTGTGTAGAAAGCAGATTGGCACACACAGCAATGGGTAATATGCCGTAATGATATATTTATTTATTTATTTTAAAGTAAAAAAATGGATTTATTCATAAAAGTTAATAATGATGGAAATAATTAAAAGACAATAATATTTTTAATAACATGTATTTTCTCAAAACATTTAGGTACATTTTAATACTGACATACATCTTTAGTACAAAATAAAAATAATCTGTACTAAATAAAAGATCAAAAAATATACATATAAATATATAAAAAGTTAAGTAGAAAATATATAAATTCATATATATTATATAATCACAATTTGATATGCAAATTATGACACCCAAAAATGGGCAAAAATAAAGCTTATATTTTCCCAATTTCGGGCAGACTATAATTATCTTTATATATATAAAATGTAATCCAAAAATACTTTTCTGATTGTTTCCAACACTGGCAGATTAAAGCTTTTTTTTTGAAAAACTGAGTATGTTTTTATTACATTAATCTCTTCTCAACAAAACAAAAAATTCTTAGAAAAAAAGCTGCTAAAATATAAAAACTTATTCTATAATACAAATATTGTCAAACACTCACAGTAACGGTATGTACATTCATGCACATTCAACAGTTTTATAAAATTTTGAAACAGTTTCAATTAAAACATTTTAATTACCAAAATATGCAAAATGTACACAATAAGCGTATAATAATAGTGAGATTCAGAGATGGGACAAAAATACAATCTCATAGGCAAGATTTCTTCGGACGAAACCTTACGGGCAAAATATTGGACATAAATAGGCCGGAATGAATACTGTAAGAGTTGAAATAAGTCGGACAAAACGGTATGGCACAAAATATGTGATTAGACATACTAAAATGGCACAAATACGGAACAAAATCTAGGTGTAACACTTCGGACGAAACAGTACAAAATATCTTTTGGGAAATTTGAAGAATTTAATGGTAGTAGTCTTGGTATCAGGAATTACCGGAAGTAAGCGTAACTATACTCAGATTCAGAATTTTAAATGGAAACTAAAACTAAGGTTGTGTTGTGTCGTTCTAAAAACAAATAACTTTTGTTGGATTTTTTTTAATATGTACGAAGTAATTAGTACTTTTTTTAAATGTTCCTACCATCTTGATCGATATATTTTTACAGCCGAAGTCGGACATTGTTGACTGCGCTTAACACTCCACTTTCACTCAGCGAGTTGCAGATGTTATGTATGCTATCCTTCATGTGGCCAGCACAGTACCTCTCGCTATTTTTTTTGTTACATAAATATTGTATTTAATACTTTTTGTATACACAGAAACACCATGCAAGTGTGAGAAAAAAAAAGCAGTAATATCTAATATAGAAAAGTTGTTTGTTTTTAGAGTACAGGTGTCTCATTTTCGATGTTTTTTTTAAGGTATCTCGGGTAATATTAATGATAGAGCAAAACCGTTTGCACATTCCAGGGTCAACTTTTCAAGAAAACTTTAATACACACCACAAAAAATTTCGATCTTCTTTTGTTTCTGAGCTACAGGCAAAAACTCATTGTTCGCTTATTTTGAAAACATATATCTTATTTATTATGATAGAGAAAAATTGTTTTTACAAAATTTTTACCGTTTTTTAAATAGAATAAAATGGAGTAATTAGATTTTTTGAAAAATTTATAATTCTCGAGATATGACACATACTTATGATTTTTTAAATAGAAAACTATGTTGAAAATAGTCTCGCCTTTTTCCTTATTTTAAAAGCTTTTCAATGATATATAACAAGTCTACATTCTTTTGTTTTAAACTCGAATAAGAGATGAATTATTAATTTATTGGGGTGAAAAATGGGTTCCCATTAAAAAAAATCATAAGTTTGTGTTATATCTCGAGAATTATTAAGTTTTAAAAATATCTAATTACGCCATTTTATTCAATCTAAAAAACGGTAAAATTTTTGTAAAAACAATTTTTCTCTATCATAATAAAGAAAAGATATGTTTTCAAAATGAGCGGGAAACTAGTTTTTGCCTGTAGCTCAGAAATAAAAGAAGATCGAAAATTCCTGTGGTGACTATTAAACTTTTCTCGAAAAGTTGTGTATGCAATGTGCAAACGGTTTTGCTGTATCATGAATATTACCCGAGATACCTTAAAAAAACATCGAAAATGAGACACCCTGTACACATCCAAATTCTGAATTTGTGTGTAGTTACGCCTACTTCCGGTAAATTCTGGAATTCAAGACTACTACTATTAAATTATTCAGTCTGAAACATCCGGTAGATACAGAATATTTTTTGGTTTAAATAAAGACACCTGTATATGTATAAAATAGGTCAAAATTGTGCTATACTAAAATATTTTCGGACGAAAACAGATTGGTTTAAATACTGTGTTTACAAAATTATTATAGGACATATGTATATGTCTTTGTACGAAACGATTTTGTACAAAATACCCTGTTATCCAAATATATTTATATAAAATATTAAATTTGTTTTATAATACATGTTTCATAAAAATATTGGACAAAATACTGATGCATCAAATGTTGACGGACCAAATTACCTTGTGTTTAAATATCTACGGACAAAAATATCCAGATATATTATCCTGGATCTTAATGTCAAAATATTTCAGAGAAAATAGTATCTGTTTTGTCCGAAGTGTTATGTTTGTTTGTTCGAAGCACCCGCTGTTTTGTCCAAATTACAAATACAAAAAAATTAAAATTGTTTTTGTCCCATATATAAACAACAGTAAAATATCTAAAACAGGTACAGTAAATCGAAGTTTTTTTTAGTATCACATTAAAAACTTACTTTAAACTTAACTGTACTTCTTAGGCGCAAATATTAAGTTTCTATATCACTAAAGAGGTAACAAAATATTTAAAATAAAAAGGAACTAAGAACACAATTATAAACGTATGTACAATAAAAAAAATTACGATCGGGTAAAACATCGTTTTTCGTGCTCGGGCCACGCTAATCTCTGAAAAAGAAAGGGGTGGTCAGTACACACTTTTCACAAAATATATTTTAGTGAACACCACGGTGTAGTATCTATAGGTGAGAGCACGAGATGCGTTGACATGGCTAACAGGCCTATTCTACTAAAAATATATATAACGATATCGTTACCGTACGACTGTCGCTAAGCATTTGGTTGAACGACTTTAATAACGACAAATGCCAAAAAGGTATTCTACTAATCATATCGTTATCAAGTTATCGTTGTGATGAGTTTAACGATAATATCTAACTTCATGTTGATTTTGACAGAATAAATTAATATTTGTTTTTCAATTCAAATTTGACATTGATTCAAATTTGAAATCTTCATCGTACATAAAATTATTTATTATTCTCATCCTCGTTTTACAGTTTACACACTCCATATCTACTTGCGCCGTATGAAATTTGATATAGGTATATGCCTATAAAATGATCAACAATAATTGCAGATTTGTATTAATGATATGATTATTAAAGATTGACTTAATACCACATATGAATCCTTTTCTACTGATATCCTCCTTGCTACTGATTTCTGATAGCTTTCATGCACAAAAAAATGCAAAGCTGCCATCATCTGAATTGAAAACAAAATATTTATGTGCATTCATATGTAATGTAATACGCATAAATAATAATTTATAAATAATCTAGAAATTTTTGGCAAACCATCACTTCAACGAGTTCCTCATATATGGTGATATTTGCGTAAATAACTCTCTACATGCTTGTTTACTCAGAAAAAAAAATCTCAAATTTTCATCCGGTACAGTAAAAGGACGATTATATAAAATGTCATATTAAAAAATTTAATAATATAATATGTAATAACATCTTGCTCAGCTACAATTAATAAAATATCTTCTTCAGCCATTTTTACTTTTGTTTTCAAAATATATCTAACTTTACGACTTCAACGAGGCATGTGAACTTGTCGTTCATAAACGACATAAAATAACGATAAGTAACGATACGTAACGATAAATAAATTAGTAGAATAGGGTTTTGGTAAAAATCGTTATTATAACTACATGTCGCCTGGTAACGACTCGTAACGATACATATTTTTTTTAGTAGAATAGGCCTGTAAGTAACTGGGAAACAAAATGGTGCTAACGCGATCCGTTACCATTTGACAGAAAATGTTTTGCTACAAGATGCACAACAGAGTGTGAATCAAATAAAGAGAAATATAGTCTTAAGGTGCCAAAATGTGCAATTTAGCGGCAGCCAGCTACACTATAATCACAGAAACAGGTGCTAAGTTAAATTTCTGATTGAAAGGTGTCAATGTCAAGTGCATTTGACATATGTTTTATAATTTTACTGGAAATATAGAATCGTTTCTGTATGGAATTTGTACAAAATACATACATAGAACTGATAAAAGATAATGATTGAAAATATAGAATATTATGCGTTATATATGAATAATTTAATATTTTAAATATTTTGTGTAAAAACCGGGTCGCAACAAAACCTGACATCTAGCGGCACACTGTATGAACTAGCCCAGTTAGTTGCGTGGGCAGTTTGGGTGGGCATGTTGCGTGGGCAGTTTAAGTGGGCATAGTCATTCTTCGTAATGCATTGGAATACATCGTGCACTCACCTATAGATACTACACCGTGGTGAACACAGTAGGATGTCTTCGAATCCTGCGCCAAAAGAATTGGCCTACATCTTAATTATAATTTTTCGTATCCTATTATTTATTTAATGGGGTCTCATGGTCGTTTTTCTGAGTATCTGGTCGCGAATTTGGGGATCCAGGTTCAATCTCGACTGACGCCAAAACATTTCAAATTTTAATGGACACAAAAGTGACCCCCAAAAGTGGCACACCCAACAATGGGTAATACGCGGTAATGATATTATATAATTTATTGTTTACACTTATTCAATGGGCTACTTGCGTGCCATTTTTTATTTAATATTTTTGATGAGACGATAAAAACTTGCTACCCATATTTTTTCTATTGGCAAAATTTTCATTAATTAGCCAGAAAAAAATTAATGAAATTTTAATATTTAAATTACCGCCATGTATGACGTAGAATTACGCCGAACCAATGAATGGCCGTAAAGCAATAACATCGGTACGTCCAATAGCAACGGCATGTGCGGGTAATTTAAACATGACAGATCATCTGTTTGACGTTTGAATAATAGTTTGGAGGTTAATATTCTCGTTTGTCATTTTAATCTTGTACGAGTATAAGCTATGTTAAAATCCTGCTTAACAAATCGAAATACGTAATAAAAGTAACAGAAACCACGCAAATTGTAAATAATAAAGAGAGACAGTGACAGAAAAATGAACTAATGTCAAAATCAAATTAAAACTCGCACTCGCTCGCCATCTACAGGTTACATTCTTAAATATGCATCCCTTTCTCCAGTTCAAAATAATGACGTCAAAGAAAATCTTCTTTCTTAATTTATTAAAAAATATAATTTTTTAAATAAAATTTATATTTTTACATACCTTTTCAACTTTACTTTAGGTATTTAGTGATAGATATCAGATTTTCAGTACCACGCAAGTAGCCTATTATTATTCCTAAACTTATTAGAATTAATTTATTATTTAATAAATGTATAGTTGTCTTGAAAAAGATGTAGGCCAATTCTGCATCAGGCTCGTATAGACAGAAAAATTGACAGTGTTAAATTATTATAAACGAAGACGGATTTGTGAAAAATACACGGACCCCCAGCGGGATTCGAACCCACGGCCTCCCAATTTCGAATCCCGTTGGGGTCCGTGTATTTTTCACAAATCCGTCTTCGTTTATATATTTGATGGTAACTATAAGTTACAGAAATTTCACTGTTGCATTACACTCAGAACAATCTTCTCTCATACTTAAATTATTATATTTTATAAAATTAAAATTTCTTTGCTAAACATCCTTAAACTTTTAATTGAGTGCCAACGGTTGCCAGGAAACAACATAAAAAATCTCTCTAAATATAATACCGCTGGGAACTAATTTTAGTTTATGTGCAATCCTAGAAATTTTCATTATTGATTTTTGTATTCCCACGTTTTGCAATATTACATTATTAAAATGCAATAAAAACATTAAATAAAAACATTTTTTCGGTCGAGTCTGACGAAATAACACTTTTTGGCAGAGGTGCACACAAAATTTTTAGTCGACATTCTTTATAAAATTTACGAATTAGTTAGATTTTTATTTATATATTGTTATAATTATTTATAACAACTGAACAATTGTACATATTTGTGACACTTTCAGAAACGTTTACTTTTTCTTTATTAACTCGAAATATTAGATGGTGTTACCTTAAATCGGATAATAATGAAACGGCCGAAAAACCGTCATTTTTTGACCACTTTTGCGTATACGAAAAATTCAATTTTTTGTTAAAGTCGACTAAAAATTATATATTGTTAAGAGCTTCAATTATATTTTGCTAAAGTTTCAGTAAGTGATACTCTATAGAACCGTTTGTGTTCATTGTTATTATGCGGTCGAACATTCTAGAGCTCTCTGGAAATTAATGGCAGCTGTATAAAAGCGACGCAGCTATGCTCGAGAGTTAGTTAGTTACATGGAGAGACATATAGAGACATTCACATAGAGTGTTAGTGAAGCACAGCAGTATCGTGGTGAGCGTATGCAGTATAGTGTCGAGTGAAGAACTCGGGAAGTTACTGGTTAACTGGGATAGCTGTGAAAGAGAATACTCGGTAGTGTTGAAGAGTATTGGGAAGCTAGGTATACGAGGACAGTAACGGCAAGTGGAAGTGGATACTCGGCAGTAGTGGTGAAGAATTGTGGCATACGGACAGTCGGTGATACTGAAGCTGTGGAAGTTAGACTGTTAGTTACATAAATAGACAGATAGTGAGGTGAAAGTGTGACTTCTGTCCGAGCAGTTGACTATACAGACGCTGTTGAGTCAGTTGAGTATATAGACGCTGTGGAGGTCGGTAGGCGGACAGTTTAACGTGCTATAAGTGTATAGTGATATAAATATCGGGTAAACAGTCTACAAGAGTTTGCAACAGACCGGCAGTCTAAAATTGGAACGCATAGTGAAATAAATAATTAGTAATATCGTGGAAATAAATAGTAGTGTTAATTGGTTAAATATATAAATAGTGTTAGTGTTATAATTGCGTAAGCTTCCACAGTCTGAGTCATGAAAAATATTCGTTTTCCGGGAATGGACTGTGTCATATTTTGAGTCAGAGCTCAACGTTTCGCCCTGATATCCTACAGCAGGAGCTTGACCACATCAGACATAGTTTAATCCAGAACAACTATGACGTAAAATTAATCAATAATGTAATTCATAGACAATTAAACCCTTTACCCAAAAAAACCCGTGGGTACCTCGTTCGAAACATTTGCATCTATCCCTTACATTAAAGGATTCACGGATAATTCTTAATAAAAACAATATTAAGGTCTTTTTTAAACCTTCACAAAAAATCTCAGAAATACTCCCCCAAACTAAAGATAAATGCGAACCCTTGTCGTCACCCGGTGTTTATAGTATTCCTTGTTCTTGCGGCACAGTATACATAGGTGAAACAGGAAGGAGTGTTCACACTAGATAGTCAGAACACAAACGCTGTCTGCGTAACGGTATGGTATTAACATCTGCGGTCGCAGAACACCAACACAACACAGGACATAACATCTTATTTGAAAATTCCCGCATTTTAGCTCCTGTCCCTGAGTTTTACAGACGTAAATACAGGGAAACTTTAGAAATATGGAAACATCCTATTAACATCAATCGGGATGATGGCTATTTCTTGAGCCACATGTGGAAACCGGTGATTCTCGGAACATGACACGCCCAATCTACCATTACGAACTCGATTCCCATTGGTCCTCATTAGCTTTGCTCATCTACCGTATCTTTAGATTAGTATATAACTGTCTTCTCGGCCTTTCCTTCGTCACTTGGTTTATTTGGCCTCTAGCGTGGTTTACACGTCGGGTAACCTTGTAAACTGAGTCTCCCCTTTTTGTTGCTTAGACTCGGCCTCTAGCGTGGTTGACACGTCGGGTAACCTTGTTTAAGACAGTACTATCTCCCTTGTTCCTGAAGATGCCCCATACGACTGCGGGCGAAACGTTGAGGTCTGACTCAAAATATGACAGTCCATTCCCGGAAAACGAATATTTCTCAGTGTTAGTGTTATCTAGTTAATTACAGTTTTAGTCTAAATTAGTTTTTTAAATATTTGTTTAATATTAGTAATAGTCATTTTCATTATATTTCACTTATTTTAATTAATAATAATTGTCTAATATTTACACTTCACCCAAATAAATAAATAAAACGTTACAATAGTTTACTCTGTTGAAAACAACAATAGTTGAAATTTGGAACATCAACTAAACCAAAACTATAATACAATAAAATCAAAATTTCTTACCTGACAGACAACTGAACAATAGTAGGTATAACAGCCACTACACATAAGGTTGCTAGGTTTGAAACAGCGCTCACAGAACTGGTCCGAATCTGAATTCTGAGAACAATGAACAAAACATAGTTTTAAAAATCAATATGTTGTGTCTTATGACACAAATGTTTTTGAAAGATCTCTAATTATTTTAGGTAAAAATATCTTCAAATAAAAGTTGTAGAGCATAAAATTCTACATCTGAATCAATAGGCAAAAATAATTTTGAATGCTTTATAACAGCAGAAATTAGGTATGAACAAAAATGAACAATTTTTGACAATGACGCTAAGCTTGCAACATGTGGTTTCTGATATATCGTCATTACCGATATTTGCGAATGAAAGCAGATTGGCACACCCAGAAATGGGTAATATGCCGTCATGATATATTTACCTGAGTATTGTCGACGGGACTGAAATAGCCACTGTCTCTACTGACGTTTCTAAGAGTAGTCTAAAACAATATAAAGAAAAATATAGTAAGAGTCAGAAAAATGGTATTATATTTTTTTTTAACTTGAATGAATATATTTATCAATTCTGGCTTACTTTATATTCAAAATAAAGTATTAAAGTAATTTTAATTAAGGTCTGAAACTGTTTTACTCTGTTTCATTTAAGCCAGTTACATTGGATAAACTTTCTAGAGGTCAAGACAATGCCGTATTCTCTACAATACTGAATGGCTTAAATGGAACAAAGTATAGTTTTTTTAAAGTATTGTTGTAGTAAAATTATGTATTTAAACATTATTGAATCATGATGTAGAATTTGACAGCTTTGGCAGTTTTTAAGTCAGCCTGATATTATTTTGAAAGCATTCTAAAAGAAGATTAGTGTAAGAAAAGAATGGTTGTTTATTATTTTGACCCCATAGGGGGTCATACCAAAAATACTCCAAAAGACTACTCTTATGTGATGACATAAACGTCAAATGTAGTTCCATTTTTACTCGGTAGGCGACACTACGGTCGCAAAATTATGACGTCATTTGAAGTTTTATATAAACTTTAAAAAAATATTTCTGTAAAACTAGAAACTAATGGGACATAAAATATACCGTGTGTCTGTCTTAAAGGTGTACATAGGAGATTAACATGTGAAATCAGTTTTTTGCAATTTCCTGCTCGCCTAATTATTTTAAGCAAAAATAAGTCAAATAAAAGTTTTAGAGCATAAAATTCTGCATCTAAATCAATAAACAGAATTACCTTTCCGTGCATTGTAACGACAGAAATTAAATATGAAAATATCGAAAATTACGTTGAAAATATCGACAGCCATGGAATTGAACAAAAAATAAATAAATGCTTGACGTTTTATCTGTCACAACATAAGTTAACTTAGTTGACGTTTCTGACAATTTGTCTCTAGTTTTATTGTCTGAATGATTAAAAATGAACATATACGAATGAAGAGCTAAATTCGTGACAAAATTTGAAAAGACTGCTAATGTGTCTTCAAAAAATACACGTGAGCCGCGTAATCAGAATATAGGACGAGCAGAACATGCGTTACTCTAAGAAAGAGTGTTAGGAATGATAAGTGTAGACCCCTTCTGTACTAAGGTAGATGTATGAGTTGAGAGTACCTAACAGCATCATACATAATTTTGTTACGCAATGTTGAATTTTTTATATATTCATATTATTTAAACAAAACTGTATTTTCTTAACTTTATTTATTAATTTTATATTTCTATTATTGCCATAATTAACGATATTTGTTCAAATCAAATTATCAGAAACGGTCAACTAAGTTAACTTACGTTGTGACAGATAAAACGTCAAGCATTTATTTATTTTTTGTTCAATTCCATGGCTGCCGATATTTTTACGTTATTTTCGACATTTCATATTTAATTTCTGTCGTTATAAAGCATGTAAAAGTAATTCTGTTTATTGATTTAGATGCAGAATTTTATGCTCTAAAACTTTTATTCGATGCATTTTTGCTTAAAATAATTAGGCGTGCAGGAAATTGCAAAAACTGATTTCCCATTTTAATCTCCTATGTACACCTTTAAAATAGACACATGGTATATTTGCAAAAGTAGTTTTAAGTATACTTTCAGAAAAAAATAAATAGAAAAATGTGGTATGACCCCATTAATTTTTTTTTAATATGAAACGTGTCTTAATCTCAATAATTCTAGCGTGACTCTCGTATGAACTCAGGGGCTTCCAAATTTATAGTATATTCCGTAAAATTGTACTTCCCGCTCTTGTTGCATAAAATATTATTATAAACTATGTTACTTACATTTTGGTCTTGATCCTGATTGTCTCCCTGGTTGTCTTGATTGTCTTGATTTGCAGCTTGATTATTTAAAATTGCACCAATTGCAGCCTGTCTCAATCTATAGTTAAGAATCTGTTGTGACGTTCTCTCACTCGCAGTTGCACTGTTCATATCGTATGACTGTTGCGCTATTCCAAAATTAGTGGCAGATGGTTGAGAAATATGGTTTTGTTTTTGATTTTGAGGCATTTCAGTAACCTGTGGTGGCAAGACATTACTATGGTGTGCCATTTGCGTGGAACCATTACCTGAAGTTGGTGGATGGTACGTATTTTGAATTTCTTGTTGTTGAATGTTTTCGTAGTTGTATGCCATATTTGAGTTTATGGTAAAGTTGTTTGTGATTTGTGTGTTGTATGTTGGTGGTACACATGGATATGGTGCCATTTCATTTGGTACCATTTGTTGATCCAAATGCGGTATTTGTCTTTGTTGTGGTATTTGTGCGCGCCTACGTGTTGGTACCAAATTTGGTACCATTTGAGGGGGAGGAACTATTTGAGGAGGTGGTACTATGTTAGACGGAGGTACCGTCTGAGGAGGAGGTGGTACTATTTGGTTTTGAGCTAATTGTTGTTGTGCCAATTGTTGTTGTGCCAATTGTTGTTGTGCTAATTGTTGTTGTGCCAATTGTTGTTGTGCCAATTGTTGTGCCAATTGTTGTTGTGCCAATTGTTGTTGAGTCATAAGAAACCAATTCCTAACCATAGCCATTCGATAGTTGTCTGTGTATGTATCATTTCTGTTTAGTATGTCATTTGGATTTGGTGCACCAGTTCTGGTGGCATTTTGTTGTGTAAGTATCGCATCATTTTTTTGGTGTTGTGGTGGAAGTTGGTACTGTTGTACCATCTGTGCCATAATATTGTTCTCTTCAGAATCTGTGCGAGAATTTGGTTGTACCATACTGACCGGTACATTTTGGACCGGTGCACGAATAATTCTTCGGTTCTGGGCCATTTGATGAGTGTTTTGGGCCATTTGATGAGTGTTTTGGGCCATTTGATGAGTGTTTTGGGCCATTTGATGAGTGTTTTGGGCCATTTTTTGAGTGTTTTGTGCCATTCGTTTAGTGTTTTGTGGCACTTGGTTGTTTTGTGGCACTTGGTTGTTTTGTGGCACTTGTTGGTTGTTTTGTGCCATTTGTTGGGCGTTTTGTGCCATTTGTTGGCTTTTTTGAGCCTTTTGTTGGGTTTTTTGTGCCATGGGTTGGGTGTTTTGTGCATTAATGGAAGATCTTTGTGCCATTTGATCTACAATATTTTGATTAGGTGAATTCACAACTTGGTTGTTTTGAGTAGATACTGTACCAAAAGAATTGTTATTATGGTTTGATGTACATAATAAATGCGCTAAACTATTTTCAGCTGGTACAGAATTTTTTAATATTCTCTCATCTACTAATTTAATACGTGGACGTTGTATTTGTTTTTGTTGATCATTAGGTTTATTAACTACAACATCTATTATTTTTATACCTTTGCTCAAATCTTGAACGGCTTGTTGATAACTTGGAAGATTCTTTTGTTTCTGACGTGTTTGAACGTTTGAGATTGAAGTGGTTTGAACAGAATTTTGTTCCCGGCTCGTTGGAACATTTGTCTGAATCTTCCTACTCGTTTCGGGACTTTGTTTTATAGTTTGATTTAGATTAAGAACAGTTTGATCATAATTTGGAGATTGTTTGTTTGAACTGGTTTGAACCGAAGTTGGAACATTAATCTGTGGACTAGTTTGAACATTATTTTGCACGTTTATACCTTGTTTAAGTTTTATTAGATTTTCCCTTAGTTGAACATAGTGATTTTGATATATACCAGACATTTGGTTATGAACAGGGATTGTTGGAACATTATTTTGCACAGTTTTTGTGCCAACGATTTGATTGTTTGTTCGTTCACAATTTGAATCTAGAGAGTGAGCAGGAACAATTAGAGTATCTCTTTGGCCATGAGGTACAACATAATTTGAACGAACATTTTGAGCATTTCCAGGATTAGTTTGAACAATATTTGGTGCAAATTGTGTAGGATTATTTTGATTTGTTCCAGCAGTGTTTGAATATACATATTGTATGTTTCCAGGACCGGTTTGAACAATATTTGGTGAAAATCTATTTGTCTGAGGATTTGTTCCAACATATTGTGGATTTATCGATGCCGTTCGAACATAATTTGGTACCGATCTCAACACGGTTACTTGCTGATTTGTTCCAACATTGTTTGAACGATTTTGTGTATATCCAGGAATATTTGGCGTGTTTTGTTGATTTGTTCCTACAGTGTTCGAGCACAAATTTTGTACATTTACACTGTTTGTTCCAACATATTGAATGTTTCTGGTAGGAACATTTGGCACATATTGTAAAGCACTATTCTGACGGTCTGTTCCGACAAAGTTTGAAGGAACATTTTGTTGGTTTTGCGCAGATTGTAAACCTCCTATTGGACGATTTGATACGATGTAAGTTTGCGGATTTCTCTGAATATTTTGTGTGTTTTGATTCTCAACCACGCTTGGAACAGTCGATTGTTCAGTCGGATTTCTTTTATTTTGTGTTTGTGCTGACTTCGGTGAAACTGGACAATTAGAAAAATCTTCAAAAGCATCCATCATGAATTTATCTTTTTCTGTAATTTGACTACGTTTGAATTTTTCTTTAGCTTTTAGAAAGTCAACTGCATCACAAGAGGTTATATGATTGAAAAGACACGTTTCATCACTTGGTGACGTAAAACTCTCCATTAGAGTCCAAATAGTTTTTCGTAAAAAGAATAAAATAACAATTTCTGTTATATATTCGTAAATACGAAATTCTTCTTGCAGAAGTGTCATTATTTTGTCAAAAAATAATATAAGGCTAAAGTGTTTCACATTAATTTTGATTAATTTTTCATACAATTTGGTCATATCACTCTTATGTCTTTTTGTAAAATATTCTTTTTTGGAATTTATGTCAGGTTTCATTCCTGACTTTTTTTGGATCTCGGTTTCCAATTTTTCCTTGTAATATCTATTATAAATAAACAATAAAGAAACAAAATAGTTTCTTGTGGCATGTACAGCTTGTTCTGTGGATACAACGGCTTGTTTTTTGGAAACTACAGTGTTTTCTATGGCAGCAGTTTGTTCTATTGTTGGCATATTTGGTAACTTACTTGTATCTGGTAAGTTAATGTTAATATTTTCTAGATTATCTGTATCTATATCTTCGCCCAAAGCCGAATCGGAAGATAGTCTATTCTTTCTATTGTCTTTTTTGTTTAAAGTTTCTTCCTTGGGAGAAGAAGAATGATTATCATCACTAGATACTTCCAAAGTTATTATATGTTCAGTACTAACAGAAGGAAAAAGTTTATCTATATCTTGTAGATCTATAGTAATAGATTGATTTGAAGATACATCGTGTTCTGTGGATTTTTGAAGAAAACCGTCACTATTTGAATCTTCGGAAGGACGTTTCTTCAAAATGCTTTTCTTCGGTTTGCTATTTAAATCAAATTCACTAATAGTCTGTCTTCGATGTCTTGTTTTTTTAGGTTTTTTAGTTTCTTGAACTTCCTGCTTTAATGGCATATCTTCAAAATGAAACGAATGACGTCTTTCTATAATTTTCTTCGTATTTTGTTTTATTTCTTCAATGCTTTTTCTCCTTACAATAATTTTATTGCAACCTTGATCTTCAGGTATTACAATGACACTGTCATACGTCATTGCATCATTCTCATTGTCTTTGTCATATGCCGGCTTGGAGAATCCTACTTTTTTTTTGCTCGTAAGTGGCGCTACAAAATCAATTGTTTTGTTTCTGGGAGTATTCTTCATTTGTTTGAGAAGATCTCCATAGTTTATTACTGGATCTGGAATGGTATCTTCCATAGATATTCTTCTCGTAACGGTTTCTGATCTTGGGAAAATCTTCGCAGGTTTGATCTTCCCTGGAGGTTTGCTCTTCGAAGATCTACTATTTTCTGGAGATTTAGACCTTTCTGAAGATCGTCTCTTTTCAGGGACTGTAGTTACAGGAGACTTACTCCGAAGTCTTTTGGTTGTTTCGAATAATTGTTCCATTTTTTCTTCAATACTTTTTTGAAGAACTGAAGACCTATTGTCTTCTTGGGGATCAACAGAAGATTTTTTGGGTATTGTATAATTTGCTATAGCTTTTGATGGTTCTTGATGCTCACTTGACGATAATTTTTCTGCAACATCAACAGAAGATACGGTAGCACATCGTTTTGAAGAAATCTTTGAGGGGAGAGTATCAGAAGTTGAAGATTGTCGACTATTTGCTTCGGAAAACGGAGATTTCCCTCGAAGTCTTTGGTCTTCTTGGGGATCAGTAGATTTTTTGGGTATTGTATAACTGGCTATAGCTTTCGAATAGTAATAACCTTTTGTTTCTTGACTATCTTCATTAGAAAAAACGTTTTCTTTACTACTAGCTCTTCTGAAAGATATTGTTGATGGTTTTTGGTGGTCACTTGAAGATAATCTTTCTGCAACATCAACAGAAGATATTGTAGATCTTCGTTTTGACAAAATTTTTGAAGGGAGAGTTGAAGATTGTTGACTATTTGCTTCAGAAAACGAATCCAGTCGAGATTTTCTTCTCTCCGGAACACTTTCTTCGTTTGCAGGTTGAGAAATTGAAGCAAAACGAGACGAACAATTTTCTTGCTTGTTCACTAAAGAAGAATCTCTGCTTTGCGAAGATTGACTTTCAGCAGACTGAATAGAAGAACGAGAATTTTCACCCAATATGATTGTGTCGTCAGAATCATCATTAATTTCTACTTTTGGAGAAACACTTGAATCATCGACAAATAAGGTATTTCTTGGTTCATCTGTGATGTCAAATTGCCTGTCTTCGAAGAGTTCTACTGTATTGTTTCTTCGAGATGAACTATCATCTTCATATCTTGAACAACCATCACTTTTAGAACTGTTCGGAATAGAAACAATTACTTTGCGCTTGTATCTGACAGGACTATCATCATCGCTTATTTCTGAAGAAATTGTCATGTTTTTTGATTTTCTTCTTTCTGTTAATTTCTTTGGAGTCTCTTTCGACTTTTCTTTTGAGCTCAAAGATGAAGTCTGTTTATTGTCTATGGATTTTCCATTATCACATTCATTTTTTTTAATGGGTAATCTTTGGTCTGAGGTTTTATTTTCTAATATTTCTTTTTGTTTAATAGATAATTCGGGTTCTGAACCTAAATTTGGGATTTTAGGTGGACGACCCGTAAGTTTTTTAGGTGAAAGATTTTTACTTGTTTCAGAAACATTTGGTGATATTTTTTTATCAACTGATTTACTACTAGATATTTTGCTAGGTTTTAGTTTACTAGTTTCAATTTTAGGTTTTTTAGAATGTTCTGTTTTATCTACAAACTTAGTTCTTTTTTTAACTACAGATTTACAGTGCTTTACATCATTTTTGCTAGATTCGGATTTAGTTTTTTGTTCTAGTTCTATTTTTGTCCTTTTGGCACTTTCTAGTTTTTCTAGAAAATTTGTTTTAGCACTTTGTATACTACTAGGAGGGTAATCTTCATCGCTTGACGTTTCTAGAACGTCTGTAAACTTAGATTTGAATATTTTAACCGGGTCAATTTTTTCTATTTTTTCTTTTGATTTGTCTATATCGGAAGATAATCTAGAACGTTTGATTTGTTTATTCTTGTCGGTACTTTTAGATCTAGAACGTTTACTAGGAACAACTTTTTCTTTAGATTGTGACCTAGAAGAAGATCTAGAAAGGTCACTATGGTCCAATAAATTGTGATTGGCTAAAGATTTTGAAGTTTCTTTCTTCTTTGGAGTTGTTGGATCATTCTTGTCGATGCTTTTAGATCTAGAACGTTTACTAGAAACAAGTTTTTCTTTGGATTGTGATCTAGATCTACTAGAAAAGTCCATACAATCAAAAATATCGTGTTTTGAAATTTCTTTCTTTTTTGGAGTTGTTGGATCTTTCTTGTCGATGCTTTTAGATCTAGAGCGTTTACTAGAAACAACTTTTTCTTTGGATTGTGATCTAGATCTACTAGAAAAGTCCATACAGTCAAATATATCATGTTTATCTAAAGATTTTGAAGTTTCTTTCTTTTTTGGAGTTGTTGGATCTTTCTTGTCGGTGCTTTTAGATCTAGAACGTTTACTAGAAACAACTTTTTCTTTGGATTGTGATCTAGATCTACTAGAAAAGTCCATACAGTCAAATATATCATGTTTATCTAAAGATTTTGAAGTTTCTTTCTTCTTTGGTGTTGTTGGATCTTTCTTGTCGGTGCTTTTAGATCTAGAACGTTTACTAGAAACAACTTTTTCTTTGGATTGTGACCTAGATCTACTAGAAAGGTCCATACAGTCAAATATATCGGTTTTATCTAAAGATTTTGAAGTTTCTTTCTTCTTTGGTGTTGTTGGATCTTTCTTGTCGGTGCTTTTAGATCTAGAACGTTTACTAGAAACAACTTTTTCTTTGGATTGTGATCTAGATCTACTAGAAACGTCCATACACTCAAATATATCATGTTTATCTAAAGATTTTGAAGTTTCTTTCTCCTTTGGTGTTGTTGGATCTTTCTTGTCGATGCTTTTTGATCTTGAACGTTTACTAAACGCAGCTTTTTCTTTGGATTGTGACCTGGATCTACTAGAAAGATCCATACAGTCAAATATATCGTTTTTGTCTAAAGATTTTGAAGTTTCTTTCTTTTGATATGTTGGATCTTTCTTGTCGATGCTTTTAGATCTAGAACGTTTACTAGAAACAACTTTTTCCTTGGATTGTGATGTAGAACTAGTTGAAAGGTCGCTATTGTCAAATAAATTGTGTTTGTCTGTAGATTTTGAAATTTCCTTCATTGTCGGATCTTTTTTGTCAATACTTTTGCATCTAGAAAGTTTAGGAGGGACAACTTTTTCTTTAGATTTTGATCTAGATCTAGAAAGTTCGCTATCATCAATAAAATTATCGAATATGTCTGTAGATTTTGGTGCTTTTTTCTTGTTATAACTTTTGGTTGTAGGAGAAATAATTTTTTCTTTTGAATTTGATCTAGCACTTCTGAAATTGTCGCTATCATCGATGAAACATGTAGATTTTGATCTTGTTCTTCTTAATGGTGGGGCATGAAAAAATGAAAATGTTTCTTTTTTCTTTACGGGTGTGGCAACACTTAAAGTTTGTCGTCTTTCAAAAATTTTAGCTGGACTTGTGTGTTCCATTTTTGTTGTACATTTCAGTGATTCTTCTAAATTTGAAGGTTTATCGACGCAGATACTTTTTCTTCTAGAATATATGTCTATATTTTTATCTTCTTTTGGAGTTCTAGATTTTGGTGTGTGATCTAGACACATACTTTTTCTTCTAGATGGTGTGTCTTGTTTTTGAATACTGGTTGTAGATTTGGGGGTATGTTCTGGACATATACTTTTTCTTATGGAAATATTGTCAGGAGTTTTCTTTTCTTCTAGTAAAGGTTCTTCATAAATACTTTTTCTTCTGGGAGGATTTTTGTCTTTATTATCGCTTTTGTCAGAACTTCTTTTGTCATGGGCGGGTTTTGTTTTGGTTTTGTCTTTATCAAGCGATTTATTCTTGTCGTCAATTTTTTGTTTATTGCCAGAACACTTTAGATCTTTGCTATTTTGTCGAGACTTTTCTTCTATTTTTTTATTATCGTCATAAATACTTTTTCTCCTTTCCATTTTTTCTTTACTACTTTTTTGTGTAATTTTGTCATTACTGTGCTTTGTTTCAGATTTTCTTGTGTCTTCGATGGTTTTCGTTTTTGTGTCTTTGGAATATGTTTTGTTTATATCACTTTTTATTTTATCAGTCTTTTCGTCACAAGTTTTTCTTTTGTCTGCTTTATCTGAAGATTGGCTAGAACTTCTTTCTTCCTTCTTGGTATATTCTGGCGATTTTTCTATCTTCTTTTCTTCATAATCTTCAAAAATACTCTTTCTTCTACCTTTATTATCAGTCTTTTTGTGTTCTTTGGCGTTTTTTTCATCCTGAAAGAGACTCTTTCTCCGAGAAGCATCGGCAAGAAATAGCTTGATATTGGAGCATATGTTTACAGGAGATTTGGATGATGTTATTTTATGTTCGGCGATCTTCAATGAAGAATCATCGTCAAACAGATCTATTAACATCAATTTGTTAGTAGAATTCATGTCTTCTTTTTTTGATATTTCTAGATTATTAGATATGTGTTCTAGTTTATCTTCTATACTATTTTTAGAACTACTCAAAGAATATGAACTGATATTACTAGAAAGGGATGAATCGAGATCTTCTTTCTTCTGTTGTGAAGGTGTGGATTCCTGTTTGTGCCTTGTTTTGGGTTTTATAATAAAGGCATTTACGCTGAAAGAAAATAACAGAATAACAAATAATTTTATATAACCGGGCTTCCATGTTTCAATTACATTTTTTTTTGTATTTCTTCGAATTTTTTGACAACAGTAAAAGCTTATAGTGCTTCCCAAACCACTATATAACGTATGTCCAAAAATTTTGTCACAAATTTGTTTAAAACATTTTAAAAAGTAATAATGGTTTTACAGCAACTTTTCAGAACAGATATAATTAACAGCTTTACAAACAACAAAATTTTTATTTTAAATTAAATGTAAAGGTCCATAGTCTTCAACAATACGCAGTCTTCTGGAAACATCTCGCATCAAGCCTTGGACCGTTGCAACATCAATCTCTCGAATCTTTCTAAAAATCCGCCGTCTTAATTGTTGCTCGTTTTCGGCTTCCCAACCTCCATCATACACTTTTCGAGACAAAATGGGTCAGAAATCTTCAATTGGCCGCGGTAAATTTGGGAGGTTGTTGTTTTTTGACACAAAAGGTATGTTGTGAGCATTCAGCCAATTTCGAGTTTCGCGTGCATAATGGCAGGAAGCCAAGTCCGGCCAAAACATAATATCATCTTGAGCATGATTCTGGTGGATAAAATTAATCAATTTTGTTAAGCAATTGTTAATATAACTTTGACTGTCCACAGCTTCGCCTCTAACTCGCCCTATATAAGGTCTGGAAATCCCACCAATTGATATCGCGCACCAAACTAAAACTTTATCAGCAAATTTGGCCTTTGGCTTGTATTTTATATCGTCTGACATTCTTCTACATTGTCCGTGTAAAAACCGTTGTTTCCTTTAATTTCGGAATTACTTAGAGTAAAGTACTTTTCATCATCTATGACGATGACTTTATTATTTGCAAAATGAGTGCGCCTTAAAGCACGGCATCTTGGTATTCTAGCTAACTGATTTGGCGTATATTTAGGACATTTCTTTCTTTTGCGATATTCTATACCTTCTCTCTTCAGTTCTCTGGATATTGCAATCTTGGAAACCCCGTAACGCCGTGAAAGTCTTCTCCATGACTGTCCAATTTTACTCTTGGCATTTCGACTAACTGGTTTGCTCTATGTTCAGTTAACACTTTAGGTCTTCCACTTTTCGGAAGATTTACCCATGGTATACCTTGCTCACTTTCTGCTATCGCACGATATATGGTTTTCCGCGACACATTTTGATTTTCAAAAAGTCGGACTATTTGAACTTTAGGCATCTGCCCAACTAAATTATAAACGCTTTTTCTAAGATCTAATTTATAAGCCATTACAACGCAATCGATTTCGGTAACTGAACTGTCATTAAAATGACAAATCATTGAATTACTTTTGTTTGCAAAGTCAACCCGATATTTTGATATTTTTTATTTTTTTCATAGAGTTGTATTTTGTGACAAAACTTTTGGGACATACGTTATTATACCAGGTAGCGTCAAAAAGTACCCAGAACCGTTGTCTAGAACGCTGGAGAGATATTTCTTTTACTTGGGTTTAGAAAATGGTTTTCATGAGTTTCGAACAGTTACACGAAACGTGGTACAAGTTCGTAAATACATAAAGTTTGTAAAAATGTTGAACCGGTTTTCAAGCTTGTATCAGAGCAGTTTAATTTGAGATGGGTGACCAGGTTTCAGTAATAAATAATAATACGAGAATACCACCGAAAGTTTCTGCAAAGAAATATAACCAAGGTAGCTTCGAAAAATAAATGCAAGGCAAAACAAAAATACATCCTTTAGCATGGCTGTTCTCGTTACAATTCGTTATCTGTTATCAGTAATTTTCCATGCAGTTTTAAAGTACGCTACTGAAAATGCAGTTAACAAGAGAAAATTTCCTAGCCATGATATTTTACGATTTTAAAAGTTCGCTCTGTCCAAAACAATGCATCGAAAAGCTTCTGGATGCTTTTGGAAATAAAGCACCTAGTATCAATAAGGTAATAAGGTAATCATAGTAAATAAAACGATTACAAACTATATTAGGAGAAATTTAAAACCTAGTACAATATGATACATATGATTAACAGAATTTTAATATACAGTAAGCAAAGGATATTATATATAAATATTGAAATATTATATGAATGTACTTATATTTTATCAACATAGAGTTTTCTACGAATTAGAAAGAGATAACTAGTGTTTTTCTTTTGATTTCTTGCAGTGTATCCGCTGACACTGTTGTTTATGTCTACGTGTGGTGCATTCTAAAATGAACATTGAAACCAAATCTGCATATCCGTTAGCGAAAAAATTATAAAATGTTAATATACAGTCGACTCTCTAAATCGACCTCTCCTAATTTGAATTTTTCTATAAATCGAATGAATTTTTGATATTTTTCGATTTTTACCTTCCGTCACCTTTAGGCACGGTGTAGTATCTATAGGTGAGTGCACGGCGTATTCCAATGCATTACGAAGAATGGCTAACTAACTGGGCTAGTTCATACAGTGTACCGCTAGATGTCAGGATTTGTTGCGACCCGGATTTACACAAAATATTTAAAATATTAAATTATTAATATATAATGCATAATATTCTATATTTTCAATCATTACCTTTTATCTTTTGTCAGTTCTATGTATGTATTATGTACAAATTCCATACAGACATGTTTCTATAGGCGATGTGCACATTTTGAGCGTCAGCGCCTCTAACGGCTACATTGACATTTTTGGTTACCGAACAATTTTGATATTTCGAGAAAATGATACTATTTACAATTTTATTTTGAGTTTTTGCTATTGTGCATGAATATTATACATCATAGTATATTGAAATGAATAAAGAAAATATTTAAAATGCTATATATGTGATGTGACAATCAAAAAAGTCAAAATACCAGCGAAGGTACTGTGGCAGAAAATATAAATTTTCTCATAATATGTGTGATTTCTGTAAACCATTTTATCATATTTAATTTTATATTATAATTTATAATATTTGTTGAATGTTAAAAGATGCACAATACATGGAAATTAAGATTAAAAAGTTGGAAAACTTGAATGATTGGAAAGAAGAAATTTTCTACATATCACGATATCAGTGTATGATGTTAGTATCTTTCTTTTATATTCGCAATAAATGAAGAAGATTCTTCATTGAAAATATACCAGGCTCTAAGTGGAATCAGTTGCACAAGCTCGGAAAAGAAAATACCCGAAAAATACGAACCATGTGAATTTCTATCTTTAACATTACATGTACAAAATCGATAATAAATAGACGAATTATGTCAAAAATAGACTTCTATTTCATACAACTGCAAATATTATAAAATTTTAAGACAATTTTCTGCTTCTTGTATTTTATCTTGTTCAAATAGTAACTTAAGAAACACATTTTTATATAATTCATTATTGCAATCAGACGACCACTGTTGGAATTTTATTCATACGATAAGTATCCTTTACAATGAGAAAATATGTATACCTAAAAGAATTTTTCATATTATTAGAAGATATATGATGAAAAGTTATTTTCTTATACATCTGTTCCTCATATAATCTTCTAGGAAATTTATAAAATTTGATACTTCAATCGGTAATTTTGTAAGAATTATTACATCCCTCACTGCATCACATAATATTTCGTCCTATCATTCGCATTCATTGCAAATATTATATAAAATAGAAATTGCAAAATTATTCTGACATAAAACATAACCTTGCTGTTTCAATGAGTAACCACTTTTGTCATTTTTGTCCGCTGTTGGCGCTGACTACTTTTGTGCACACCGCCTATATTTCCAATAAAGTTATAAAACAACATATGTCAAATGCACTTGACATTGACACCTTTCAATCAGAAATTTATCTTAGCACCTGTTTCTGTGATTATAGTGTAGCTGGCTGCTGCTAAATTGCACATTTTGGCACCTTAAAAAGACTATATTTCACTTTATTTGATCCATACCCAGTTGTGCATCTTGTAGCAAAACATTTTCTGCCAAATGGTAACGGGTTTCGTTAGCACCATTTTGTCTCCCAGTTACTTAGCCATATCAACGCATCTCGTGTTCTCACCTATAGATACTACACCGTGCCTTTAGGTAAGAAGGTATTGTCTTTGGTCAAAAAATTCAATAAGTTTTTAATATATATGCACGTTTTAGGGTCCTTAGAATACGATTTTACTATTTTTACGATGATGTCTGTATATATGTATGTATGGATGGATGGATGGATGTATGTATGTATGTATGTATGTATGTATGTATGTATGTATGTATGTATGTGTGTGTGTGTGTGTGTGACGATTTTTTCGGATCGCATAACTCCAATATCACCTTTCCAAAAATTATAATTTTTGCGTATTCCTTTTCTCTAGATCCGTATAAAGAAGTGATTAATTTTTGGTTATAATTGATCGACCGGAAGTACCCTAATTTGAAGATTGTAACAGTTTTACTTGAAAAAATGCTGTTAAATATCACTTTTTCACATTTAATGTTATTAGAAATATTTACATATACAAATGTTCATTTAATTTTCTTTTACTTTCTCTAGTTCGCATTCTCTCTAATTCGAACAAATTCAATTTGTAAATTCGATTTATAGAGTCGATTGTATTGTATTTAATCTTCAGCGCAAAGCTGCTAACATTGTCCTATGACGATTTAAAAAACTATTTAACATTATTTAACAAAATTATTTTCGAAAAGTAGTCTAACGAAAGTTGATGTCTTGGCTATAGCCCAAATAACCGTCGCCCATTTTTGGTATCTCGTTGACTGTGTTCGATTTATTTGAATAAAAAGAAGAAAATGTAGACTTACCAATTAAGTTTTTTCAATTCTTCATAATCTAGCCGCTTTAATGGAATTTGTGTTTTTGACGAAATTTGGTTCACTGCTTCTTTAAAATTAAGTTTATTCTTCTTAATCTGCAAAAAAGATAATACAGGATTAGAAAATAATTCAGTAAATATTTTTTTTAATGATAACACAGTAGGACTGGATTCTATAATGTAAAAACAGTTTTGCATGAAATTGTATAAAACTAATATCCTTATATTATCCCTTAACCGTCACCATCTGGTATACAGGGTGTTTAAGAAATGCGCGCCATAGACTTTGGGAAAACAATTATTCCTTGCGCAAAAGTGGCTTGTAACTGAGCATAATTTAAAATTTTATAATTTTTTTTATAGTGTTAGCCATGTGAATTGAGACAAAATCACAAACAATGTAATAATATTTTATCTGTCAGAAAATATTCTAAATTATATGATCCTTATTTGAATATCATGCTGCCCAAATTTACAAGCTCATTCACCAATATAGTCACTCCATTCACTAATACATAATAACCAGTCACCAAACACAATTTTAATAACAAAATTTTGATATTTTCTTACTTAATATTTATGTCTTTACTATACAGTAGCACACACAACACTAAAGAGTGTTACAATTTCATCGCTAGATGACTAATTTCATTTAATATATAAAGCGTTGAATATCACTGATAACTCTATATAAGACTGTATCTGTATTATGTCTATCATTATGTATAGATAATAAGAAGTTATCACAAACATATACTCGTATATATATATTATACGGTTCAGACCTACAAAAATTAAGAATACCTATAAGTACAAGGTCTTCTTATTTTTTTATTTTTTAATATATGATATTGCGGGTCAAAAACAAAGTTTTACAATAAAAGAGATATAAAAATCTGGTGTGGCCAACACAATACCTCCCGCCACAGCCTGACTTACAAAAAAGATTAAGTTTTTTGAATTTTGACAGTTTATTTCTTAAAATATAGTCTAATCTAATACAAGTAACTACCTTTTTTTAAACCCCTCATCAGGATTAAATCCCAATTACAGAGTGGGTTCACATTCACACACATCCATGCATTAGTGGGATTCGAACCCAGAGCCCCGAGGGCACTCATGACATGAGGCTCTAAGCATTGAGCCACCGGAACTATAATAAAATGAAGATTAAATTCTAAATACCGGGATAGAATAGAATTCACTAATCCAAAAATGAGGATTACCTTAAATATTTTTGTGAATCATTAATTTTTATTAATCTAAATACATACCTACATATTTACTTATACTGGAAACTGCATTGAATTCCTTTTCTATTGTTCTATTTACTTTTTCCTTTTTAAACCGTTACTAATATTATTTTGAATTGATTAGTTATTTGATAGTGACATTTATCTGTCAGTTACATACATTTGAATAACTGCGTTTTGTTTGTTTCAAGCGTAGGCTCTGGGATTTAAATTATAGATAATTTAACAATCTTTAATTTTTATAATAACATTAATCTCGAAAAAATAACATTTAAAGGTATTTTTCGAAGAAAAACTATTTTGAGTTTCTAGTAAAGTGCCATTTCCGGTTATCCGATTTTCACCAAGATCTAATGGGCTCTTTCTAATACCTATAGAAAAAGTTCGAAATAAAAAATTTCAATTTTTTTTGAATGATAGTATTTGAGTTAGCTTGGAGGATCCACACACACATGCATCATCGTGAAAATGTTAAAATTGGATTCTAGGGACCTTAAAACGTGCTCATTTACCAAAATCTCGATATGCAATTTTTAGCACGATCCCTATACCTCCCTTACCATGGATAGCGGGAGGTAAAAATGTAACGCGAGTAGTCGCGCGATGATAGAAATGCTGAAACTGCATATACCAAGCCAACTACAGCAAACTGATTAAATGTACCCACAATATTCCTTTAAAAAACCTTCAAGTTCGAAACAGGTAAAAAGACTCTTCAGGAAGTCATAAAACACAACTTCAAAAGCAGCTAAGGCCGCATTAATTCCCAGAAAAAATACTGACTGCCACTCTGCGTTGGCCGCATTTTGAATGTAGTGTTCTGTGGGCGTAACTATCAAAATGACGTTTAAAAGGTTGTTTCTTTATATTCGCCTGAAGATTTCTTGTTTTTTTATTTTGCTGCACTTTTTGACTCTTTTAATGTGTTTTGTTTATTGTTCTTTTATTGTTTTCTTCTGCTTTGAACTTATTTAACATTTATTGTGTTGTATTATAGTATTTGTGTTTTCTATATTATATAGTTTAGATTTTGACTTTTTAAGTAAACCATAGCATAATATATGTACAGTGTTGGATTAAAGTATGGATTAGTAGAAAAAAAAAACACATTAATATGTGCGATTTACTTTCCGACTGTCATTAAAAAAAAAATTAAATGGCGAAATAGATTTTTAGTAGTGGAGTCCGATAGTGATTTTTTTTCTCTTTATGATCATGTAAATAATAGTATAAGGTTGCATAACAGAAATTCTGAGATTTTATTTTTTAGAATGTGTTGTAAGAAAATTAACATATCTTTTTTCTTCTGAAATTCGAATAAGTACGTTCTACAGTGTTATTAAATATGATTTTCTGTTCAAATTTCTGTATATATTAAGCACAGTAGCAGTTTAAAAATATACTTTTTGAATTGGCGCCAAATTACACTGCCTGTGACGTCAGAAATACATTACCCAATGACAAAACTGGAAAGATAATGAAAAAAAAAAACGTCAATGATTGCTTTAATGACAACTGTAGCATAAGGTCTGACTTACAGTGCAGCGTGATTTTTTGGTTCTTTAGCGTAGTTCTTAGTTATTTCTTATTATATTATAGCGTTATATTTCATACTTTAATGCCTACTATTATAAAAGATGGATAAGTAAAGCACTAGCAATGTAAAATTTACTCCTGAAGTAAAATAGTTTATTCCAGAGATTTTCGTCAAAACAAAAATAAAAATACTTTTATGTTTTTATCTTTACTTGCGATGACCATTTCATTCTTCTTTCTTCGTTTTGAGGCACTACTAGAAATATGTTACATACCCTATTATCAGTTTGCACAAAACACTTTATTACAACCATGTTTGATTATTTCCAAATACAAAAATCAGTAGTAGTTGACAGCTGTCATGTCTGTCACTCGTTTAAATTCTGTCGGTGGCAAATGTAAACCACACCCTCATTGGTTAGGTCCTTTCGAACGTCATCAGGCGAAAGGAGAAGCGGAAATTCAAACATTATAATTTCAAAAACAATTTTCTCATGAATAAAAAATAATACGAAAAAAATAAAAAATAGGGGCTAAATATTTTTTCTTACTCTTTTGATTAAAGCAAAGAAAAAAATCTGATGTGGCCAGCACATAACCTCTCGCCAGATATTTTACCTGGTTGTACGCATAAAACGAAAAATATTTTTAAATACAAATACATATGTTCATGTCTCACTACAAAATAATTCTCACATATATTTGCAAAATCTATGGGATATTTTAATATAAATTATGTACAATACATACATTTTCTTTATAAGTATTCAATATCCTGAATTTTTTTTCTACTTACCTTTTCTTTTTCTTTATATTCGTAATTTTTTCGCAAATTCCTCTTATATTCTTTTTTACGTATATTCTTTTACGTTGTTGACTTTTTTATTTTCATAATCTTCATAATAATGTACAAATATTTTTGACAGCGGCATACAAATATTTTTGACAGTGACATTTATGTGTCAATTACAAACATTTGAATTTCTTGCCTTGAAGTTGTTTGATTTGAGAATTTTTACATCAAATTATTTTATATGCATTTCTTTATCTCTAAATCTATAGAAGATATAATAATGAATTTATATTTATTGAATAAAGAATTTAACATTCTTTAATATAAGTATTTACATAAATTTTCGATAAATAATATTTAGATGATTTTTTTCTTGTAACTACTACTTCCGGTTGTCCAATTGTTACCAAAACTTAATCAACTCTTCCCATTATTGTTAGATTGAGGAATCCGTAGTTAAAAATGTTTTAAGTCTTATAGTATTTGAGTTATCGTGAATCCAACATCCACACACACACACACACATACGGACATCAACGTAAAAATGTTATAATCGGATTCTAGGGACCTTAAAACGTGCTTATTCACTAAAATCTGGATATGCGATTTTTAGCATGAATACAATACCTCTATTAGCGAGAGGTAAAAAACCGTGCAACACGTCATTTTTCGTTTATCATGTTTTATAAGTTATAAGTACCATAATACCAACCTTAAATGTTTAAAGATTTAAAAAAATTATCTATAAATGAAAAATGGATGACCATGTTTCAGATAAATTTCGCGTGTATTTCATGTAAGTATATCGAGGAGTTGAAGCTCATAGTGTCTCTCCAACACATATGTACATAGTTTTTTTAATGAAGTACATACATAACATCTGGTGCGATCGTAACATACTTCTGCCATATGACACCCCCATCGTTCTGGTCTAGAAGACTTTTGCCCGCATATAATTTTGCAAACTCGTAAGATATTAAAATTGCAAATACATATACATAAACTCATTTATTAACCGTTAATATAACGATCAAAATGTTAATATATTTTAGCATCCATTCGGTTTATTCTTATTATTCATTGCTGGGAGCTTATAGATGCGCAGTAGCCTTGCCTTCAAATTGTGGTGGGGACAGCAATCCCTGCCAGCAGCCGCGTCGGTTTTCAGTGCGTTCTCTCTGCGCACTACTCATTCCCACGGCTCACGGCTCGGCGGCCAAGCTGTACGAGGTGAGAAAATTCTACAATTCGACTAGTTTAAAATATAGATTTTAAACTTACAAAAACTGAATTACCACGTCTTTGTTAGCATAATAAAAATGAACAAGCAGAAGACGCACGTCATCAATAAATATTACTAGATAATGACGTCACTTATTACTACGTTTACATTCAATCTAGAAAATGCAATGCGTGTTGCATAACTTATTTTTTACAAAACAATAATAAATAACTACTTTGATATTTACAATTATTTATATCAATTCAACTCACTCGTTTATTATTTTAAATTTCGATAATGACGATATAATATCTGAAACATTGACGATGCTTTCCAAGCCTTAAAGCTATCAGGAAGAAAACTATTTAAAAATTAGATTGTAAATAGTCTGACGTTGGTCGTATTCGAAAGTAAATTCTGTCAGCCTCTAGCCTTCCAGCAAAGATGACTAGCGAATGAAAGTTTACGTTAAAATTATTTTATAGATATGGTGTCTTTTGAAACCCTAGAGAAGAATACAATTGTATGGTATGTTTAGGTATGAAATTTTTGCATGAACCCATTTAAATACTGGACTAGGAAAGTACAGAAATACATTACTATGTCTGGCTGAAAATAGATGGCCGACTAGGGTAACTGAATATCAAAACAGGGGTGCGTTTGAAATATTTTAAACATATTTCGTTTATGTTGATTGTAACAAAATATTTTGATCTTTAAACTATTTAGTTTGGCAATTCTATGAAATAAAATTATTTTAATTTCCTGTAACAGTAATTCCGACTCGAGGGTTGCTTACACCTGAGACGAACGAACTACAATTTGCGGTATTAAACTTTTTAAATACATCCCCGAATCCTGTTGCTAAGGTCATTAAATGCCTCCTGGTATTGAATACAATTCCAATATTTTGTAACATAGTACATAAAGGTCAGTTTTCTTTCAAATCAAATATAGAGAAATGTTTTCAAAAGAAACCACATCTATTAAATAATCTAAACATTAACTTTCATTCGCTAGTCATACTATGCAATCACTGGACATAGTCAAATTTCTTGACTATAGTAATTCTACTAAACACATGCGTTTAACAAAGGCACCCTATAGAGACGAAGATAAAGTCCACACATTATGGAGTCGTCAGTTCCCTTATTTCCAACCTTATCTGTGCATAGCACTCATCCCTTTTTTCAAGAATTTTAGGTTAGAAAGCCGACCTTTCCGCTTGTTTAAATTCTTGGAATTTTCTATTTTTAGATATAGCAAAGACTATTCTATTATTCCCATTCCAAGAAAGGACAGGCAGATAGTAGATTTTAAATATCAGCATTATCCCTAAATATACATAATCCCATAATTACTGATTTCTTATCTATAAGTTTGACTTTGATTTATTTATTGTAAACCGGTTCTCCGGAATGAGTCAGTATGAAGTTATTCAATAAGCCAAGATCCAGAAATCAGCAAGCTTTCTTCTATGGTCAAGTAGTGCCGACTTAAGACATTTTGCCGCCCGGGGCTAACTTTTAAAAACCGCCATTCTCAACCAAGAAAAATCGTTTTTCCAACATCAAACTGCCAAGACCCAGTGGAAAAAATCTGATGTGGCCAGCACATTACCTTCCGTCAGTTCTATGTATTTTGTACAAATTTCATACGGAAAGTTCCTTGCTAAATTAAATATTCTATTTCTTGTACGTTACCTTCCGGCAGTTGCATGTATTTTATGCAAATTTCATACAGAAAATTATTATTTTGTGACGTTTTCTATATACAGTGTAATGTATCTGCAGAAGTAAAAGATTTATTATTATTATTATTATTATTATTATTATTATTATTATTTCTTGTACATTACCTTAAAGCAGTTGTATGTATTTTATACAAATTCCATACAGAAAGCAAAAGATCCTATATTTCCAGTAAATTATAAGACAAACACACTATGTCAATTTCACTTGACACTGACATCTTTCAATCAGAATTTTCTTAATATAGTAGCTGTTTCCATAGCTATGGCTACTTTATGAAATTTAATTTCTTTATATTTTTTTTACTCTATATCCATTTAATATTAAGTATAAAATGTAGTGAAATCGTATAGAGAATAAAATATTCTTTAATATTTATAATAACATCAAATGTGAAAAAATTATATTTAACATAGTTTTTTCAAGAAAAACTATTAAAATCTTCAAATGATGGTACTTCCGGTTGACCAACTGTAACCAAAATCTAATCAGCTCTTCATATGGATGTAACGAAGAAGTATACGAAAAAATTATAATTTTTGTAACTGTAGTATTAGAGTTATCGTAGACGAAAATTTTGTTACACACACACACACACACACACACACACATCCACACACACACACACACACACACACATACATACAGACATCGTAAAAATAGTAAATTCGTATTCTAGGGACCCTAAAACGTGCTTATTGATTAAAAACTCATCATCGAATTTTTTGACCAAAGACAATACCTTCCTTACCTAAAGGTGACGGAAGGTAAAAAGATAAATGTTACAAATTTTGTTTTTTCATTACGCGAATTTTAAAGTTTGAAACCCCATCTAATGTTTTTGGAATGCCAAAGTGTATTAATCTTATTTCGAAACTCAGATTGGTCATTTCTTAAAATTATTATACCCACAGATGTTTCAAGTTTCAACTTATGTGGGATCTAACAGAATTTCTCCATTATTTTTGCCGGTTTACGGTTTTCGATCCAGGTCCGGTTCGAAGTCCTGGTTTAATGAAAGGTCTCGTGGAATAGACTATAGGTAGAAATTATGAAAGTCCATGAACTCCCATATTTTTGAAATTCAATGACAAGTTATTTTCGAATTGGTTTTGAAACGTTGGTTAATACAACATTTCAAATGTTCACAGGAAAAATCTTCACCAGTTTCACGACTTTGTAGTCGAAGCTTTTTCCCTTCATCAGTCACTCGTCCAAACTTTTTGCGTCGTTTGGTGGTTTTATTAATTGTGTAATTCAGTGGTTAATTTTTAGCGACTGGTTAAAAATTGCATCCAATTGTTTGTTATATTATGTCAACATAGGTACTTAATTGGTTAAATTTTTAACCAGTTGCTAAAAATTAACTATTGGGTTACAGAATCTCATAAGCCACTTACACCGCTTTTAGCTTAACAAATTTCTGTTCAATACGAGTACTGAACAGAAATCGGCTGACCAAGTTATAATTTGCGTATATCGCTGTCGAACATTCATCTTTTTATACCCTGACGCTTGGACCGTCATCCTTTTTAGATCTTGTCTTACAGTTTTTGAGGCCTGTATCTTAGGATTGTTATCGCTTTGCCTCCTTTACACATACGATTTAAAAGCGCCCACTTTCAATCTATAAGTACTAATCATCTCATTTTGCTAGAAAATGGACATTCATTCTTTTTCCCCTGGCTCTTAAATTTGCTTTAATTAAATTATTTATTTAAAAAAAATTAAGAACGTGCTCTGCTCGAAGTACCGTCCTTCACGTATCTACCGCCGGGGGCTATAGTTATGAAGACAGTCAGTTCAGTTGAGTATACACACGCTGTGGAAGTCAGTTGAGTATACAGACGATGTTAAAGAGTTATGTAAGATGAGAGAAGAGTTGAATGGAAGGAGCTGACGAGTGAAGACCCGTGATGGGAAGTTGAGAATACAGACGCTGTAGAAGTCAGTTGAGTTGAGTATATAGACGCTGTGGAACAGTTCTGTTACTAAAGTGGAAAACAGTTAGTCGTAACTCTGCTAGTGGAGTTCAAGAGATAAAGGAGTGAATTCTGACCGGGCAGTTAAGTATACAGATACTGTGGAAGTCAGTTGAGTATGCAGGCGCTGTGGAGAGCGGACAGTTGAATATGATATAAATAAATAATGATATAAATAGCGTGAAAATACTTCATGTTTAAGTAATTATTTTTATATATCACCCAAATAAATAAAACGTTACAGTACTTTAAACATTGCAATGTCCAACCTTTTATTTCTAGTCTGGCAAGCGCATTTTGATCGCCGTATTTGTACAAATGTTGAAGTTGTGGGTTCAAACCCCTTCCTTGATTTAAATCATTTACAAAATAGCACTTACATTCATCTTCATCTATAGTGGTTTACATATTGAGTACTCTTAACCACTCTCTGAGACAAGGGCAGTTAGGTCCTCTGGCATGGCTGACATATTGAATAGTCCTAATTTATCTTCATCCTCATAAATTCGTGTACAATTTATTATAGTTTGTTTCAAGATATTTGCAAACGTACCTACCTCGACTTAAGCAGCGGGTTGCTTCTTAAATAGGCTTGATGGGTAACACGACAGGGTTGTAACAAAATATTTGAAATCCAGCACACGAAATATTTGTGTGGTATTTAATGTTTCACCTGAATTTTAAGAAATACAGAACAAAGAATATGACATTTCACTAAATTTTCAAAAATTATAAATAAAACTAGGTATATTAATTAGCGGGATTTTGAGAAAGTACCGTTACATAGTTTTCCAAAATTTTGCTAATCCTCCCCTGACGCATAGGGTCGTACATACCATGCTGTTTCGCGGTGTACCGCGTCATTACGAAGGCAGGTAGATTTGCAAATATCTTGAAACACCATACTAAATATGAGAACATCTTTGTGTTGAAATATATTGGGGTAAATAAGTATTTTTTTTTTACTTTTTATAATAGTTGTATGGGTGCACCACTTGCTTTGTTCCACAATATATTATTTTTTGCTTAGGATATATCCAAGTTTTAACCATCTAACAAAAAGAAATATTTAATTATTCTGCTTTGTACAAATCTGTTCATATTTCTACAACTGTATTCTGAATTTGTCTTCATTTGCTGTTTAACTGTGGATACGAACACTTGTATACGATATTTTAGTCAGTCAAGGTCGATAACGATTTATACTAGAGCAACAACCACAAGAAAAAATAATATACATACTGCAAATACATATAATTATTGAAAAGTTGTAACAATCTCAAAGCAATATGCATTTATTTATATCAATGTCGTAGCCAGATTATAAAACCTTTGTTGATCTAGCGATGTTTTACAATATTACAATGTAGCTATAGTCGTCTATACTTTCTTTCAAAATGACCTGGAGTTATTATTTGCGCCGCTCTGTTATACATGATATTTTTGTTTGAAATAAGTTCTTATGAGAAAAATTATTATAAACAAAAATAGCATTTGTTGTAAAAGAACAGTAAAATTATTTTGCTATACACAGCACTTAACAATTATCACGCAATGCATTCGAATAGACACAATACCTCCCGCCATTTACCGCCCGAATCACAAAAAAGATTAAGGTATAATCCTTATTTTTGGATTAGCGAATTTTACTCTAATTTTGGTTGTTTATTGCTTAAAATATAGTCTAATCTAATCCAAGAAACTACCTTTTTTGATAATAAAATGAAGATTAATTTTAAATACCGGGATAAAATAGAATTCACTAATCCAAAAATGAGAATAAGCTTAAACTTTTTTGCGAATCGTTAATTTTTATTAATCTAAATACATACCTACATATTTACATATGCTGGAAACTGTATTGATTTCCTTTTCTATTGTTCTATTTACTTTTTTATTTTTAAAACGTTACTATTATTAATTTGAAATGATTAGCTCTTTGACAGAGACATTTATCTGTCAGTTACATACATTTGATGCGCAACCAAGGGGTTTTATTTGTTTAAAGCGTAGGCTCCGGGATTTAAATTATAGATAATTTTATAAATTTATCCATAAAATATATAGAAAAAGTATTAATGCAAATCTGTAGAAAATGTAATAATCATTAATTTTTATAATAACATTTTTCGAAGAAAAACTATTTTGAGCTTCTAGTAAAATTCCATTTCCGGTTATCTGATTTACATTAAAATCTAATGGGCTCTTTCCATTACAGAAAAAGTTCGAAATACAAGGTTTTAAAATTTTTTGAATGATAGTATTTGAGTTAGAGTGGAGGATCCACATATACACACAGACATCATCATGAAAGTGTTAAAATTGGATTCTAGGAACCTTAAAACGTGCTCATTTATCAAAATCCCGATATGCGATTTTTAGCATGATCCCTATACCTCCCTTACCAAGGGTAGCGGGAGGTAAAAATTATTTTTTTCATAAATGAAAAAATATTTGATATTACTATACTTTTCATTCATGATTTTCTTTATAAACATTCTGAGTCTGATGTTGTGACGTCATAATTTTGTACAAACAACACGGGAGACACTACATAAGGTCGGAATTTGTGAAGATGGCACCACAAGTGTCACTTTTGTGCGATTAAAAAATTTAAAATAAATCGTTATTATTGAAATCTGACTAAGAGAATACATTATCTTGTAAGAGTGTAGGAACTACTAAAATATTTTGGTTTATAATTCATTTTATATCTTCAGTTACAGATAAGAACAGATACTTTACAGTCATGAAGGGACAAAGTTCAAGAAATGTAAACATTTTTTTGCGTTCTTATCAGGAAGTTATGTTGTAATTATTGTTAAAAATTGTCGCATATTCAATTCACTTACAAACTAGTATGTTTTGATTAAAATAAATCACCAGTCAAGCTTGTATTTCCGCAGTTATTTTTAAGATGGGTGACGCATTTTTCCACAAGGAGTTAAAGCTTATACTGCCTCTTAAACCAATCATATAAACACCGATATATTACTAAAGGCATTATTCAAGCTTGTTTCAGTGCAGTAACTTTTAAAATAGGTGACCATGTAATAATTTCTCTTTAATTTCTTGCATATTTCTGCATTATGTTACAGCTTAGAGTGGTCGTACATCACTCACACAAACACCGATATATAAAGTAAATATCTGTGGGAATTGACCTACTTCTCTCTTTGTAATTATTTTGCTGTTCTACCAACACATAGGCAGAGACCAGATGTTACTAACAAAATAGTCAAAATGTTTTATACATGTATACGCACACATATATGTATATGCTGAACGATGATAAAATAGTTTTTTATGTAGTAATTAACATGATAAAATAGTTTTTTATGTAGTACTTTGTACATAAAATTATATACTCTATTTCAGTTACATTGGTGCACGAAACGTCAAAATTTGATCATTTTTAATTCTTCAGTAAATAAAAATTTACTTAAAGGATTATAATAATATAGTATGGTATGACTAGCGACTGAAAGTTGACGTTTAAATTATTTTATAGATGTGGTTTCTTTTGAAACCCTTAGGGGATTTTACCATTTTTACCTCCCGCTACCCTTGGTAAGGGAGGTATAGGGATCGTGCTAAAAATCGCATATCGAGATTTTGGTAAATGACCACGTTTTAGGGTCCCTAGAATCCAATTTTAACATTTTCACGATGATGTCTGTGTGTATGTATGTGTGTGTGGATCCTTTACTCTAACTCAAATACTATCATTCAGAAAATTTTGAAACCTTGTATTTCGAACTTTTTCTGTAATGGAAAGAGCCCATTAGATTTTGGTGTAAATCGGATAACCGGAAATGGCACTATATTTGAAGCTCAAAATAGTTTTTCTTCGAAAATAGCTATTTGTGTATTAAGAGCGCAAAATGGGACATTGTCGATTGAGAGGTTGTTGCCGAGCGACGCAGGAGCGAGGCATTCTCTCGAAATCGACAATGTCCATTTGCGCTCGAAACACACACACAAGATTTTTTCTACAGTCGCCACAATGGGGTCCTCCACCATAACAAAAATTTATTTTTTATTTATTTTTACTTATCGGTATTTTCCATTCTTCTTGAGCTACTGCTTCAGTCTAATCTAAGCATTTTATACTTTCGTTTTTGTAAATGAATGCCCTATTTTATTTTAACAGCAGTGCGGCATTTTGTTTGGTTATGTAAGTAGGTAATATGTAACTACAGTGTCATTAATTCCTGACTAAACTTTTCCATTAAGAATGTAGCCAAGTAACATTTCTCAACATTGTATAGTTAGAAATTTGAGGAGCGAGCGTTTTTTCTACTTTGTCGCTGTAGAGCGGCAAAGTGACATTTTGCGTTGACAAAAGAGAACGCAAATGGCTACTTTGTATATAGACTGTAGAAAAATACCTTTAAATGTTATTTTATCGAGATTAATGTTATTATAAAAACTAAAGATTATTCAATTTTCTACAGATTTGCATTAATACTTTTTCTATATATTTTATAGATAAATTTATAAAATTATCTATAAATTTAATCCTGGAGTCTACGCTTTAAACAAGCGAATCTCCTTGGTTACACAGTTCATATCTTAAATGTATGTAACTGACAGATAAATGTCACTGTCAAAGAACTAATCATTTCAAAATAATAACAGTAACGTTTTAAAACGAAAATAGTAAATAGAACCCTAGTTATATGGAATGGATCTTAATACAGTTTCCGCAATAACTAAATATGTAAGTAAATATATTTAAATTAATAAAAATTAAATAGCGGGAGGTTTGGTGTTGGCCACATCAGATTTTTTATGTTTACCGATAGTGTTTCCAAGACAGTAGGTCTTATTTACAAATTACTGAACGGCAAGTGATGTGACTCACGTCGGTAAGTGATGTGCTCAACTTACCGTACAGGAGGCGAGACGGTAAATAAATAAAAAAAAATCAAACTTATTCAAAAATAACAAATAATTTTTCAATATGTCAAAATAATTTTCAAATCTTATTTTTCTTTTAAATTTTGTGCGTCGATCGTGCAAAAAATAGTATAAACATCACAAACGTTAAGGAATTACCGATATCAGACAAAATTGGAACGCAAACATTGTCTTCGATCGGTAAACTGTCCTTACAGTTCTTAATACTTAATGTACTATAATTTTTATAATATAAATCTCTAAAAAATAACATTTAAAGGTATTTTTCGAAGAAAAACTATTTGAGCTTCATGTAAAGTGCACTTCCGGTTATCTGATTTACACTAAAATCTAATGGCTTCTTTCTATATTAGAATAAAGTAAAAATACAAGGTTTCAAAATTTTATGAATGATAGTATTTGAGTTAAAGTGGAGGATCCACACATTCATACATACACACACACACATCATCGTGAAAATATTAAAATGGGATTCTAGGGACCTTAAAACGTGGTCATTAATCAAAATCTCAATATGCGATTTTTAGTACGATCCCTATACCTCCCTTACCAAGGGTAGCAGGAGGTAAAAAAATATTAAACTAAAATATATTGTTATATTAAACTTGTTCATTGTTTTTACTACACTTTTCAAACGTGTTCAAACTTGTTATACATACACAAAATAGAACGTACCAAAACATTTCGGTTGCCATCTAGTATGGTTATCAGTACTATTGCACATAACTACGTCATTATGACGCGCGACTTTTTAAATCATTTTTAAAAAAAAACAGTATAATAGGCGGGACAAGTAATTTTTGTTTTTTCTTTCTCAATTTGTTATTTTCACTTATTTATATATTTAGATCGCCTAAAATATATTTTAATACAAAAAAAAAACACAAATTTGATAACAACATGTTTTATCTTAAATTTTCAAGATATCTTAAAGAGTTCACAATTAAGCAGATTTTTGTAAACAGTGATAACTATTTTGTGTGTCAAATATATTTTTAAACGCATTATTGTTTGAATGAATTTCAATATACTTTATAGACGTTTTTTATTTTATTTAGTCAATTTTATATGTATTTTTTAGAATAAACACAATATTTAATATTTTTTAATTCATAATGCATATGTTTATAAATTGAAACAAGGCCTGCTTAGATTCCAAATATTCCTTCAAATGCTACATACGCGATAAACGAAGTATGCTTTAACTCCAGATATTGTAATAGATCATATCTATAAATACACATGGATACTTTCAAAACACAAACACAGACACACAACATTATAGGTTATTTTTCTCCTTTCACCTCCACAACATAAACAATAACAAAAATCACAGCCCACTTACTTTACCATATAGTTGTTTCCTTTGTTCCTTTGATATACTCTGCACATACTCCTTGAACACAGTATTTGAAAACTGCACATCCATTTTCGCGCACAAGTATAAACTTACTCCTCTACGTACGAAAGTAAACTGTAAAGAAACTGTAAACTAACCCGTATCGGCCGTATCTCGGCTAGTCGGCTGTGTCCGACAGACCGACAAGGATGGAGCTACATATACGCATCTCTCGAAGGGTGGAATAGACAGAGATGGAGAAAGTGCGCGCGCATATGTGTCGCGAGATGATTGGTGGATGGGTTCCCGCCAAAAAGGGAAGGGATATAGGTTTTGTTTATTTATAGATTCTGATGTATATAATGCACTTCAGTGTGCTTCAGTGCAACATAGTTCACAATGTTGTTGTGGTCGCTTAATACAAATGAATAAACGTGATGCTCATTTGTTTATACACATAATTAAACGGAGAAAGTTATAGAAAAAAATGTGACAAGTGGCAATTTATTTATTACTAATTTTAGATTTATGGTTTAAATTTATAAAAATCTGGGCGATTTTATCACTTTGTGGTGAAATGATATACAGGGTGTAAATGAAATAAGTGCATTAAATTTAACCAGTAATATAACTCGTCGAGAGCAACAATATTTCTTAATAACTTTTTCTCGAAATCGCATATTTTTTAGCATTTTTACCACCCCGTAAATTGACGAGTCGTTCCAAATATTTCATAACCTCCATAACTAGTATGCTCTTCCCGTCTTCCCACGCTCTTACTGTATTCACCTAAGTTCAGAAACCTGTGTTAATGCACAATTTTATAATTTTGTTATCGAAATTTTAAATTTCTTTATTTTAAAAATTGTACTATTACGAATTTATTAATAATAAATATGTTTTCCGTTGATCGTTTATTAATTACTGTATTTACAAGTATACAACCACCACCCGACATTTTTTGTGCTGTGTACATGGAACTTTAATTTAGACAGCTGAGGGCAGCAGAGATCTTGCCAGTGGCGGGTAATGAAATTTTAAACAAATCTTTAAAGAATTTTAACTCAAAATATAGAAGATTTAGAAAAAAAAATATTAAGAAAAATTGTTACTCTCGAAGAGTTACATTACTGGTTAAATTTAATGCACTTATTTCATTTACACCCTGTATATATTTTCTAAATAGTTATTTGTATCACTAGGCCAGAAATTGAACATTTGCGAGACCGAGTTTATTTTGACAGGCCGAGCTTTCAGCTCGGCCTGCAAATACGAGATCTCGCAAAACAGTTTCTGGGCGTGTGATACACAAGATTTTTTGTACCGACTTCTCCATAAATTCTTCGTATATTTCTCTACACTTTATTCTATGTTTCATAACCTAAAAAAATAACATATATTTTTATCGGTTTTGCATTGCAAGTTTAATTATAATTACTTCCATTTGAGCTTAAAATGCGTAGTTATTTTATATCTATTGAAAATATAACATACAAACATTAGTTATATATATTTTATATACTTATATACATATTTTTAATGACAGATGGCGGAAACTCAATTGTACCACGTGAAGCTAGTTGTAGTTACAAAACAAACTAGTCCTAAAGTTGGAACTTATAATTAATCTGTACGAGATGTCAGTAATGACAGCATATTATTATTTTTATGACAAAATTTAGTTATTTAAGTTACAACAATTAAAGATTTAGCCCTAAAATTTGTAAACATATGCTAATTCTTGTGTTGAAAATAATCTTAAATTGACATATCACCAGAACAGTAATGCCAACTCCTTTTGCCGGCCTAAGTCAGCAACAGCGCATTTTTGGACGATTTTGAGTTTTGTAATATTAGTCAAAATGGACGGAGGTACGAAAAGTAATTTTAATTAACTTAAAAGTAATGCCAAATACTTGCATTTTCATATTAAAATTAATCTAGTTAAGGCCAAAAAAAGGATTTCGAAGGCCACCATTGGGATCTCGGAAATTATTATTCAGTTATTAAGAGATACAACTTCGGTTACATGGGTCATGTAGTGCGCCTTTGGGGGCCATCTCAGATGTGCTTTTGTTTTGCCAAAGAGGAAATAGTTGGTAGAACATTTCTATTATTGTACAGTCTGAGTAGCATATCATGGAGTTTAAATATACAACTTGACCGCCAAGCCGTGACCGACCAGCTTGGATGCGCAGTAGGCTTGCCTTTAAATTGTGGTGGGGGCTTTAATCCGTTGCCAGCAGCCGCGTAACTATCTGTCTCTTTCTAGTGTGTTGTCTCTGCGCACTATTCTTCCCCACAGCTCACGGCTCGACAGTCAAGCTATAAAGTGCGCAATGTTTGTTTTTTGTTTTGTATAGTTTCCTCCAAACTTGTACTGCATAGTGTATGCCATGTCACTTGTCAAATGTCAATTTGACATAGGGAAAATAAATACCGTATTCTTTCGAACCATTCGAATAATCATTCATTATTTTATTTATGTATTTTCCATCAAATTGACGTTTGACATAATTTATGAAAACTAGAAAAAAGAATACAAGTGTCATGGCCATTGCTACTAATAAAAAAAAACGAAATTTTGAAATTTCTTTCTAAAATTGTGAAGAAACTAGAAACAGTTTTGTATACAACTTTTAATTCTGAACAAATTCACGCTTAACATATATATATATATATATATATATATATATATATATATATATATATATATATATATATATATATATATATATATATATATATATAACATTTTGACTATTTTATTATGAACATGTGGTCTCTGCTTATTCAGTGATATATTTTCATACCCTCACATATAACGATTTTTTAAAGAAATATGCATATAAAGTTTTACAATAATATGATTAAAATATAGCTATAATGAGAGTGCCGCGGATGGAAAAAATGAATACATTATAATTTTTAACAGAATTAGAGTGCCATGGCAGAAACTAGTGAATATTATCTTCTGTTAAATGATTATAAATGTCAACATGTTCATGTATTTCTTCCATGGCATTTGAATTATATGAAAGAAAAATAAAATGTATTCTTTTTTTCTATTCGTGGCCAGTGGCGTAACTAACGGGCCCGCAGAGCCCGCATTGCGGGCGGGCCCCCGGCTCTAGAGGGGCCCCAATTTACATGATTTATAATTTTTTTACTACTGGGAAATTTTGAATTTAATCATTTTTTGTAGCAACATACTAATTTATTTAGTCCTTTATTTTTTTAAATGTCAATTTCCAAAAATAATATAGAGTATGGGGCCCCTTATCCGCTATGTAAAATCAATCTATTTATTTTCCATCACATTTCGGCCGGTGGAATTTCGATTTCTTGGCAAATATTTTCCTGCAGCTGATCCAGAGCTTTCCTTTAAAATAACCCCACAAAAAGAAGTTTGGGGCTGTCAAATCAAGACACCTGGCGGCTAATGTGTGTTACCAAAACGTGAGATTAAATAACGATAAGAGACTGATTTTCGCAAAATTGCTATTATTTAGACTGTATGATACTGATTTCTCTTGCTAATACCATATTTTGTCGCATCCAAGTTCTTTCATTTGGGATACCAAAAATGTATGAATCAATTTTCTATAACTTTCACCAGTGGACTGTGCCACATTTTCATAGTAAATGCCACAACATACAATGACTTTTGTGGGATGTAAAGGTCCCTAATCTTGGATTTTCAGGCCTCCCATATTAGTTATTTTGCTTCTTAACATCAACTCAGATGAAAGTGAGCCTAGTCACAATTGTAGTTCTTCATGATAAAAGCTACAATTAAAAACGGGCCCCTAAAACTTTTTGCGGGCGGGCCCCCGAACGCTTAGTTACGCCACTGTTCGTGGCACTCTTATTATAGTGACATTTTAAACATACAATACAAAATTTTATTTTATTATGTGAGTATGAAAATATTATATAACTGAATTCAAAATAAAATCCTCTATCAAATAAATAAAGTTGGTCCCCACAGTTTGAAAACCACCGGTTAAAAAAAATAATTTTATGCCCATTAAAATAATCTAGTAAAATAGAAATTGTTTGCTAATTTAACCGACCTCGTAGCTCTTATAGTTCTTGAGTTAGCAATAGTGTACCACTTATTAATGTATTTTAAAAAAATCGAAAAAAAATAAGAATTGCGAAATAATTTTTACTCAAATATTAGGTGGCTATATAAGAAAATAAATAACATATAACAATGTTATACAACTTAAAAAGTTAAAACAACATTGTTTTAAATTGATTTTATTACTGATATTATTATTTTAGCTGGTCGAATTTAGTTCGCACAGGTTAGTTGTGTTTTGTTTTTCTTGGTGATCGGATGTAAAAGAAAACATATTCAACAGTTGAATTTTGTATTTTATTTATTTAAATCTTAATCTAAATCATTTACAAATACATATACAAATGTTATTGATATACATATCATTTTTATTTTTGAAATAAGTTTTTAATGGGTACTTTTCTCAAGAATTCCCTTAAAAGTGGAGTGTATGCTTCTGAAACGACTTCTTCCAAGGCATTCTTGGATAATATATTCAAGATTCTCCATTTATTGTTGAAAAGGTTTGTAATCATCGCTCCTAAAATTTAAACAAATCATAATAGATTAGCAATATTTTAACTTTTACATACATACATACAAAAAATCACGCATTTCCCACTTAGTGGGTTAGCACAAACCCGAAAGAATAAAAAAAATAAAATAAAAATCAGTCGCTCTTTCAACAACATTCTTACTAACCTGACATCATAGGTACAACATATATTCCTCACTCTTAACATATTAAAGTGACCGAATTACGGTAGCGAAATACCGCAACCGGACCACAATAATAGTTACGAAACAATCATCCTTCGCCACACATTCCTGTCTAAGCACACTTCTTTCGCCTCGGCCACATTCATAATCGCATTCATACACGCTCTTCTTCTCTTCCCACTCGGAAACTTTCTCTCTTTTAGTACCTTATCAATCACATCCATCCATTTACACACTGGACGGCCAAGCAATCGAACACCCTCAATTTCACCAAGATATATACGCTTTACAAGACGTTCACTCTTCATTCTCTCCACATGACCAAACCATCTCAACTGGCTCATTCCTCTTAACAACATTCTTCCTAATCATACATTCTTCATACACCAAATTATTCCTCACGCGATCCCGTCTTACATATCCACATACTTCACGTAAATACCTCATTTCCACGGCAGTCACTCTCTTTTTATTCTTTCCCGTCCATGCCCAACATTCGCTTCCATACATCAAAGCAGGCACTAGCACTCCATTATACACACTTAAACGAGCTTCTCTAGATACGTTTACGTTTCGAGCAAACGTACCCAGAGCACCCATTACCTTACACCCCGCACTCACTCTCCTTTCAATTTTTCTATCAATTCGACCATCCGTTGGCATCATGCTACCCAAATATACAAACTCATTCACTTGCTCCAGTTTCACTCCATCCACCAACACATTGCACACAGTCACCAATTTACTCCTTTCAAATACTAACACCTTGGATTTATCAACATTAACTTTTTATATACATATATAAATATTTTACCTGTATCCTTATCCTGTTCACTGGAAAACTGTGACCGAAAGTTGTTCGTGTCGATACTTAAATTAAAAGTTGTTAGATTAATATATTCTTCATCATCGTCCCCTACTTCTGTTTCGTAATCGAAATGGTACATACACACAGCATTATCTAAAATACGTGCACATGTTTTAGTTTTATGTTCTTTAAGATGTGACAATGACGTCACGACAGCTGCGCGAATATCATGACTTTTACATGACGTAAGCTCTTAATTTCAACTTAAGGTAAGTCAAGTGGCGTAGAATAGACCAGAGAAGTGTAACGGTCAAGTTTAGGCGCCAAATTTAAACTCAGTTCATAACGCTGAGAACATAATTTTAATCGCCGTGTATTTCTTACCAACGAAATTTTGCCTCAACTTTAAAGGCCGAGAAATCTCATAAAAGTAAATCTCTTATGCAAAACATTATATGTACCACCTAGAATGGTCCTTTATCTCCAGATTCGTACAATAATATTCACATAAACTGTGCACAGTTTATAATTATTTAAATAAAAATACAGCACTACAAAATTCAATGAACGTATATCTCGATTGGTCCTACAAATTCTATATGCAGCCAATCGCAGCATAGCTTGTGTTGCACTTGACGTATTTACAGGCGCGTAAGGGATTATCCACGACATACGGAATTTTAACTTACACGTAACATTTTATTTTCTAATAATTTTCTTACTCTACCTTTTCAAGGATTTTAAACAGTTGCAATCTATTACTGAATATACAAACTATCAAATCCTTAACAAGAGCTGCTTAATTTCTTTTACAAAATATCTTTTTTTTAGCAGTAAAATCAGACTTCCATAAGAAACCTATACTAGGGAATTCAAACTATGAACTCGCGCCAAAAGTTGAAATAGAGACCCTACGTCGTGTACAGGTCATGAATTTCGGGTACCTGTCGTGACGTCAGTATCACATTCTTAAAGTAATTTTACTGTAACAGGTTTACTGCTCAGAATTTTTTTCAAGTTTTACTGTGAAAAATACTTACAATAAAACACTTTGGTTTTTCCGGAATCGTGTATTTCGTGTTCCAAAAAACTTCCGTCCATTTTGTAATTACTAACAATTTGCAATTCTGGCTGAGAATATATGATATCAAACGATTTCTTGTCGAAATTTACACTGAAATAATAAACAAATAAATACAGTGTGTTAAAAAACAAATGTAAGACGTTTGATAAAATACCGGATGATAGAAAAAATAAAGACAAATAGGGTATTCTCTCATATTTTTTTATTTATTTTTCTTAAAGAACAGTTATATCTTAGAGTACCTGTGAAAACTCGAGTTAAAAATTCCTTTAAATAAGCGAGATATTAATTTTTAAAATTTGATTTTGTTCTGTCACGTGATAGTGACGTACTAGTTGTACAGTACCAGCGGTGTACTGTTAGTGGTTCATGCGGCGTCTTATCACATTCGAACATGGAGTAGGGATTTCAATTGGTCTCCCATTGGAAGGTCATCTAGTACATCAGCAAAATTTAAATGCTTTATATCTTTTGTAATAATCAATTTATAATTTGATTTTTGTTTTTTTCCTGTTGTTTACCTATTAGCACTAATATTTTTAATAAACTTTTAATATTGGTAGTCCTCAGAGAATACCCTATTGCTAGTATACTCCGTTGAATGTGGCACTAATTCTCTCGTTTCAGCGAACGGAGTATATAGATAACTGACATATTGACATTTTTATTTGTTAGGTACTCTTCATTTCACGTAAGAAAATAGTAGATGGCGCTTGAGAGCCAACCGTTTTTAGATGCATTAAATAAATAATTAAAATACGTTAAATCAAACTTTGTCAAAAATAAATATTTATATCTGTAAAAAAGTACAAGACCTGAATATTAAAAATCTGGTGTGGCCAACACAATACCTCCCGCAATTTACCGCCCGAGTCATAAAAAAAAATTAAGTTAATCTTTATTTTTGATTAGCGAATTTTACACTAATTTTGGCAGTTTATTTCTTAAAATATAGTCTAATCTAATCCAAATAACTGTCTTTTTTTTAAACCCCTTAACAGGATTAAATCCCAATTACAGAGTGGGTTCACATTCACACACATTTATGCCTTAGTGGGATTCGAACCCAGAGCCCCGAGGGCACTCATGATATGAGGCGTTGCTCTAACCATTGAGTCACCGGAGATATAATAAAATGAAGATTAAATTTTAAATATCGGGATAGAATAGAATTCACTAATCCAAAAATGAAGATTAGCTTAAACATTTTTGTGAATCGTTAATTTTTACTAATCTAAATACATTCCTACATATTTACGTATGCTGGAAACTGGGTTGATTTCTTTTCCTATTGTTCTATTTACTTTTTTCTTTTTAAAACATTATTATTAATTTGAAATGATTAGGTCTTTGACAGTGACATTTATCTGTCAATTACATACATTTGAATAACTGCCACAACTGCGCAACCAAGGATTTTTGTTTGTTTAAAGCGTAGGCGCCGGGATTTAAATTATAGATAATTTTATAAATTTATCTGTAGAAAATTTAATAATCTTTAATTTTTATAATAACATTAATGTCGAAAAAATAACATTTAAAGGTATTTTTCGAAGTAAAACTATTTTGAGCTTCTAGTAAAGTGCCATTTCCGGTTATCCGATTTTCACCAAAATCTAATGGGCTCTTTCCATTACAGAAAAACTTCGAATTTTCTGAATGATAGTTATTTGAGTTAGAGTGGAGGATCCACACATACACACAGACATCATCGTGAAAATGTTAAAATTGGATTCTAGGGACATTAAAACGTGGTCATTTACCAAAATCCCGATACGCGATTTTTAGCACGATCCCTATGCCTCCCTTACCAAGGGTATCGGGAGGTAAAAATGTACAAGACCTGTATAATAAAAATTATAACAAAACATGATTAAACATAACTTAATTCTGTAGATTTTATTTGATAACAGACATGTGATTTTTTTTTGTGAATCATGTTTGCATTCTGATCAATCAAAGCGCTGAAATTATATCTAAACCAACATCTAAGTACATTACACAAATACAAGTTTCATAAGACTTGGTTTTACCGCACGCGTCTTTGTTAAATGTTTTTCTATTTTCGTCCTTTTGTCAAAAAATATTTACAAATATACTTACGTTATTTCATTTTGAAGAATTTCAATTCGTTCTTTAATGTGCATTTTATGAAACTTATTTGGATGTCATAAAGAAGTTTTATAAGGTACTTATTAAAGAACCAAAATAGAAAATATTTATTTATAATACTTACTAGATATCATGAAATAGGATATCCTTAAATCCTGAAATATATCCTTTAATACTCGCCGTTATAAAATTGGGTATAACTTTTGTACTATCTACAGGAATTCTAGTAAAATTATAATCTGCAAAAAATATTCAATATGTTGTTTAATAATATTTTTATTTGTTTTAGGATCTGGAAACTTCAAAAAACATGCCGAGAACTTCAATAAAATGTAAGTAAAATTTAATTTACCTTTTGCGAATTGACTCCATCCAAAATTTGCACTATCAGCTAGACATCGACTTAATTTTTCGTCATGTATATTACATTTCGGAAAATAGAACGCTGGGAATAAATTAAATTATAATAATTAGCTCAATATGTATTTATGTTTATATTTATTTGTTTAATTGTTACTTACGGACATTGTCTGCTTGAGAAATGACGATTGTTGCTAAGAATAACAATATGGACCTCATTTTTGCAAGATTGTTTGAGTACTGAAATGTTTAACAATGTTTAGGGTATATATAGTTAATACAATATGCAAATTAAGTTCAGCGATGTTATTTAATAAGGAAAAAACTGGTCAATTACAAAAAAATATATTTCAAAAACCAGATAAACACGTAAATCGTATTTTTTAGTAGGGGACTTTTTAAATTTTTAAAAAAAGTTGTTGTTGTTGTACTATTAAGCACAGGATGGTACATTTTTATTATATAAAGAATAATAATAATAACCACTCGCTATAGTTTCACAAAATAATAGTAACCTTTATTGCAATTTCGTCTTACAAGGCCATCATAAGAAGGTACAACTAAATGTTTACAGAAAATTATTACTTTTATATTTAATCTGTTGTACAGATGTGGGGTGTTTTTGGACAATCCAAGATTAAAACTTCTTTAAGCAGTCGTTTATCAGATGTTACTTCTCTTTAAGAACTTTCCTAATTTCAAAGGCTTCTACGAATTATAATCTTCGGGTTTTCCATTCATGATGTACAATTTCTACACCGGATTTATCGAAAGTGTGACTGCCATTTTTCATCCATACATCCATCCATCCATACATTCATCCATCCATTCATCCATCCATTCATCCATCCATCCATCCATCCATCCATCCATCCATCCATCCATACATACATACATACATACATACATACATACATACATACATACATACATACATACATACATACATACATACATACATACATACATACATACATACATCCATACATACATCCATACATTTATACATACATACATCCATACATCCATCCATCCATCCATACATACAAACAGACAAACTTGTTTTTTTACCTCCCGCTACCCTTGGTAAGGGTAGTATAGAGATTGTGCTAAAAATCGCATATCAAGATTTTGGTAAATGAACACGTTTTAAGGTTCCTAGAATCCAATTTTAACATTTTCACGATGATGTCTGTGTGTATGTATGTATGTGTGTGTATGTGTATGTGTGTGTGTGTGTGTATGTATATGTGTGTGTGTATGTATGTGTGGATCCTCCACTCTAACTCAAATACTATTATTCAGAAAATTTTGAAACCTTATATTTCGAACTTTTTCTATTATGGAAAGAGCCCATTAGATTTTGGTGTAAATCGGATAACAGGAAATGACACTTTACTGTAGGCTTAAAATTGTTTTTTTTTTTTGTCGAAAAGTACCAATAAATGTTATTTTTTCGAGATTAATGTTATTATAAAAATTAAAGATTATTAAATTTTCTACAGATTTACATTAATATTTTTTCTACATATATTATGGATAAAGTTATAAAATTATCTATATTTTATATCCCAGAGCCTACGCTTTAAACAAACAAAACTTCTTGGTTACGCAGTTATTCAAATGTATGTAACTGACAGGTAATTGTCACTATCAAAGAATTAATCATTTCAAATTAATAACAATAACGTTTTAAAAAGAAAAAAAAAGTAAATAGAACAATAGGAAAGGAAATCAAAACAGTTTCCAGCATAAGTAAATATGTAGGTATGTATTTAGATTAATAAAAATTAAAGATTCGCAAAAAAGTTTAAGCTAATTCTCAATATTGGATTAGTGAATTCTATTCTATCCCGGTATTTAAAATTTAATCTACATTTTATTATCAAAAAAGGTAGTTACTTGGATTAGATTAGACTATATTTTAAGAAATAAACTGCCAAAGTTAGAATAAAATTCGCTAATCCAAAAATAAGGATTAGCTTAATCTTTTTTTAACTCGGGCAGTTAATGGCGGGTGGTATTGTGTTGGCCACACCAGATTTTTAAAATATACTGTTAATGAAACTCCTATATACAAAAGTTACACTACTCACGAACTATAGGTCAAATATTTACTGCCCCTTGTATGTAAATTAAGTCGATTGTCTAAAATTTTAAATCTACATAAAATTTGAAAATAATTATTTTGTATAAATAATTATAAATAAAGGCACCTCCGCCAATTTTTTTTAGGTATGTATAAATTATAACTATATAAATCTATAAATTAATTTATAATGATGACTTAATTATATACGTAATATATGTATAAGTTCAAGGTTCTAACAAATACTAAATAAAAAACTCGACTATGTTTAAGTAGTTTGAATGGAAGATACTTTAAGCTGAAAGTCCTTGTACAAATTTGCACGAAATAAAAGTAAAGTTATCACTAAAAAATCTGATGTGGCCAGCACATTACCTTCCGTCAGTTCTATATATTTTGTACAAATTTCATACGGAAAGTTCCTTGCTAAATTAAATATTCTATTTCTTGTACATTAGCTTCCGGCAGTTGCATGTATTTTATGCAAATTTCATACAGAAAATTATTATTTTGTGACGTTTTCTATATACAGTGTAATGTATCTGCAGAAAAAAAAGATTTATTATTATTATTTCTTGTACATTACCTTAAAGCAGTTGTATGTATTTTATACAAATTCCATAGAGAAAGCAAAAGATCCTATATTTCCAGTAAAATTATAAAACAGACACACTATGTCAATTTCACTTGACACTGACATCTTTCAATCAGAATTTTCTTAATATAGTAGTTGTTTCCACAGGTATGGCTACTTTATGAAATTTAATTTCTTTATAATTTTTTAACTCAATATCCATTTAATATTAAGTATAAAATGCAGTCAAATCGTATAGAGAATAAAATATTCTTTAATATTTATAATAACGTCAAATGTGAAAAAATTATATTTAACATAGTTTTTTCAAGAAAAACTGTTAAAATCTTCAAATGATGGTGCTTCCGGTTGACCAATTCTAACCAAAATCTAATCAGCTCTTCATATAGATGTAACGAAGAAGTATACGAATTGTAATTGTAGTATTAGAGTTATCGCAGACGAAAATTTTGTAACACACACACACACACACACACATCCACACACACACACATACAGACATCATCGTAAAAATAGTAAATTCGTATTCTAGGGTCCCTAAAACGTGCTTATTGATTAAAAACTCATCATCGAATTTTTTGACCAAAGACAATACCTTCCTTACCTAAAGGTGACGGAAGGTAAAAAGGGGAAACATGCTCATTACGCCCGCTTTTCAGGGCGACTACTGACGATACAGCAAAGATGGCAAACAATATTATTAAAGCTGGTTGACCGTAAAATACTTATTCTAAATTCTTGATTTATTTTGCTATTTGAATATGTTAATTCAGTTAAAACATTTTATATTGTAATTTTTTTATTCTTCATTGTTAAATTAGAAGTTTGTATTTTCCAAAATATATTAAAACAATTTTATAAACATAGGAATGGGACTATTATTTCAGGGATTCGGGTAAAAAATATTATTACAAAAAGTTCTTATAGTTTTGGTTTATTTTATTATTCTTGATTTGAAATATTTTCTAATTCTATTAAAACTCCCTAAGAAAAAAATCTTGTTTTGACAATAAATCAACTATTTTTGAGATTAGGTACAAAGAAAAATATATTTTTCAAATGCAAATTAAGTTTGTACAAAAATTAAAATAGTTATACATAATCGTAATAGTTATTAAAAGAAAAAGGTGAATGATATTAAAAATTTAATCGGAAAAACATGTATTGTAAACAAAAATATTGCAACATTTGTTTACCTATTGTTGAGTCTATCAATAAGTTTGAAATATTTTAATGATTATTTGTACTATACGGGCACTTGAGCTGCTGTGGAGAGTTCTGAGTACCAAATTTTAAGACATTGTTCTTTAAAGAGCCTCAAATTTGAAAATACGATTAATTATTGAAATTTGTGTAATATTTTGAAAAAGTCACCTAATTTGAAACAGAATTTGACGTCAGAGCACATACAGTTTAACATGTGACAAACTATTTAGAAAAATAACGTAAATTGATTTCCTATTGGCTATGAAATGACGTAATGTATTTGCTCCGACGCCACATGAGTGGGGGGTTGTTTTTCATTACTATTTCTGACGCCATTTTTTTTATTTAAGACAGTAACAATAAATTATTTGTATATTACTATAAAAATTATTGTATAAAATTGGCTCATTGTGATACATGTTTTATTGTTGTGACGTAAGACGCGTGTTTGTTGCGTCAGGGCCGCGCCGTGCGGGTGGCCAGGTTGTGCCCCGCACAAAGGCGCCTGACTTTGAGGGGCGCCATTTCAAGACAGTAAAGTAAATAATAGTAAATTTTTATAAAATGCTATTCGTAAAGGCAAAATTATTATAAAACTTACAAATTAACGTGATAGAAGTGAACAATATATTTTTTAATTTGTTTGCATTAGAGCTCTAGTTATAAGTAAAATAATTATCGTATCAATCGGTTCGTTATTATTTTAGCATTGTTATATTGAAATAATAACTATGAAAATGTTGATTACAACAATGAATATATTGATTACAAGAATGAATCCCACAATGAACCCAATATTTAAATCCCTATAATCATTTTGCAAAGAATCAAATGCATATACAATTCCGAAATCTGTTGTAAAATTGTTGATTACAACAATCGATTTTGATTATAACTTATTGATTACAAGAATGAATCTAGGAAAATTTCATCAATATAATAAATCTATCATTTTTGAAGAACAAAAAGTATAGTACAAACTTTGATTTGCAAATTTTACATAGCACAAAGGCGTCTAATACCCACGGACGGTTTGGTTATTTTAGTTTTGAAGTGTTTCAGTCGTTTTAAAATAGTATAAAAGTGGTTAGTTGTTAGTTTTATAGTGATGTAAACAAATATTTGGTGCTTTACATCAATTTCAAAATAGGATAAAATAAAATAATACGGGTTTCAATAAAATATTTATTTAAGAACAATCAAAAATATATATTTATATACAACTCTATTACAATAACATTATATGAAAATATCTTCAAACCGGTACATCGAATAGATCTGTAACAAAAACAATTATTTAATTAACAAATATTAAAATAGAAACTATTTTTTTTTTTTGAAACAAATATATTTCAGTAACCAAGTTCTCATTCATAATATATATGACAGGGATAACTATAATCATCATATAAAAAATTCAAAATTTACTAAAAACTGCAAATTTATAAATATTAGTTACCTGATAGACTTCTTCATGTATTTCAGGAAATTCTGTAACAAATACAAACTAAATAAGTATTTTCCGGTTAAAATCATTTCAAATAAAATATAAAAAATTATAAATTTTATCAGTTTAAAGATTATCTACAAAATTAATTCAGACATATGCTTGTCATGCCATCATTTAAAATAATATTTGAACGAATACAACAAAATTTTAAAGAACTGTAAATTTAAAAATTACCTGATTGATTTCTTCATATTTCAGCAAATTCTGGCCAAACTTGTAGAGTCTGTAACAAATGTAATGTAAATAAGTAATATTTCCGACAAAATTATTTCAAATAAATTATAAAAATTTTATCAGTTAAAAGGTTGTCCACAAAATAATTCAGACATATGCTTGTCATGCCATCATTTAAAATTATATTCGTATATTACAACAAAATCTTTATAAATGTATATATTTACCTTTTAAATTATTGTTGCCTTCTTATATTGCTCCATTTTTTCAAAATCTGTAATACAAATGCAATATTAATACATAATATTTAAAGAGCAAACAAAAATATGTAAATTTATTAGTCAGTTATAAATTGTAATCACAATATTTCATAGCGTATATTAAAACCATCATTCGCATTATTTATTTCAAATGAGTAAAATATGAATATTTACCTTGACACAGCACTTGAGACTGAAGGATAATCAGATGTTTCCAAGGATCTGTAATAAAATAAATGTGTTAATAAAATTAAAGGACATTTTGGTTAAGTTCGTGAATAATAATTAATGTATCAGTACTTTTAAAAAGCAGCCATTAAGTCTAATCATGGACTTCAGACGGTAATTATTATCATCATATAAAAATATTGAAATATATATATATATATACAGGGCGAGTCTGGGAAGACGCCCCCTCCCTTTAACTTTTTTATTATAAGTAATAGAAAAAAATGGCTCATATAAAAGTTTTATTATTTTACATATACTATTTGATGGCAGATGTAGATATTTTTTATAAAGTCAGGTTTACAAGATACGACTATCAACTTTTATTTTTCAAATGGCAACCTATAATTATTTTAATAAAATAGAAACCGCCATTTTTTTCTCTTTTCAACGATGTATTATTTTTTATTAATGTATTTGAAAAATTTCGAGAAAAATGAGATAATTCAGAAATAGAAATAATTTTTAAACATATATTATAGGTGGCTATGTGAAAATAAACAAAACGTAACAATGTAAAACAATTAAATTAATGTCAAAAAAGTATACATTTGTTTGTTACAAAAGAAAATGTAGCCACCTATAATATTTGTTTAAAAATTATTTCTAATATTTCTAAATTATCTCATTTTTCTCGAAATTTTTCAAATGCATTAATAAAAATAATACATCGTTGAAAAGAGAAAAAAATGGCGGTTTCTATTTTATTAAAATGATTATAGGTTGCCATTTGAAAAATAAAAGTTGTCGTATCTTGTAAACCTGACTTTATAAAAAATATCTACATCTGCCATCAAATAGTATATGTAAAATAATAAAACTTTTATATGAGCCATTTTTTTCTATTACTTATAATAAAAAAGTTAAAGGGGGGGACGTCTTCCCAGACAGCCTGTATATTCGAAGATAGATACATACCTTATTTCAGATTATACGTAGTCGAAATGTAGTTGAAATACACAAAACGGCATTCTGCAAATATATCAAACATAAATTTAAAAAATTATAAATTTCTTTTTTTTTGTTTATTAATAAATGTATCCAATTTCTTTCGGCACAAAAAATTTTATTAACTAAAATAATTTGCTTCCTACATGGATTTTTATATAATCTTCCCCTATGTTAAAAACTGGCACTCTTTATAACAACATAGTTATACGAGCGTGGCGTCGGGGTTAAAACACATCAAAAAACTCACCATTTTGTATATTTGATCATTTTCTTCGTCGATTTGAACTCAGGACCTCCGAAATTGGTTCATTTCTGCACAAAAACACAACAATAATAGTAAAATACGAAAAAAAAAATGGAAATGTTGAAATTAAAATAGAAAATGTTTCCATAAGCAATCGGCACAGATATATTCATATTTACAGGGTGGGGCAGAAAAACCTATCCGATTTCAAAACGTTATAAAATTAAAACCACTCAACTTGTCAAAAAAAATTTTTATTAACATATCGCCGAATACTGCGGTTGGAAATCGCCAAAGCGAGCGAATGTTTTCGCGCCGAACGACGCGGGGAACGTTCAATCGCGGCTCTCACATTGGCCACGTTTTCAGGTCCTGTTGCTGTCCTGGGACGTCCAGGCGACTTCTTTTTCAATGCTGAACTCGTCTGTCTAAAATTTGACACCCACACTTTAATCGTAGCGTGATGTGGAACAGGATCATGACGCCCGAGTCCGAAATGAATTCGAAAAGCACGTTGTGTAGCAATTATCGAACCGCCGCATTCGACAAACCGCTCAATAACAAAAGCACGATGTTCACCAGACCAAGGCATGTTGACTACTGACAAATGGCATAAAACCGGCTTTCTAACGGTTTTTACCCCACTACTCTACCTGCTCCCTCTTCTGGGAAAAAGGGATTTGAAATCGGATAGGTTTTTCTGCCCCACCCTGTAGTTATAAGAGCGTGGCATCGGGGTTAAAACACATAAAAAAACTCACCATTTTGTATATTTGATCATTTTCTTCTTCGATTTGAACTCAGGACCTCCGAAATTGATTCATTTCTGCACAAAAACACAACAATAAAAGTTAGTAAAATACCAAAAAAAGAAACTTGAATGTTGAAATTAAATAAAATAGAAAATGTTTCCATAAGCAATCGGCACAGATATACTCATAACTAGAGTACACTGCTTCCTAAATGGATTTTTAATATACCCCTACAAAGTTTTCTGGCACTCTAATCAGCTAAAAATGGCTGAATGAGCGTGGCGTCGGGGATAAAGACAAGAATAAATAAAATATTTACCTTCAAATATAGACAATCGGCCATTTTCTCGCACGTGGTTACGTGGAAGGCGGGAAAATACCCTAAAACATTTATACATAACATTGTTTTCCTATAACTAGTAATAAAACGAAACTTACTTTTACGTTGGTAATATTTCAAGGCGCGCAAACATCATTTCCGGTCCATGTGCTGCAAAAATCTAAGGTTAATTCACGCATTTCACAATTTATTACTAATATTTTGTAATAAAAAATCAGTGAGGGCAAGTTGTAATCATTATTGCCATTCATATTAGCGTATATTTTTAAGTCATCATGTTTACAATTAAAAATAAAATAAATCTATCATTAAAAACTTACGAAAATGTCCGCCATGTTTTGTTAGAAACACGTGGGACGCGCCCATCTACAGACAAAAAATAACTAGGTTAGCAATCGATTACATATTATCAAATGTATTAAATATTTTAAATAAATATCAGAAAATCCGAATCACTCATAGAATTCAGACTGGGGCGGTATATCAAATCATCATGTTGAATGTTTAATAATAATATAAAATATATTTCACGTACCGTGTATAAAATCGCCATGTTCACAAATATCGTACCACCCATCTACAAATAAAAATAACTAAGTTACTGATCGATATTTAAAATGAAATGTTTTAAATATTGTAAATAAATATCAGAAAATTGAATCAGTCACAGAAATCAGACTGGAGCGGTAAATAAATCATCATGATGTTAAATAATAAACTACAAATTATAATTTCACGTACCATGTAAATTTCGCCATGTGCTTGTACAATATCTGTAACAATACTATCATTAAAAACAGCTCAATTATTGCATATTTGTTAATAATTTATTAGGAATATTCAGAATTGATAATTGAAATCACAAAAATCATACGAACGAGACTATTATCTCATCATTTTATGAACACGTGGTCTTAAATTTAAACTACATTATAGAAAAGATGAACTACGTTGCGATTACTGGACTTCAAACTAATAATTATATACCAAAATAATAACAATATTATAAATAATAACTTAGAAAATGTTAAACGTACCTCTCTCCTTCAAATCTCACTCACAAATGGCAGAGGAAGTGTAGTGCACTTGTTTTTATGCACCAGATGCACAATAGCTGCTTTGTGATTGGTTGGAATTTTCTTTAGTCAATTTATGTTCATAAAACATTAAAATATTTATTTTCAATTATATTTATGTATTCAAATAATATTTTCAACGCATGAAATGCATAAATATATTTGTGACGGATTTGTTAAATAAAAATTTATTCAATGTACTTGCAGCGTATTTCAAGTGTATGGGTAAAAATAAAATTACTAAATTTGACATCTTCGAATGCTGACTTGCTTATTGTGTTTTGAGAAGTGAAAGAAAGTTGACGTACTCTACTTAAGTTACGGATCGTACTTCTAAGGTAGTAACAAATACAATAAATACTTTCAAATATCAAGTTATAGTGTCTTAAATCTCCGTAGAATCAAAAATGGGGGACAGTACAGCGACAGATTCCGGCCGAATCGTCAAAATGGAAGTAGATTTCAGCGCTACTTGTGATACCAAAATACCAGAATGCAAAAAACTGGCAGCTTCTGGTAAAATTCACGATGCTTTGGACTCTCTTTTAGCATTGGAAAAGCAGACTAGAACAGGCGCCGATATGCTTTCCACCGGTCGTGTCTTGGTCGCTATTGTCCAAATATGTCGCGAGGCCAATAATTGGCCTGCTTTAAACGAACATATTGTCCTTTTGGCCAAACGGAGATCCCAGTTGAAACAAGCTGTAGCTAAAATGGTCCAAGAATGTTGTCTTTACGTTGATCAAGCGCCAGACAAAGAAACTATGGTCAAGTTGATCGACACGTTGAGACAAGTAACTGAAGGGAAAATTTATGTTGAGGTTGAAAGAGCTAGACTGACGCATAAATTAGCGAAAATTAAAGAAACAGAAAATAATATCACTGAAGCCGCAAATATTATTCAAGAATTGCAAGTTGAGACGTATGGATCAATGGAGAAAAAAGAAAAAGTTGAGCTGATTTTGGAACAAATGAGACTTTGTTTGGCCAAAAAAGACTATATAAGGACTCAAATCATTTCGAAAAAGATCAACACAAAGTTTTTCGACGACGATGCAACTCAAGAATTAAAATTAAAATATTATAAACTTATGATGGAATTGGATCAACACGAAGGGTCGTATCTGGCAACTTGTAAACACTACCGCGCCGTTTTATCAACGCCATCTATTCAAGAAGATACAACCGAACGCCAAAACGTAGCCCGATGCGTCGTTTTATATTTAATCTTAGCTCCTCACGACAATGAACAAGCAGATTTGACTCATCGCGTCCTACAAGACAAATCTCTTGATGAAATCCCTCTATACCGACAACTTCTAAAACTTTTTACGACTTCCGAGCTCATAAAATGGTCTGGACTGTGCGAGATCTACGAAGCGCCTCTCAAACAAACCGATGTTTTCAGCGGGACTGAAAAAGCCCTAGAAAGATGGAAGGATCTCAGAAGTAGAGTTGTTGAGCATAACATCAGAGTTATGGCAAAGTATTACACGAGAATTCAAATTCAAAGAATGGCGGAATTACTCGATTTGACCGTTAATGAAACTGAAGACTTTCTGTCGTCGCTTGTGGTCAATAAAAGCGTTTTAGCTAAAACTGATAGGCCTGCCGGAGTTGTGTACTTTACCCAGAAGAAAGATCCCAATGATGTTCTAAACGATTGGTCAAATAATTTAACGAGTTTGATGCAGTTAGTTAATAAGACTACGCATTTGATTAATAAGGAAGAATGCGTGCACAAACATTTGATTAATGTACCGTCTTAAACAATATAAAATGTAAAATAATGAAATTTCATTCATTTCATGCAGTGCTATTTATAATATGTTTCTTTTTACTCTAAATAAAGAATAAGACATCTATAATCGTTATTATTGATCTTCAAACAAAATTTGTACAATTTAAAACTTCCAATATATAAATTTTTCGTTATTAATTATTTTCTACCATTTAATATTATTGCAACACTTTTATTAGCGACTGAAATGTCCTATAGAGGTGTTGCGTTCATTTAAGATGGCCGACATAGTAGGTAATTTTCCTGACGTGTGATTGGCTGCCAATGACCAAAAATAACTAGACAAAACTTCATTTGGTTTGTTTTGATTTCGGCTGGCCAGACAGAGAAACTACAGATAGAGATATGTCTTGTCTAGTCCGAGTATTTTTCACTAGAGGTCACCACTGAGGCCACATAGATTATCAGTGTCTAGTTTGAAGGTTGCTCACTAGAGACGCAAGTGTTCTTAATTAAAATATAGTGGTTAACATTTAAGATTAACATTAAATAATTTATAAGGTTTAATATTAAAGAAAAACTAACGTGTCACTCACAAAACCACTACATATACAAAATAAAGACCAAATACACATGCTTTTACGTGGCCTCTAGTGAGCAATGTTCAAACTAAACACTATACTATACACTGACACTCTACGTGGCCTCTATTGAAAAATACTCGAACTAGACAAGAGATATCTCTATCTCTAGTTTCTCTGTCTGGCCAGCCGAAATCAAAACAAACCAAATGAAGTTTTGTCTAGTTATATTTGGTCGTTGTTGGCTGCCATTACCAATTCGGAGGGTTCGCAAGTTTACCGCTAGGTGGCTACGGGTTAATTTCAGTCGCCAATACTGTATAGGGCGCGAGCAGACACGTGACTCGAGCGACCTTGACGTGCTTGAAATCAGCTAATTTGTATGTCATTTTGACAAGAACAATGTCACGTTGACAAGACCAATGTTTTGATTTATTTTGATTTTTAACTGCTAAAATGTTATTTTTTTTTTGTTTTACTGCTTAAAAATTGTAAAATAGTAACATTAAAGCAGTTCAAAATCAAAATAAGTCAAAACATTGGTATTGTCAACGTGACATTGTTCTTGTGAAAATGACATGCGCACACAAATCAGCTGATTCTAAGCACGTCAAGGTGCCTAGAGTCACGTGTCTGCTCGCGCCCTATTCGTATCTGAAATACAGTATAATCAAAAGCATAATATTTTCTAACAGGTGTAATTGTATAGGTTAGTATATACAACAAAATTCTCAACCGGTTCTAAATCGTTCCAACACTAATCAAGTCGATTTTAGAACTAAGTTCTTTGTGTTGGAACAAACCCAGTATATTTCTGGTAATATTTTTAGTTTGAAATTTAGCCTCCAGATAAAGGTTACTCAACTTGAATCGCGAATAGTGGTTCAAATTTTAAAATTTTGTTAGAAAACTCATCATCGGTAAAAATTGTGTAATACATGATATGAAAGAGAATTTCATGTTGAATTAAAAAATTTAAACCTCGTTATCCTACCTTTAATAGAATGAGAGTGGTGAATGGAAATTTGGGGAAAAGCGTTGGCAAAAATTATTTAAAAATAATAACTGACTTATTTCGATGCCACGACGAATGCAAAATGTTATAAAAAGTAAAATCTATTAGATTAAGTATTAAATATGTGATATTTATTTTTTCAAGATTTAAATTTCATAAATTATAATCGTTAAATATTTTTTAATTAGACAGTTTGATATGATTTCTTCAATTTGCGCATTTGTCGTATTTTTTGTTGTGTAAATTTCCCCCTAACGTTGGCAAACTTGCAATTTTCGTTGCACTTTCGAGGTTATGAAAATGGCGCCGAGTGTTTTGATTCCATGAATAAATTAGGTTATATTGTGACAAATATTTATCTACTGGTGTGTTTTAATTAAAAACTATACAATTTTTACAAAATGACAGAGGATAAAATAACATCAACGTTGAAAAGTATTTTCAAACACGACAATTTCAAGTCAGAGCTTCAAGAAAACGCAGTAAGAGCTGTTTACAAAAGTTAGTATTTCACTAGAATTTCTATTAAAACTTTGTTTACAACAATCTACTTTTAGGGGATAATGATATTCTTATTTCTATGCCCACTGGGTCTGGAAAATCTTTGTGCTATCAGTTACCCGCGGTTTTATATGACAGTAAAGTTGCTATTGTTTTCTCTCCATTACTAGCTCTTATTAAAGTATATATTGCTCTAATTTAACGCTTTTAAAATGTTTATTAATGTGTAATTTTAGGATCAAATTGATCATCTTTTAGCGTTGAATATTAGAGCAGCTTCTTTAAACTCTAAAACTCCAAAAAAAGACAGGGAAAATCTGATTGCGGACTTAAAAACCAAAACTGACACTCGTCTTTTGTACATAACACCAGAACAGGCAGTCACACACACTTTTAGGGTTAGTAAAAATAATTTTTCATACAAAATAAACTATAATGAATGATTCTTGCAGAATCTTTTTGATTATATGATCAAAAATGATAAAATTTCGTATTTAATCGTCGACGAGGCACATTGCGTGAGCCAATGGGGTCACGACTTTCGACCCGATTATTTAAAACTTTCTCAACTGCGAGAAAACAATTCTATTCCAGTGATAGCTCTAACCGCAACCGCTGGTGTAGAAGTAATAAAAGATATCGTCCACCAACTTAAACTTTCAGAAAAATACGCAAAATATAAAACATCTTGTTTTCGCAAAAACTTATATTACGATGTTATCTTCAAAAATCTCCTCGACAATTCGTACGAGCATCTTCGAGATTTTATTAACAGATGTCTCAATTCTTCAAATGAAGAACATTTACCGAAAAATCAGAGATCTTGTGGGATTGTCTATTGCAGGACGAGGGAACAGACAGAGGAGGTAGCAAATAAATTGACTATTTTAGGGGTGAAGTCTTTTTGTTATCACAGTGGGTTGAATAATAAAGATAGGTTGATGAGACAAGAAAACTGGCAGAGTGGAGAGTTTCAAGTTATTTGTGCTACTATTAGTTTTGGAATGGGTGTCGATAAAGCCACTGTTAGGTAAGAAATGAAACATATTTTTTATAAATACTCGCTTTATTTTTGCTTGCATGTGTAAATACACTTAGCGTTCATTAATGGGCCCGTCCAAATCTTCGACTTTAAAAAAAATACATGTCGCATAATATAAATAAATGAAAACGAAATAAAAATTGCTATATATTTTGTATTTTTATATCTATAATAATGTAATTAAAGTTTTTTATACGCAATTGTGTATCGTAATGACCTTCATTTCGATACGCAATTTTTTGTTACAGAGACGGTTGGTACTAGATGACGTTTCTTTAACCCATTTTTACCTAATTTATTTTTAGTTAATTGACAATTCATTTTAATAATATAATGTCGAAATTATTATTATTTTTTTTTATTTAGGGAAGATTATTTACATGAAAATGTACAAATGGTTACAAATATAATCATAAATTGAGTAAGTAAATGTTATTGTAGAAGGCGCAAAATATAAAAAATAGTATAAAGAACTCGCTCATTTTCTAAATTTTGACGCGTGCGAAAATAACATGTCTTGTAAAACACGTTCTTTAATAAACTATTTAGCGTAAAATGGTCGCCATGTTGTGACGTCAGCGTCATTACAGTCGTCTAGTTACCCTGTGAAAATGTCACTGTACAGTGGACCAAGCATATTTTGCTCATAAATTTGCGATTGGCTTTACACATACTCTAACACGCACATATTTAATATATCCGAGTAATTTTTTTATTAAGATCAAAAGAAAATTTACTTATTAAATAAATAAAATTATAATTTATGTTTTAATTATTGTAATCTCAATACTTGTCATTGTTGTAATCATATAGTAAATAGAAATGTAAATTTTATGAACTATGCTTTGATTATTGTAATCAATACTGTCATTGTTGTATTTAATTATAAATAGAAAATAGTTTAAACACTATTTTAATCATAATAATGGCACTTGGTGAGTATAACCTTCAATATTATATTAAAGGAAGTCTTAAAGTCACATTAATTATAGCGAATGATTAATCTGATTATGAAAACGAGCAAAAATTATTAATTTTACTTACCTGATTTTTATTTATATATAATATTTACATACTATCGAAGTTTTACACTACTCCTATACCTCTTCATGTAAGTAAATCAAACAAATATATATTTTGAAATGATATAATAACTATCTGGCTTACTTTATTACCATTAGCTCCAAAGATTTTTGATCACAGTTTGTAATGGATGCGTATTTTTATTCTTGCAACATTTACTGTACAGTGTGTTCAATAAAATTTCTAACTCGGAGTAGGCTATGAATAGAGAAACGTATGTCTGATCATTATTCAATAGAAGGTTATGATTTTGACGTCACACGCAAGAAAGAATGCGACGATGTAGAAGTTGAGATGGAAGATCGGATTACAAACAAGCCACGCCATTTTTAAAGTTCTGTCACTTGTGTTTTATCATTTGAGTTTTACATGTGATTCAATGTCTTCGGACGGCTGTGGAAACTTAGAGAATTTCACATTTGTCATGTATTCTTTATAAATATGGCGAGAGTCACTGTTGCAAAGACCATACACTCGCTTGATACTTGGCACCATCTTTCAACTGTCACCATGACAGCGATTTGTTTGTAATCTAGCAACGGGGTGAAACGAGTCACAAGTGTAGTACAAGGAAAATACCAATAGATGGCAGTCCGAAAATATACCTCGGTATAACCCTCCATTCAAAAGTCAAGATGTCAAAATTTATCATGAAATGTAATTTTAAGGAGAAAGGACAGTAAAGAAAGATAAGTATATTAACATTGGCCGTTTTCTAATTTGTTCCCATTTTTAAAATAAGATTCAAGAAGAAAATCTTTGATTTCTTTAGCTAACATTTTTGACAATATCTCATGTCAAATTGACATTTAATTAAATAGTTTTAAATTGACAAATGTTTTTATTTCATAGCCTACTCCGAGTTAGGATTTTTTTTGAACACACTGTATATTAGCCACTACCATATTAATGGTAGCGTATGTCGAGTCTCTCTACTTATGACGAAGTGACGCTAATGTCACAATTTTCGCGCCAAAATTCTAATAATTATTTTAGGCGTTAATATGCGTTCAAGAAAACAAAAAATACGGAATCAAAAAACGTTGGACGATTGACGATTCCTTCTTATATATTCGGTGGTGAAAAATGAACAATAAATATCCCCATTTTTGATCACAGTCTGTAATGGATTTTTAATTGTATTTTTATTCATGCAACATTTATTGTATATTGCCATATTAATAGTAACGTATGTCGGTTCTCTGTACTTATGACGGAGTGACGCTAACGTCACAACTTTCGCGCCAAAACTTTAATAATTATTTTAGGCGTTATTAAGCGTAATTTCAAGAAAATAAAAAATACGGAATTTCTATTTTTAAATTCTTCGTAACATATAAAAAATTCAAAAAAATCTGATGTGTTATATGAGGTATTTACGAAAATTCTACCTGTGAACTGTTATCGATAAACAGCTGTTTATCAGGTTATAGCTACCGGAATCGATATTTTAAGAACGCAAGTGGTAAACAGGGTAGATCCATAACCTATGAAAAATTTGAAAATTTAAGACAGGTTAGAAATTTGACGTAGTTAACAGACTGAGCAGAGTCCTACTTTGAACACATTTCCACTTTTAACGCGCGCGCTTCGCCTTGCATCACTACCTTTTTTGAGATTAGATTCTTCATGAATCCGGCAGATGGATCTGGTAGATATTGAACAATTTTCGAACACGGTAACTTTTTACCACTCGTGTTTTCGAACACAGTCGGTAGATGCGGTATCTACCGGTAGAATTTTCGAAAATGCCTATGTATTTTCTATAAAATCCATACAGAAAGTTCCTTGCAAAAGATTCTAAATTTCTTGTATGTACATTACCTTTCGACACTTGTATGTATTTTATACAAATTCCATACAGAAAGTTTCGAGCAAACAGGTCCTATATTTCGAGTAAAATTATAACAAATATAGTACGAATATGACAATTGCACTTGACACCGACATCTTTCAATCAGAATTTTATTAATATAGTAGCTGTTTCTAGCATAGCTGGCTAATTTATGAAATTTAATGTCTTTATAATTTTATAACTCTATATCCAGTTAATATGAAGTATACAATGCAGTCAAATCGTATAGAGAATACAATGTTCTTTAATATTTGTAATAACATTAAATGCGAAAAAATCATATTTAACATCGTTTTTTCAAGACACACACAACAATCACACACACACACACACACACACACACACACACACAGACCATCGTGAAAATAGTAAAATCGTATTCTAGGGACCTTAAAACGTGCTTATTCATTAAAAACTCACCACCGAATTTTTTGACCAAAGACAATACCTTCCTTACCTAAAGGTGACGGAAGGTAAAAAGTTGGACGGGCCCATTGTATATGTGCTTAGACTTAGAGGGCCCTAAAAAAGGGTCAAGTGAAATTTTAACCGGGATGCCCTCTAAAGTGGTTTCAAATAAAACAAAACTTAATTTTTTTATGAGGCAATAAAATCTCTTACCTTAGATTTGTGGTGCATTGGGGGGTCGCTAAAGACCCCGCATCATACTACCAAGAATCTGGCCGTGCTGGCCGGGACGGCAAACAATCATTTTGCCGACTATACTACGACAGATCCGACCAAAAAGCCATTCAATACTTACTCACTCAAGAGCTTGGAAAAGCTCAAACTATAAGCGAAGCTCGGACGAAAAAAGCCGAGCACACAATCCAGTGTTTTACAAAACTTGTCGAATACTGTGAAACAGCAAGGTGATAAAAAATTAAAACCGAATCATCAAGATGTTATTTTATTTCTTGTAGTCAATGCAGACATAAATTATTCACAAATTATTTTGGGGACGAGGCCCCGAAATGCAAAAACGGTTGTGATATTTGTAAAGACAAAAAAGCGGTTGAAAAACAGGTGGAACAGTTTTTGATGTGTTCTATTCAATATAGCACTAAGGCAACAACGGAAGGGGATTTTTCTGATATGTATGAAGGCGGGAAACGTGGGCCGCAAAGGTAAAAATTACCTGCAGGGTGCGGCAGAACTCCCTTAATTTTATTGGGGCTAAATCTGGCAAACACGCGTGCCAGGGAATGTCTTAATTTTATAAGGGATATTGCCGCACCCTATACATTATTTCAAAATACAACGTTTATCTTTTCCCCAGCGATTTTGATAACTACCAAGAAGACGAAGGCAGTTCTTGGGAACGGGAAAAGCGCGCAAAAAAAGACACAGAAGACTTAATCAAAAAACAATTTTCCCTTCGAAAAGCCTCTGTAAAGGTAGCCTTTCTTTTAGAAAAATCAATGTTATTTGCCGATATATTTTAGATGGACACGACCTCCGAAGAAAAAGAACTCTGCAAACATGCGAGAGTAAAAGCAGCTGAATCAACGTCTTTAAAAGTTAACGGTTTGTCTGTTTTACTTAGGGAGCACAATGTTGATATGTTAGCGAAAGAATTAGAAAAGAATCATGAGTTTAAAATGGAAGATTTTCCTCATTCTTTCGACAAAGTAGATTTTGAGGATTGTGCAGTTGATTTAGAATATGAAATATTTACCACAAAAACTAATATTACGATGTATAGATCAGCTTTAGTAAAACTGGTAAGTTATAATATACGATGAGGTTTGGATAAGTTTTTTGGAACGTACACCATTTTTAATCAAATATTTTTGTTAAAAAATCAACATTTTCAACAAATTATAAATATAATTAAATGATTTTCAGTTAATTTTGTGTTTCCTATGAATTTTAGCCAAATTTGTAATCAAATAAAAGTTTTGAAGTTTTGGAAGAATTGCAAAAAATTCGCAACGGTCGTCATCTTAAAAATGTTAAAATAAAACTTTGTACGGACAGTTTTAAAATTTGAAAACGAGTTCATATATATTTGAAACCCCGTAGAACACGAAATTCGTGTTAATTTGAAAATATTTTAAACCGTTGAGGAGTTATGGACAAAATAAAATGCATGTTTTTTGAGATAATTTTTTCAAAATTTCCATCCTATTTTCCAAAAGTTTTAAGGCCTTTTTGACACTTTTAAAATATTAATATATCAAATCGACCATCCAAAGTTTGTTTTTACAAAAATAAATACTATTTTTAATCGAAATATTGAACCATTTTTAGCTAAAAATGTACATATTTGAACCCGGGTTTAAGAAGTTTTTACCGGAAATTTATCCATTTTTATACCGGACATATACAAATTAACTCTTTAAAGTTTATTTTTGCAAAAATAAACGTCCTAACTTTAACCAAAATCGAAATATTGATCGATTTTTAACCTTACATTTTTAGCCAAAAATGTGCAATTTTAATACCGGGTATGAGAAGTTTTTAACCGAAAATTTAATCACTTTTATACCGGAAATAAACAAATCGACCCTCTAATGTTTATTTTTGCAAAAATAAACGTTCTAACTTTAACCGATATCGCAATATTGACCGATTTTTAACGACACATTTGTAACCAAAAATATACATTTTTTAATACCGTGTTTGTGGAGTTTTCAACTTGAAATTTAATCACTTTTATACCGGAAATGTACAAATCAATCCTCTAATGTATATTTTTGCAATAATAAACGTTCTAACTTTAACCGAAATCGAAATATTGATCGATTTTTAACCTTACATTTTTAGCCAAAAATTTACAGTTTTTGATACCGGGTTTGAGGAGTTTTTAACCAGAAATATAACCACTTTTATACCGGAAATATACAAATCAACTCTCTAAAATTTATTTTCGAAAAAATAAACGTTCTAACTTTAATCGAAATCGAAATATTGACTGATTTTTAACGTCATATTTTCAGCGAAAAATGTATATTTTTGATACCGGTTTTCAGGAGTTTTTAACCGGACATTTATTCACTTTTATACCGGAAATATACAAATCGACCCTCTAAAGTTTATGTTTGCAAGAATAAACGTTCTAATTTTAACCGATATCGAAATATTGATCAATTTTTAACTTCACAATTTTAGCCAAAATGTAAATTTTTTATACCGGGTATGAGAAGTTTTTGACCGGAAATTTAACCACTTTCATACCGGATATATACAAATCAACCCTTTAAAGTTTATTTTTGCAAAAATAAATGTTCTAACTTCAACCGATATCGAAATATTGACCCATTTTTAACCTCACATTTTTAGCCAAAATTATACAATTTTTAATATCGGGTTTGAGGAGTTTTTAGCCGAAAATTTAAACACTTTTATACCGGAAATATACAAATCAACCCTCTAAAGTTTATTTTTGCAAGAATGAACGTTCTAACTTTAGCCAATATCGAAATATTGACCGATTTTAACGTCACATTTTTAGCCAAAAATGTATATTTTTGATACCGATTTTCAGGAGTTTTTAACCGAGTATTTAATCACTTTTATACCGGAAATATACAAATCAACTCTCTAATGTTTATATTTGCAATAATAAACGTTCTAACTTTAACCAAAATCGAAATATTGACTGATTTTTAACCTGACATTTTTAGCCAAAAATATACAATTTTTGATACCGTGTTTGAGGAACTTTTAAGCGGAAATTCAAGCACTTTCATGCCGGAAATAAACAAATTAACCCTCTAAAGTTTATTTTTGCAATAATAAACGTTCTAACTTTAACCAAAATCGAAATATTGATCGATTTTTAACTTCACATTTTTAGCCAAAAATGTACATTTTTGATACCGGTTTTCAGGAATTTTTAACCGGATATTTAATCACTTTTATACCGGAAATATACAAATCAACCTCCTAAAGTTTATTTTTGCAAAAATAAACATTCTAACTTTAACCGATATCGAAATATTGACCCATTTTTAACCTCGCATTTTTAGCCAAAATGTACAATTTTTAAGACCAGATATGAGGAGTTTTTAGCCGGAAATTTAACCACTGTTATACCGGAAATATACAAATCAACCCTCTAAAGTTTATTTTTGCAAAAATAAATGTTCTAACTTTAACCGATACCGAAATATTTACCCATTTTAACCTCACATTTTTAGTTAAAAATGTACAATTTTAACCCGGGTATGGGAAGTTTTTAACCAGAAATTTAACCACTTTTATGCCGGAAATATACAAATCAACCCTCTAAAGTATATATTTGCAAGAACAAACGTTTTAACTTTAATCAAAATCAAAATATTGATCGATTATTAACCTCACAATTTTAGCCAAAAATGAACAATTTTTGATCCCGGGTATGATGAGTTTTTAACCGGACTTTAACCACTTTTATACCGGAAACATACAAATCAACCCTCAAATGATTATTTTGGCAAGAATAAACATTAAATTTTTAATCTAATTTATGATATTGAACAATTTTTGGCCGAAACTAAACATAAAAACATTCATTTTCGGGGCTCATAACTATTGAACTGTTTGAAATATCTTCAAATTAACACTAAAATCGTGTTGTACGGGGTTAAAATATAATTTAACTTGCTTGTGAAACCCGCGGGCTACAGCTAGTGAACCCAAAAAGTTATCAATACCGCCTCGTGTTTTAAATTCATTAATATCATTTTTAAATTTAAATGCTTCAATTATAGTTTCTTTTTTATGATAACAATATTTTTTAAGTTTCTATATAGAGTGTTATATATTTTAGCTTTCTAAAATAAAGAAACATACTCAAAATTCTGAACATTTTGAAGCACTTGCAAATCATCAACCTAAAGTCAGAAAAAATGATACATTGATAAATTTATTTAGAAATATACAAAAGGAACAATATAAAGACGAAATAAGCATCAAAAAGCGACCAGCTGATAGAATTCAAGCATTTCAAACAGCTAAAGAATTATTAGAAAATACTCAAAACACTAAAAAAATAAAATTAGACAAAAGTCAGACAAGTATAAGTTCATTTTTCAAAACAGAACTTAAATCAGAAAGCGAAAGCTCCACCGAATTAGTTATCGATGATTGCGGGGGGAAAATCGATGAATGTCGAGAAAAAATCGATGACAACTCCAGTGAAAACGAAGAAAAATCTTCAGCTTTGAAAACAGACTGGGCGAAATTTGAAAAATTCTTAGACAAAAACTCAAAATCTTGCGAAAAATCCGAAGATAAAGACAAAAAAGTAAATAAAGAAGTCAAAAAAGAATTATTCGGTGATAGCGAATCAGAAACCGAACACAACCTTGAAGAAATCAATAAAAACATAAAAGAAATCGACGCTAAAATTAAAAAACAGGAAGAAAAGAGTAAAAATTACAGAGCTGAACGCAAAAGACAAGAAAAAGATAAAGAAGACGAAAAAAGAAATAGAGATAAATCTCTAAAACATACAGAAAGACATCCTGAAAAATCTTTGATAAAAGATAGAGAAAGGAATGACAAAGAATTAGAAAAACATCAAAAAGAATCAGACAGAACTCACAAAAGTGATAAAGACGCAGAAAAATCGTCAAAAGATGAAAAATTAGGAGGCAATAAACAAAAAATTGGACAACTTGTTGTTCAGTTTTTAATGCCCGCGTATTCTCAAAAAAAGTTTGAATCTAAAGACGTTTTTAAATCAGTCGCACGGAAAATTTCCCACATCATACTCAGCAAGGGATACACAGGTAAAAAAAAACCAAAAGTCTATTTCGCAACTTGTAATATAAATAACAATTTCTAGATGAATCCAGGGTGAAAAAATTCATTGATGATTTCCTAAGAAAAAATCCATGCCTTAAAGAAAACATGGATTTGAAAGTTTAAAAATTGTAAAAATAATAGTGTATATATATTTCTGTTGTATTAAACTTTTAAAATAACAATCATGAATTATTAATTTGAATATTTATTCCCGAGACTGATTTGTGCGTTGCTTAATATATTACACTGCTTTGATTGTTATGAGAGAATAAATATATATTAAAAACATTTAATATGTTTTTTATTTCTGATTTTCTGTACCTTCCTAAATATTGTTTAACATTCTTATTTAAAAACTCGTTTTGTATTTGCAATCGGATATGTGGCCAGCCAATCAAATGCCAGCGCGCGTTTTTCCGACCAATCACACGCTTCTTCCTTCTTCCGTGTGGGATTGTGGGTAATATGGCTGAAAACATGTCGTAAAAATGTGTTTGTGATGTTTTGTACAAAGTAAAGTGATTTATCATGTTATATTTATTGCGTATGATGTGAAATTGAAATAGAGCAGTTCAACTTAAGTTTCCAACTACTATTTACAAGGTAAAATGTTTAATTTTCTTGTATTTATATCAAATTAGTCAAGGTAACACGTGCTTAAATTACGTAAACTGGTCGAAACAAATTCTTGTATCTGCAATTTTAAATGTGTATTTCTCAACTAAATTCCATAAAAAATGGTTTAATATTTAGGAAAATATTATTGTGATGTTATTTTGTGCTCAGTGAGTGTTTTATTATTGTTATATTTATTGCTTTTGATGTGAAATTGATAAAGCAGGTGATAAGATAATTAGGGAAAGAGGTGCATACGTAAACCAGTCGAAAGAAGTGACAAAAATATCTAATTTGGCTGTATAACATGTATTTTATTTCTTTTAAGTATATATATAAGATTTCTTTCATTTTATACATTGTTGTCTGTTTATTAAAGACTGACAAACTGACCATAATTTATATTTTACATCTGCATAATAGCTATTAATGATTTATTTAATTATAATCAATATAATCTACACAAATCTAAGTTATTCTTAATGGAGTAATTTCAACATTTTTTTTAGGAAGGAGGGGCCCTGTAGCTGTAAGGAGTCGTCAAGGACTTGAAGCTATTAAAGTAAGAAATTTTTTTATGTAGTTTATGCAGTTCAATAACTTGAAATTTTAACGTGTTTCTTATTAATTTACGATGTTAAATTAATGGTTAATTTATACAGAATTTGGGAACAAATATTGTTGAAACTGTGCCAAAGAGGTTCAAAATATACTTGTATGTCATTTACGGTTAAATATATTGTTCTGAAACTATTAAATTCGGATCTTTTGGTCAATTTTGGCCCGGAATATACTGAAAAAGTAGTTAAATATATTTAAAAAAAAGAAATCCGTGTTGGAATACTTTATAAAAATGGACAAATTAAAGTTTTATTATTTATTTTAACTTACCAAATACTCATTTTCTGTTAAAAATGAATGTGTAATTAAATAATTCTCTGTTCGTACATATGTTTTATGGCATTTTAAATGATTTATTTGAATTTTGTATGATTCTTTGTCCTCCATATTGCTAGTGTTGCCAATAGTTGCATGTAAAATTTGTGAACAATGAACAGCTCAAAATCTATTTTATTTGTAATTTTAAAAAAACTATTTTATATTTATTGTAATACTTACGGCCTGTAGATATGTATAAAATATATGCAAATAATTTTCATAAGTCCATTTAGTCGTAATTAATATTTTGACAGTCTCAGTCGGTAATACAGACGAATTAGTTCGAGCATTTTGGCGCTGTTCAGAGTTCAGAATTTTTGTACTCAACTGGTGGCAACATTGACAATATGGCTACTGTTTTTGTAACGTGTCGTCGATAATCAATGAAAATTATGAAATAATAAACGTACAGCAATGTTTTTCAACTATAAAATGTAAGAAATACATATTTGAAATTGCGGTAATTGTTTGTTAAATAATAAAAATGTTGTACTTTGCACAAAATTTGTAAAATAATGTTGAGTGATAAGTTATGTCAACAACAACCTTCTAAAATCGCCGTTTTGAGCACAATTTGATACGTGAAAGTTGATTTACGTTAATCATTCTAAAACTTTGTGATTTTGTGTTTGTTTTATAAATAATCGATGGAGAAATCATCAGGTGTGTATCTGATCATATTTTTTGGTAAATTTAGAACAAATTTTGGCGGCCAGGACAAGGAAAAGATTTACTAAATATGTAAACATTGATTTATTTATTTAAATGTACTTCAAACTACTGGAAATATAGTTTTTTCATTAATTCTAATCATATTCTTGTGTATTTTGTATGGATTCGTGTATTTTGAGGTATTTTTCGTAACATTCAATCCTGTATTTTGTTCACAAAATGGTGGAATTTATATGTGAAACATATAAAAATGTATATATTTTACCTTTAAATACATATATTTGTTATAGTATTGATTTTCTACATAAATTCCAAGTTTTATTTCGTAAAAATCCATCTCAAACTTGTTCGTTCATTGTGTTGTTGAAAGCCCGCGGATTTGGCAAACGTTCGTCCGGTTCGGTTTGATCCGAATTAGTCTATTTATTTGTATTTTATAAATATTTAAGTAAGTGATAGTTATTTTAAAGAATATAATTTTATTTTAATATTTAATTAATCATTTAATAGCGTAACCAATTATTAACAAATTAATTATCTAATAATCACGCCACTGCCGGTACGCTAGTATTTTGTTTTTTTTGTCAACAAACATGTCTCATTTTTGTGATGTGCTCTAATAATTTTATTGTTTTAATAGTGAAATATTGTTAATCATTGTTGTAAATTAGTGACAAAAGTAAGTTTAAACATTATTCTAACTATTTCAATAGTTATTTTATTTGGAAACTTATTTTATTATAAAGAAAACTTCATTCGAAATTTGGTTATGTACAAAAATAAATACAACAAAATAGTTTGTGATGTGTGTTAATATTTTAATTGTTTTAATAGTGAAATCTTGTTAACCATTGTTGCAAATTAGCAACAATAGTTAGTTTAAGCAAGAGTGTAACTGTTTTAATTGTTATTTTTGCTGATAACATGTTTTATTATTGAAAAATTTGTATTTTAAAATAAACTATTGTTGTGTTCCAGTTAATGAAAAAATGTTTCCTTGAGGACCGATACGTATTGGAGCAGTTCCAAGGGGCCGTACTGGGGTATCTGACCCGACTTGGTGGTAGCTGACCCCCGTCTTCATCAATGTAAGTCGTGTTACATGTGCCTCTCTTCACTGTCCCTTTTTTGCTATTTTTTTCAGCTTAACACAAAAGTAAATTCATTTTTTCTCCTGAAAATGTGGTTTATGTTGTTAAATTTAATTCAAGTAATCATATTTTCTTCTGTATTTCTTTTCCGAGGCACATTGTGAATGTCTATTTATGTTTAACATCGGGCGTCGTTAATTCGTTAATATATCGTAAATAAATCGGCGAAGCTTAGTTTTTTTTTAATATTTGAGTTAGTTTAAATAAATATCCGTTCGTTCAGAGATAGGTTTTTTCCCTAAAAAATTGTATTTGTTTAAATTAATATTTAAACAAGTACGGTTTGCACTATAGGTTTCCAGCGAAGTTGCCAAGGAGTGTAAAGGCTGGTTTAAGCTTTGATCAACAACAGGGCTTATCTAAAGCTTTGTTTAAAGCTTTAAGGACTTTAAGGCCATTCTACAACCACAACACGACAGCAAATAGTTAGATTTAATTTAGTTATTAAAGTCGCGAATGATTTTTTGCTAATATTACATTAAAATTAAATTCATTTGCATTTTAAAGTTAGAGTAAAATGTAATTAAAGTTTCGCCGATATTTTTCTTTGTTCGGGTCGGTTTCTGCGATATTTAAGGACAGGGTAGCGCAGTTTTTATTTGGAGTGCCTACCCCATTATTTAATTTAATACTACACATGATTAATTGTTAAATAAATGGCTAGAAATGTAAAATACTCGGGTTCAAATCCATATGATAAATTTGATATTATTTTTTGAAAAAGGCATTATTTAGAATGAAACATAATTTTCGAATGATTTACTCTTATTTTTTCAGTTGAAATGTGTCCATAAATATTTCATGTTGCACGCCTATACTTACGAAATGCAATGAAGTTATCTGCAAGTAATATTATATCAGACTGCTCACAAATGACCTTGAATAGTCATATTTCTTGAATAATAGTTTTTTTATTAAATTGTTGACAAAAAAAATATTTAATTTTGATTCAATAATTTTATTAATTTGTAGTTAAAAATTAAAAAATAGGCACTTCATTTAGAAATGAAACTACATTTATCAATGATCTACAGCACCGGCTGTAGATCTTGTCAGATTTTTCGCGATTTCAGGATTTCAGGTGAAAAAATCATCAGATGAAGAAAAGAACAGCCCCCCACCCCTGCATGCTTTTGCTTTTTTTTCAGTTTTCCTCTTAACTATCCAAGCAGCTCTTTCTAGTATATACCCCTTTTAGAAGATTAGAGTCAATTTCCCAAGGCCGACTGGGACCCATTGTGGCAAACTCAGTCGTCCTTCTGCTGCTCCCCTCTGGGATAGGGCAGTGGGGCCCCTGGGAAGGTCGCTCTACCCACACTAGAGTCCGCCGGACTGGGTAACCCCTTGTACTGATTCCCAGTTTTTCAAATAAATTAATATATCACGGCGTGTTAGCCATTGCTGGGTTGATGGTATATTCGTACCGTGCGGGCGTCTACTAGGCTTCGCCTCACGGCCACTCATCGCTGGCATGGAGAGTGCACCCCAGGAGGCAATCTTGATCCATTGAACAAACAGATACACTAAATTATAGTTAGATTTAATTAAAGTTGCAGTTAGAGTTTTAGTTTACAAATTTAAATTAGTATAATTAGCTTACTTGAATTTTAAAATTTCTTTTTGCAGTTAAAAATAATTGTAGTTAGTTTACTTGCATTTAAAAGTATTAATTTGTTACACACACACACACACACTTTTCTTATATATTATGTATTATGTAAAAATAAATAATAAATATATGCGCAAAATGTGTTTTTTGTATTCACCTTAGCTTTTGAAATATTATCCGTTCGCCGCCGCGAATTCGTCCGTATATATTGTTGATTTCTTATGTATTTATGTATGTATTTATGTATGTATATTCTATATGTAATATTGTGGTTAGGGCGTGAGCAGTTTCAACGGGGCGTCCTGAGCTAACTTTTCCCTTTCAGGTGCACAGCCGCTAGGTATGGTTGGGCGACTAGCGGTATTTGCATGTTGTGCCCCTTTTCTTTCTCGCTGCAACGCAGGTTGGGCTTGAAAGAGCATAACTGGGCTTGAGTGTGAGGCAGCTTAGCTCTGGGACAGCTTGGGGCGGCATTGCATCGCTAGCACTCAAGTTCAGGGCCTGGTCTGCCACACTCGCGGTGGTGCGAACCTGTTGCTCTTGTGGTGGAAGCATCCGGGGCGCAGGAAGACCCTAGGGACGTACACACTTTACACAAACTCAACACCGTCGTTGAGTACACACACGTTAGGTTCCCCCCATTTTTTTATATTTATATATGTATGTTTAATTTTCAGTTTTATCAGGACGCCCACATCATCATTTATTTATTTATGTGTCGTATATGTATATATTTGTGTATTTCTTAGCTAAATTGTTAAGTAGGATGTCTAAAAACAATAATAATTAATAATAAATTATCTAATTGCGCGGTAAAATATATATAAATCTTCATATTTAGTTAAAGACAAATATAAAGGAGGTTTCTATAAGTACAAATTAGTTATAGAATTTCTGGATATCACAAACAGATTTTAATATAATTTTTCTAATTAAAAAAATATTTCAAAAACTAAAACAGTTAGGGATTTCTAATTATCATATTTGAATTCAACGGGGTCGTTTTCATAAAAAAAAGTTAGTTTCAGAATATCAGGAAAGCTGAAACATATTAAAAAACATTATTTACTGCATAAACTCTACTCTATGTACTCTCTTTACTCAATTAAGAAATTAGTACACTACTTTCAAAACCTCTGCTCTTAAATACATATAGTGGAACGCAGCCAATTCTGAGACATGTATCTATAAAGTGCTGAACTACTGTTTCACTTCCGGTTTATCAATTTTAGCAAAAATCTAATATGTCGTTCTCATTAATCTAAAAGTCTTAAATACCAAATTTGAAAATTTTTGGAATGTATCTTCATATATTTTTTACGAAAATCTGTTCAGAGCTTCAAGTAAAGTATCACTTCCGGTTTATCAATTTTAGCAAAAATCTAATATGTCGTTCTCATTAATCTAAAAGTCTTAAATACCAAATTTGAAAAGTTTTGGAATATATCTTAATATATTTTTATGAATATCTGTTCAGAGCTTCAAGTAAAGTATCACTTCCGGTTTATGAATTTTAACAAAAATCTAATATGTCGTTCTCATGAATCTAAAAGTCTTAAATACCAAATTTGAAAAGTTTTGGAATATATCTTAATATATTTTTTATGAATATCTGTTCAGAGCTTCAAGTAAAGTATCACTTCCGAATTATCAATTTTAGCAAAAATCTAATATGTCGTTCTCATTAATCTAAAAGTCTTAAATACCAAATTTGAAATTTTTTGGAATATATCTTAATATATTTTTTATGAATATCTCTTCAGAGCTTCAAGTAAAGTATCACTTCCGGTTTATCAATTTTAACAAAAATCTAATATATCCTCATTAATCTAAAAGTCTTAAATACCAAATTTGAAAAGTTTTGGAATAGAAATTTTTCACGAAAATCTGTTGAGAGCTTCAAGTAAAGTATCACTTCCGGTGTATAAGTTTTAGCAAAAATCTAATATGTCGTTCTCATTAATGTAAAAGTCTTAAATACCAAATTTGAAAAGTTTTGGAATATATCTTAATATATTTTTCACGAAAATCTGTTCAGAGCTTCAAGTAAAGTATCACTTCCGGTTTATGAATTTTAACAAAAATCTAATATGTCGTTCTCATTAATCTAAAAGTCTTAAATACCAAATTTGAAAAGTTTTGGACTATATCTTAATATATTTTTTATGAATATCTGTTCAGAGCTTCAAGTAAAGTATCACTTCCGGTTTATCAATTTTAGCAAAAATCTAATATGTCGTTCTCATTAATCTAAAAGTCTTAAAAACCAAATTTGAAAAGTTTTAGAATATATCTTAATATTTTTTACGAAAATCTGTTCAGAGCTTCAAGTAAAGTATCACTTCCGGTGTATAAAGTTTAGCAAAATTCTAATATGTCGTTCTCATTAATCTAAAAGTCTTAAATACCAAATTTGAAAATTTTTGGAATGTATCTTCATATATTTTTTACGAAAATCTGTTCAGAGCTTCAAGTAAAGTATCACTTCCGGTTTATCAATTTTAGCAAAAATCTAATATGTCGTTCTCATTAATCTAAAAGTCTTAAAAACCAAATTTGAAAAGTTTTAGAATATATCTTAATATTTTTTACGAAAATCTGTTCAGAGCTTCAAGTAAAGTATCACTTCCGGTGTATAAAGTTTAGCAAAATTCTAATATGTCGTTCTCATTAATCTAAAAGTCTTAAATACCAAATTTGAAAAGTTTTGGAATATATATTCATATATTTTTCACGAATATCTGTTCAGAGCTTCAAGTAAAGTACCACTTCCGGTTTACCAATTTTAGCAAAAATCTAATATGTCGTTCTCATTATTCTAAAAGTCTTAAATATCAAATTTGAAAATTTTTGGAATATATCTTCATATATTTTTCACGAAAATATGTTCAGAGCTTCTAGTAAAGTATCACTTCCGGTGTATAAATTTTAGCAAAATTCTAATATGCCGTGCTCATTAATCTAAAAGTCTTAAATACCATATTTGAAAAGTTTTGGAATATATCTTAATAAATATTTCATGAATATCTGTTCAGAGCTTCAAGTAAAGTATCACTTCCGGTTTATCAATTTTAGCAAAAATGTAATATCTCGTTCTCATTAATCTAAAATTCTTAAATACCAAATTTGAAAAGTTTTGGAATGTATCTTCATATATTTTTCAGGAAAATTTTTTCAGATCTTCAAGTAAAGTGTCACTTCCGGTTTATCAATTTTAGCAAAAATCTAATATGTCGTTTTCAATAATCTAAAAGTCTTAAATACCAAATTTGAAAAGTTTAGGAATATATCTTAATATATTTTTCACGAAAATGTGTTCAGAGCTTCAAGTAAAGTATCACTTCCGGTGTATAAATTTTAGCAAAATTCTAATATGTCGTTCTCATTAATCTAAAAGTCTTAAATACCAAATTTGAAAAGTTTTGGAATATATCTTCATATATTTTTCACGAAAATATGTTCAGAGCTTCAAGTAAAGTATCACTTCCGGTTTATTAATTGTAGCTAAAAATTGCAAGAAAGGTGCCCATCATTACGATTATCAAGTTCTGTAGGCATGCAGTAAAACCGTTATGGGCTATGTTCCTCCAAAAATACACGATCTCCCTAATTACCAGTAAAAATACATCGTATTGTCTATAACTGAGATATGCGTGGACTTAACACCATATTTCCCAACAAATATTACAGTAAGAAGAAGACTTCATTAGAATGAAATAGTTATATATTCTTCTCTCTGTCTTAGACAAATTAATTTTGAAAGTTAGTGTCCACTCCTATTCGTATTACTCTATGATCACCGAGATATGTAACGGACTTAACACCATGGTTTCACAACAAATAATATAGTAAGAAGAATAGTTTATTAGAATGAAAAAGGTATATATTCCCCTCTCTGTCTAAAAATCAATATTTGAAAGTGAGTGTTCACTCATCTTTATTATTCTATGTCGTGATGTCTCTGTCTTGCAGTATAGCTTTCTCCGTCACTCAACAATCAATATGCACGCGCCGTATAGTATTTAACGTGCGGAACACTTGACATAAAACTTCAAATTTAATTTTTTTTTGTTTTATGATGAATCAATGAATGGCTCCCAATGTTAGGGGAATACTTTTAATAAAATAATACAACCAAAGTCTGGCTTAGGTAATTTCATATTTTTTACCTCCGGTCAACTAAATTAATGTGTAAAGATGACATATTTTTAACCAACAATACCTCCCGCTAATTATAAATGGCGATAGATCAATAGTACCTCACGTCAATTGAAAATGGGAATAGAGCACCAGTACCTCCCGCAAACTAATTTAAGTGATGTTTTATGGCGAAACAATGGCTCCCTTAAATTATGCATGTTGCAAGTGAATACTTTTAAATAAAATAAAACAACCAAAGTCTGGCTAAGGTAATTTCATATATTTTACTTCCGGTCAACTAAATTAATGTGTAAAGATGACATATTTTTAACCAACAATACCCCCCGCTAATTACAAATGGCGATAGATCAATGGTACCCCACGTCAATTGAAAATGGGAATAGAGCACCAGTACCTCCCGCAAACTAATTTAAGTGATGTTTTATGGCGAAACAATGGCTCCCTTAAATTATGCATGTTGCAAGGGAATACTTTCAAATAAAATAAAACAACCAAAGTCTGGCTAAGGTAATTTCATATATTTTACTTCCGGTCAACTAAATTAATGTGTAAAGATGACATATTTTTAACCAACAATACCCCCCGCTAATTACAAATGGCGATAGATCAATGGTACCTCACGTCAATTGAAAATGGGAATAGAGCACCAGTACCTCCCGCAAACTAATTTAAGTGATGTTTTATGGCGAAACAATGGCTCCCTTAAATTATGCATGTTGCAAGGGAATACTTTTAAATAAAATAAAACAACCAAAGTCTGGCTAAGGTAATATCATGTTTTTTACCTCCGGTCAACTAAATTAATGTGTAAAGATGACATATTTTTAACCAACAATACCTCCCGCTAATTACAAATGGCGATAGATCAATAGTACCTCACGTCAATTGAAAATGGGAATAGAGCACCAGTACCTCCCGCAAACTAATTTAAGTTATGTTTTATGACGAAACAATGGCTCCCGTAAATTATACATGTTGTAAGGAAATATTTTTTAATAAAATAAAACAACCAAAGTCTGACTAAGGTAACTTCATATTTTTTACCGCCCGTCAACTAAATTAATGTGTAAAGATGGCATATTTTTAACCAACGATACCTCCCGCTAATTACAAATGGCAATAGATCAATAGTACCTCACGTCAATTGAAAATGTGAATAGAGCACCAGTACCTCCCGCAAACTAGTTTAAGTGATGTTTTATGACGAAACAATAGCTCCCGTAAATTATGCATGTTGCAAGGGAATACTTTTAAATAAAATAAAACAACCAAAGTCTGACTAAGGTAACTTCATATTTTTTACCACCGGTCAACTAAATGAATGTGTAAAGATGACATATTTTTAACCAACAATACCTCCCGCTAATTACAAATGGCGATAGATCAATAGTACCTCACGTCAATTGAAAATGGGAATAGAGCACCAGTACCTCCCGCAAACTAGTTTAAGTGATGTTTTATGACGAAACAATGGCTCCCGTAAATTATGCATGTTGCAAGGGAATACTTTTAAAAAAATTAAAACAACCAATCAAACTCTGGCTAAGATGACACTTCATATGTTTTACAATACCTCCCGCCAACTAATCAATGTGTAAAGGTGACATATTTTTTAATCAACAATACCTCCTGCCAATTACAAGTGGAGCTAGAGCAACAGTATCTCCCGTCAATTGAAAACGATACCACAACGTACCTCCCGCCAACTACATTCACAATCAAATTTGATCTTGTTACAATTTCATGTCCGCTTAAAATTGTAAACTAAGCAGAGGCATTTAAGGTAGCAATTTACAGTAGTGATTTTGACCAGGCGGATTGCACATGCTATTCGTTGAGACGAGAGAATATGAGATGTACATATAATCGTGTACGAATTTTGTCCATTGCTTCTTATTCCTTGCCATCTTCCTAGCGCCTTAAACCCTCGTGTTTTTCTTCTCCAAGATCTTCAGTATTACCTTATCCCAGTTGTCTTTTGGTCTTCTTCCGTCTCTTTTTTCTACCACGTCCTTCACCCATATTTGTCTAACCGGTAAATTATAATTATTGTATTTTTTAGTGATTTGAACATTTTATTTATAGGAAACGGATACATCTTTCACAGCTTTAGGAAGAAATTCAAAATTGGTGGTTCTCGAATACAACCAATTTAATATGAATGGGGGGTAAAGCTGTTCGCGTCCGTGGTAGAATACCACACGTGCCCCCCGGTTAACACGAAATGAACAGCAAACATCCGCCGTCAAACAATGCGGAAGAACCGTGGTAGAATACCACACGTGCACACTGCAAACGTCTGCCGCCAAAAGCAAAAGAAATTCGATCTAAATTAATTACAAGATACATCGAATCGAACTTAAGAGTTTTTGTCTCTGATATCTTCATAATATGAACAATTATTTTCAAAATATAACATCTACAGCCGCAGTATTTAACATAGAATTCAAATATTGTAGAATAATCAAGCGAGCAACATTCTCCGTACAAGTTCTGCACATTTCACAAGAACTCAAAATTGACTTGGCGATATTTCGAAAATTGTTTCACGGATTCTCATAGATGCTGCTGTATCTACAAAGGCAATATAGCGGCGTCGACAGGGTTTTTCTCAGCTGAAATCATATGGATAATGTAAGTTAAACATCAATTTTGTTATAAATTGTTTACAACTTTTGCGTTATTTGTAATGATTTTTAAAAATGTACCAACGATAATAATTATGTAATGAACGAGTAAAATGAAAGCTGTAAAAGCATGACTGAAGTAACTCATTTCTCTTTCTATTTCAGATTATATGCAAGACCATAGGGCTTCGGAAACATGAATGTGGCAGCAGAAAAGGGCAGAGCATCTTTAGGAGAATCAAGAGACAACGGAGTTACTGCATTTGGAGTCCATTTACCCCAAAATTCAACATGAGGACTTCGGAAACATGGAAATGGCAGCAGAAAAGGGCAGAGCATCTTTAGGAGAAACAGGAGACAACGGAGTTCCTACATTGGGGCGCCACAACCCCTAAATTCAAGCGTGCTGTCTGTCTGGATGTATGTATAAGGTAAGAATCTTACTAGATTTCATATTATTTGCGTTACAATTATGTGGCTATACGGCAATAACATATGTCCCATTTAGAATATCTGCAAATTTTTATCATTTTTGAAATGGTTTAAAAAATACTACAAACTAATCATTATTATTTAATAGGTGGACTTTTTAGTTGGTCTAAGACGTCAAGAAACTTGGAGAATTTGGATGCAGCTTTGGAGCTTTGGATTTCAACACTCCAGATCTTCTAAGGCAGCTTTTCTAAAGGATTGCAGAGCTCCAGATAAATCTTCTACGGCGTAGACGACCACCGATAGATGAACTGGTAAGAAACTTTATTTTTTTAATAAAATATTTGATCTCATGTTCAATCATGAGAACTTATAGTCAAAGGAATATGACTAATATATATGTCTAAATATTATCTTGTATTCAAATTCGATTTTGAGTACTACATTGAAAGAAATATAACTTTCATGGATGTCTGTATAATATTGAAACAATTTAAATCTGAAATATCGACTATTTATCAATAAAATCAATATCTGGGAACATTTGATTAGCATATATATCTTTCAGGAATCGGACATCAAGAAGACTAGATTAATATAGTAGATTTTAAGTTAGTTTTAAGTTCTTTTAAATGTATTTTCAGGTCTTAATTAAACTTTGGCTCATCGCGCCGTTGAGCAAACACGCGTTTTCTTTAAAAATAAAAATAAATTGATTAATTTGAAGTGCATTCCTTGGCGATTCATCATAAAATCGTGCGTCTACGTTTGCCACCGTGGTATGCGTACTGCGCGGGATGCCCAGACGGCTCCTAGGGAGAGTGTATGTGAAAAGAAAAATATATGTATCGGGGCATGAATGATGCGAATGGGTGAGAGAATCAGTGAGAGGGTCAGGAAGGTGGGAGAGATTCGAAACTTGATATGGGTTCGGGTTTCCTTATTTAACATCACGGTTAGTGGGATGGGAAGGTAGGGTTCGTGCGCGATTTTCCATAATTGAGTGGACTGATATGGTTAGCCATGCTATGTGAAACCAGTTGTTTATTCTGGGGGATCGCTTCGCACTTGTGCGAATGTTTCTAGGGACAGTTTAATTCTTTTGTAAAGTTGCTTGCTGACCATCGTATTGGTCTACGCTCTAGATTTCTAGACTCGAATGAGAAGGAATTAAACAAACCTGAATGCTATCACAGGAAACTTTCTTATGGCGTCTATGTGCTCTCCTCATCCGGAGGCAACGTATGTAATATTCATGTAATGTTAATGGCAACGAATAATTAAAGACAAAGTAAAGTTTTTGTTTTGTTTGATTTAACTTTGTTTGAGCACACGGGTTGATCGCGTTCGGGGTAGGTATCTCGCGGATAAGACCGGGCGATGTCTTCGGGAGTAGCTGTCTCAGGCATCCAAGCCGAGTAGATCACATGTAACTGTCTATCTTGTCCTTAGGGAGCTCGCGTTGGCAGGCCGTACATGCAGTGCATCGTGTGGGGTCGGCTTAACCCCCTCGTAAACTACATGTGAGAACCACCCCGGCGTTCTCACTTTTTGTCTTAGCTCGTATATCTCTCTCTCATACTTCGCGTTTAGCTTAGCATAGTCTAGATGTAAGATAGATTGCGTAGATATAAGTTAGCTTAGATATAAGATAGGTATGGGTTGTTTTTGCTTTTTGAGAGAGAGAAAAAATTAACGTAACTTCACACTTTTAGATTTGCTATTTTTTAAATGAGATATTAACGTAAGATAGGCTTAGATTTGCTTTTCTTTGAACGAGATATTAACGTAAGATAGGCTATTTTGCGCACTTCACCAACTTAATTTGGGGGGTTCTACAATAGCTTAAGTTTGATTATAAAATATTATTGTACACGAAATTGTATTTATTTAATAAATGGTATATATGGGGAGCGTGGGTTTGGCATTTGAGGGCGGTTGCTCCCTATATATACAATTGATTAAATAAAGAGTTTAGTTTTACGGTAGTTATAAGTTGGAAGAACTAACTCCGTACTGCCCTGTCACTGTCGTCGAGATTGCAGTGCCGATTGGTGACGCAGACCATGGCTTCCTCTCCATAAAAATCTGTTTAAAATGTATGTACACAATAAAAAAAAAATTTAATTTATGTTCTGTGTAATTGAAACCCGTCACATTAGTCGTACAGTAGGTAGTTTTAGTAAAAATTGTATTTAGTATTAAGCATTTAAACGCGGTCAGGGTAAAGTTAGATTTTAAGTATTTATTGTAAACGAAGCTTTACATTAATAAATATATATTTTAGTGAGTGGGCGGTTGGGTGGTAATACAAAAAAAATAATGTAAAGGTTCGCAATCAGTCTTAAACTGAATAAGAAATCTTGTACCTTTAACAATGGGAACAAGAAATCTTATTTAAGGACCCCAAGATTTAATTTGTTAAATAGTCTATAAGTATTGTAAACAGAACTCTATTTAATATATTATATATTGGGTAGTAGATACCCTAGAAATATATAACTAGAGTTTTGGATCAGTTATAAAACTAAAATGTTTGTTACCAAATTAAAATTATTACGATTATATTATTTGTTATTAATTATTTTGCATCTTTATTTTGTAAATAAAAGTTTTATCTTCAGGTAAACTTTATTTACAGAATAAAGATGCAAATTAATTAATGACAAATAATATAACCATAATAATGATAATTTTATTTGGCAACAAACGTTTTACTTTTATAACTAAACTGTTATTTGTTAACAAATTTAGTAAAACTTATGAACAGAATTATAACACGAATGAAACGTAGACATTTTTTAACAGAATTTACAACCAAAATAATGGTAATTTTATTTGGTAACATTTTAGTTTTATAACTAGTCTGTTTGGCACGCTAAAAAATTATTTTCAAATTTGTTAACAGTAAAAAATAATTATGAACAAAATTTATGAACACAAATGTCTTACATTTCATTTATGTTATATTTCTATTCGTAATTGTCACTAAATTTATTAATAAATCTAATAACAATGTATGAGGGTAACAAACATTCTGTTGAAATACAAATAAAATTTATATTTACAACAAAAAGTCTTGTATTTTTATATTAAAAAAATGTTTTTTATTTCTAAGACCCTATACGTATGTAGTTTTTAAAACGGCCGCAAGGGGGCAGCACCTGTCAATAAACGTTACTAGTAAATGCAAAAATCCTAAAGAATATCTTAAGATTTTTAAAAATGTTTTATTCATTAATCTATTTCTAAAGGGTGCCCAACATATCTGCGCCTAAAATATAGGCAACCACAAATTCATAAGGTAGCATCTATGCACCAAATAGAAGCATCCATGAACCATTTTTAAGAAAATTTGGTGCATGGATACTTCTATTTTAAACTTAGAAAAAATCAGCCGCCAGGGGGCAGCACCTGTCTGAGAGCATTGCGCCTACAATATAGGCAACCACTTATTTCATTTGCACGATTTTTTAGAGAATTTGGTGCATAGATGCTACATTAAAGTAGTATCTATGTACCAAATTCTCTACAAAAATCGTACATAGATGCTACTTTAAAGTAGCATCTATGCACCAAATTTTCTAAAAAAAATCGTACATACTAATTATTAATTGGGTGGTTGCCTATATTTTAGGCGCAATGCTTTCAGACAGGTGCTGCCCCCTGGCGACTGATATAAAAACTATGTACGTAATACGATCACGACTCTTAGAAACTATATACTTACGTGTGTTTGAAGGGTAAGTATATTATAAAAATTAAAACTAAAGATAAGAAAAAAAGTCATTTTTAAATCAATTTTAAAGTTTATTAACAATATGTAATTACAAATATAATTTAAATGCATATGTTAACATATTACAATTTTACAATATTCAATATTTCTCTTCTACTGCCTTTGGGGTCCTTGAAGTTCACATGTTGACAACCTGCACAGAAAAATATATAAAAATTAGACGATTAAACATATACAAATAAGAGGATTTCCCCATTTTTACCTCCCGCTACTCTTGGTAAGGGAGGTATAGGGATCGTGATTTTGCTAAATGACCAGGTTTTAAGGTCCCTAGAATCCAATTTTAACATTTTTACCATGATGTCTGTGTGTATGTGTGGATCCTCTACTCTAACTCAAATACTATCATTCAAAAAATTTTGAAACCTTGTATTTCGTACTTTTTCTGTAATGGAAAGAGCCCATTAGATTTTAGTGCAAATCGGATAACCGGAAGTGGCACTTTACTATAAGCTCAAAATAGTTTTTCTTCGAAAAATACCTTTAAATGTTATTTTTTCGAGATTAATGTTATTATAAAAATTAAAGATTATTAAATTTTCTACAGATTTGCATTAAAACTTTTTCTATATATTTTATGGATAAATTTATAAAATTATCTATAAATTTAATCCCGGAGCATACGCTTTCAACAAGCAAAACTCCTTGGTTTTTATTTGTAGAGGGAGGGATTGTTGGTTAAAAAATCTGATGTGGCCAATATATTCCATACATTACATACACTTCCGGTTTATCATATATAATGAAAATCTAATATAGAGTTTCAAATTATAAACGAGTTTTAAATATCAAATTTGAGAAGTTTTGGATCATATTTTAATATATTTTTTTAAGAATATCTGTTTAGAGCTTCCAATAAAGTCTCAATTCCGGTTTATCAATTATAGCAAAAATATAATATGTCGTTCTCATTAATATAAAAGTCTCAAATACCAAATATGAAAAGTTTTCGATTAAATTGTAACATGTTCTGCACGAAAATCTGTTCATTGCTTCAGGTAAAGTATCACTTCCGGTTTATCAATTTTAGCCAAAATCTAATATGTTATTCCCCTGGATATTAAAGTCTTGAATACTAAAATTGAAAAGTTTTGGATTATATTTTAATATAGCTAATCATTAAAAACTGTTATGTGTTTGAAGTAAAGTATCACTTCCGGTTATCCAAGTTTACCCAAAATCTAATCAACTCTTTACATTAATGCAGAAAGCTTAAATACGGAAATTAGAAATTTTTGGAAGTTTGTTATAAGAGTTACCATGGAGGAAATTTCGTCACACACAAACAGACTGGTCGTTTTATTTTATTTAAAAGTTTCCATTCCAACATGTATAATTTCCGGGAGCCATTGTTTCGTTATAAAACATCACTCTGATTAGTTGGCGGGAGGTACTGTTGCACTATTCTCATTTTCAATTGACGAGAGGTACTGTTGATCTATTGCCATTTGTTATTAGCGGGAGGTATTGTTAAAATATATGTTACCTTTATACATTGGTTTAGTTGGCGAGAGGTACTATAACCAATATGAAGTGTCACCAGACTTTGGTTGTTTTATTTTATTTAAAAGTATTCTTTTCCAACCTGTATAATTTACGGTAGTCATTATTTCGTTATAAAACATCACTCTGATTAGTTGGCGAGAGGTACTGTTGCACTATTCTCATTTTCAATTGACGAGAGGTACTGTTGATTTATCTCCATTTGTTATTAGCGGGAGGTATTGTTGTTAAAATATGTTACCTTTATACATTGGTTTAGTTGGCGAGAGGTACTGTAACCAATATGAAGTGTCACCAGACTTTGGTTGTTTTATTTTATTTAAAAGTATTCTTTTCCAACCTGTATAATTTACGGTAGTCATTGTTTCGTTATAAAACATCACTCTGATTAGTTGGCGAGAGGTACTGTTGCACTATTCTCATTTTCAATTGACGAGAGGTACTGTTGATTTATCTCCATTTGTTATTAGCGAGAGGTATTGTTGTTAAAATATATGTTACCCTTATACATTGGTTTAGTTGGCGAGGGGTACTGTAACCAATATGAAGTGTCACCAGACTTTGGTTGTTTTATTTTATATAAAAGTATTCTTTTCCAACCTGTATAATTTACGGTAGTCATTGTTTCGTTATAAAAGATCACTCTGATTAGTTGGCGAGAGGTACTGTTGCACTATTCTCATCTTCAATTGACGAGAGGTACTGTTGATTTATCTCCATTTGTTATTAGCGGGAGGTATTGTTTTTAAAATATATGTTACCTTTATACATTGGTTTAGTTGGCGAGAGGTACTGTAACCAATACGAAGTGTCACCAGACTTTGGTTGTTTTATTTTATTTAAAAGTATTCTTTTCCAACCTGTATAATTTACGGTAGTCATTGTTTCGTTATAAAACATCACTCTGATTAGTTGGCGAGAGGTACTGTTGCACTATTCTCATTTTCAATTGACGAGAGGTACTGTTGATTTATCTCCATTTGTTATTAGTGGGAGGTATTGTTGTTAAAATATATGTTACCTTTATACATTGGTTTAGTTGGCGAGAGGTACTGTAACCAATATGAAGTGTCACCAGACTTTGGTTGTTTTATTTTATTTAAAAGTATTCTTTTCCAACCTGTATAATTTACGGTAGTCATTGTTTCGTTATAAAACATCACTCTGATTAGTTGCCGAGAGGTACTGTTGCACTATTCTCATTTTCAATTGACGAGAGGTACTGTTGATTTATCTCCATTTGTTATTAGCGAGAGGTATTGTTGTTAAAATATATGTTACCCTTATACATTGGTTTAGTTGGCGAGAGGTACTGTAACCAATATGAAGTGTTACCAGACTTTGGTTGTTTTATTTTATATAAAAGTATTCTTTTCCAACCTGTATAATTTACGGTAGTCATTGTTTCGTTATAAAAGATCACTCTGATTAGTTGGCGAGAGGTACTGTTGCACTATTCTCATCTTCAATTGACGAGAGGTACTGTTGATTTATCTCCATTTGTTATTAGCGGGAGGTATTGTTTTTAAAATATATGTTACCTTTATACATTGGTTTAGTTGGCGAGAGGTACTGTAACCAATACGAAGTGTCACCAGACTTTGGTTGTTTTATTTTATTTAAAAGTATTCTTTTCCAACCTGTATAATTTACGGTAGTCATTGTTTCGTTATAAAACATCACTCTGATTAGTTGGCGAGAGGTACTGTTGCACTATTCTCATTTTCAATTGACGAGAGGTACTGTTGATTTATCTCCATTTGTTATTAGCGGGAGGTATTGTTGTTAAAATATATGTTACCTTTATACATTGGTTTAGTTGGCGAGAGGTACTGTAACCAATATGAAGTGTCACCAGACTTTGGTTGTTTTATTTTATTTAAAAGTATTCTTTTCCAACCTGTATAATTTACGGTAGTCATTGTTTCGTTATAAAAGATCACTCTGATTAGTTGGCGAGAGGTACTGTTGCACTATTCCCATTTTCAAATGACGAGAAGTCACCTTAGCCAGACTTTGGTTGTTTTATTTTATTAAAAGTATTCTCCCAACATGTATAATTTACGGGAGCCATTCATTGTTCCATCATAAAATATCAAAAAATTTAAATCTCAAGTTTTATGTTAAGTGTTACGTTAAATACTAGACGGCGCGTGCATATTAATTTTTGTGTAACGGAGAAAGGTATACTGCAAGACAGAGACATCACGACATAGAATAATAAAAGCCGGAGTGAACACTCACTTTCAAATATTGATTTTTTAGACAGAGAGGCGAGTATATAACTATTTCTTTCTAATAAACTCTTCTTCTTACTGTAATATTTGTTGGGAAACATGGTGTTAAGTCCGTGTCCGTAACATATCTCGGTGATCATAGAGTAATACAAACAGGAGTGGACACTCACTTTCAAATATTAATTTCTGATGAATAGATTTGCTTGAAAATATATATTAAGATATGAGCCAAAACTTTCAAATTTGGTATTTAAGACTTTCAGAATAATGAGACCGACATATTATATTTTTGTTACAATTGATAAACCGGAAGTGGTACTTTACTTGAAGCTCTGAACAGATTTGCTTGAAAGAATATATTAAAATATGATCCAAAACTTTTCAAATTTGGTATTTAAGACTTTCAGATTAATGAGAACGACATATTATATTTTTGCTAAAATTGATAAACCGGAAGTGGAACTTTACTTGTAGCTCTGAACAGACTTGCTTGAAAAAATATAAAAAGATATAAGCCAAAACTTTTCAAATTTGGTATTTAAGACTTTTAGATTAATGAGAACAACATATTATATTTTGTCTAAAATTGATAAACCGGAAATGGTACTTTACTTGAAGCTCTGAACAGATTTGCTTGAAAAAATATAAAAAGATATGAGCCAAAACTTTTCAAATTTGGTATTTAAGACTTTTAGATTAATGAGAACGACATATTATATTTTGTCTAAAATTGATAAACCGGAAATGGTACTTTACTTGAAGCTCCGAATAGATTTGCTTGAAAAAATATATTAAGATATGAGCCAAAGCGTTTCAAATTTGGTATTTATGACTTTTAGATTAATGAGAACGACATATTATATTTTTGCTACAATTGATAAACCGGAAGTGGTACTTTACTTGAAGCTCTGAACAGATTTGCTTGAAAAAATATATTAAGATATGATCCAAAATTTTTCAAATTTAGTATTTAAGACTTTTAGATTAATGAGAACGACATATTATATTTTTGCTAAAATTAATAAACCGGAAGTGGTACTTTACTTGAAGCTCTGAACAGATTTGCTTGAAAAAATATATTAAGATATGATCCAAAACTTATCAAATTTGGTATTTAAGACTTTCAGATTAATTAGAACGACATATTATATTTTAGGTAAAATTGATACACCGGAAGTGGTACTTTACTTGAAGCTCTGAACAGATTTGCTTGAAAGAATATATTAAGATAGGACCCAAAACATTTCAAATTTGGTATCTAAGACTTTCAGATTATTGAGAACGACATATTATATTTTTGGTAAAATTGATAAACCGGAAATAGTACTTTACTTGAAGCTCTGAACAGATTTGCTTGAAAAAATAGATTAAGATATAATCCAAAACTTTTAAAATTTGGTATTTAAGACTTTCAGATTAATGAGTACGACATATTATATTTTTACTAAAATTGATAAACCGGAAATGGTACTTTACTTGAAGCTCTGGACAGATTTGCTTAAAGAAATATGTTAAGATATGATAAAAAAAAATTCTAATTTCGTATTTAAAATTCGTATATGATTGGAAACAACATATTAGATTTTGACTTATATGATAAACCGGATGTGGTACTAAATTTAGAGCTCGTAACAGATTTTCGAGGAAAACGATCTAAAATATAATACAAAATTTTGTTGTTACAGACTTTTCTATTTATTGGAACAACAAATTAGATTGTTTTTACAAACGGTCAGCCGGAAATGATACTTTACTTAAAGCTCATTGCTATTTTAAATATGAAATAGGCGGGAGGTCATGTGTTGGCCACATCAGATTTTTAAATTTAGTTATGTACCTATGCTTAGTTATATCAGAATGCCCACATCATCGTTTTATTTGTTTTATATGTATTTATTTGTGTATTTTTTAGCTAAACTAAAATGTTAGGTAAGATGTCTAAAAGTTAATAATTATTAATAAATTATCTAATTGCGGTAAAACGTATCGCGCTTTCATTTTAGGTAGATTCTAAATTTTCATCATGCAAGTTGCTATCTTTAACAATGTAAGACTAATAAATAAAAATATGAAATAACAGCGCATGACAAAGTTTAGTAAAATATACAGTTTAACTCACATTTATACTTAGAATATGGAGTCTGGAGATCAGGCGAATCGGTTCACGACTTCAGGATACCGCAGAAGATGGCTTCCTGAACCTGGCAACGAAATGAAGTCTACAAGGTCCGGAGGGAAGCCCCAGGATACTGTAGACGCACGAAAGGGTTCTCCAAGTCGCAATATCTGCATCTCTTACCATTGGAACGTCCGAAATGGAATCTGTAAAAAATAAAATTTGTTAATAAAATTATAAATGTAATAACTTATTTATTATATGTACTAATTGTTATTTTAATTGCTAAAGTTGAAATTTCCAAAGAAAAAATATTTATTTGTTATCATCAATTGTTTTGCTGAATTAAAATTTGAAACATATAAGTTCCTGTCTTTCTTAGTTTCAGAGATATTGAAAAGTTTAAATCTTATAGAAAAGAATTTGACATTGAAAAAATCTGATGTGGACACCACACGACTTCCTTGTACGCAAGACCAATATGAAGATGAAGTATAGACCCAATTATAAAATTGCACGTGTTTGACGTAATTTGACATTAACATCTATTTTTTATTTTTTTGTTATTTTTTGTCCTAATCCATAGCAAGCTGCATTACAAAAACAAAAAAGTATATAAGTTTTAAATTTACATATCTCGCTTATACAAAGGGCTAATTTAATAATACTTGATGTGCTAGACACAGAATTTAATTTTCTAAAACTCTTATTTGAAGAATTTATTTCTAAAATCAAAATGAAAACATTGTATTCAAGAAAAACTGTTAACAACTTCAGGTAATGTATCACTTCCGGTTAGCCTGTTTTAACCAAATTCTGCTATGTTATTCCACTTGATACAAAAGTCTTATATACCAAATTTGAAACGTTTTGGATTATATTTTAATATAGTTTTTCATTAAAATCTATTATAGGCTTCAAATAAAGTACCTTTTCTGGAAATTATGTAATGACCAAAAGGGGACATCCACAACTAGATGTTATAGAAGTCCTAAATACAAAATTTCAACTTTCTACGGCTTACCGTTTTTGAGTTATGCGAGATATGTACGTTCGTACAGACGTCACGACGAAATTAGTCAAAATGGATTCAGGGATGGTCAAAATGGATATTTCCGTTGAAATCTCAAAACCGAAATTTTTCGCGATTACAATACTTCCTTTACTTCGTACAAGGAAGTAAAAAGTGATTTTTATCTCCCGCTACCCTTAGTAAGGGAGGTATAGGGATCGTGCTAAAAATCGTATATCGAGATTTTGGTAAATGACCACGTTTTATGTTCCTAATCCAATTTTAACATTTTCACTATGTCTATGTGTATGTGTGTGTGTGTGTGGATCCTCCACTCTAACTCAAATACTATCAATCAGAAAATTTAAAACCTTGTATTTCAAACTTATTCTGTAATGGAAAGAGCCCATTACATTTTGGTGTAAATCGGATAACCGGAAATGGCACTTTACTAGAAGCTCAAAATAGTTTTTCTTCGAAAAATACCTTTAAATGTAATTTTTTCGGGATTAATGTTATTATAAAAATTAAAGACTATTAATTTTTTTACAGATTTGCATTAATACTTTTTGTGCATATTTTATGGATTATCTATAATTTAAATCCCGGAGCCACCGCTTTAAACAAACAAAACTTCTTACGCAGTTATTCAAATGTATATGTAACTGACAGATAAATGTCACTGTCAAAGAACTAATCATTTCAAATTAATAATAGTAAAATTAAAGAAAAAACTAAATAGAACAATAGGAAAGAAAATCAATACAGTTTTCAGCATAAGTAAAAATGTAGGTATGTTTTCAGATTAATAAAAATTAAAGATTCGCAAAAAAGTTAAAGGTAATCCTCACTTTTGGATTAATGAATTATATTCTATCCCGGTATTTAAAATTTAATCTTTCTTTCCCTATCAAATAAGGTAGTTACTTAGATTAGATTAGACTATATTTTAAGAAATAAACTGCCAAAATGCTGTAAATGGCGGGAGGTAATGTGTTGGCCACACCAGATTTTTTTTGTCACGAAAATCTGTTCAGAGCTTCAAGTAATGAATCATTTCCGGTTTATCAATATTATCCAAAATCTAATATGTTTTACCTTAATATAAAAGTCTTAAATACTAAAATTGAAAAGTTTTGGATTCTATTATAATATAGTTTTTCATTAAAAACTGTTATGGGCTTCAAGTAAAGTACCATTTCCGATTGTCCAATAATACCCAAAATCTAATCAACTCTTTATATGAATGCAGAAAGCTTGAATACGAAAAATATAAAGTTTTGGAAGTTTGATATATGTAATAGTTATCGTGGAAGAAAAAATCTAGACCCCTGTACAAAACTTATCCGTCAACAAGGAAAAATAAAAAACCAAGTCAACAATACAGGTTTTTAAGTGGGTCATCTCATCTTCAACTCTTTTTCATGGTATAAAACTTCGTTCACATACGAACACATACGAAATGGTCGTATCTTCGTATGATATTACCGTTAAATGATATGAGCTCTATGTATTTAAACTTCGAGACTGGAAATGTTAGTTACTTGAGTTACTTGACTTTGAGAAGTTATTGAGACGCAATGCCGAATTGTCCAAAGTGTGAAAAGCCTGTTTATTTTGGTGAGTACAGAAGAATTATTTATATAGTTGTCATTGTTCGAGCATTGTTGTAAATATATTTTATTTAATCGATTAGTTTTGCAAACTTGTATTTGAGTTTTGAGTATTTGTTTGTTTTTTATCTCCCGCTACCCTTGGTAAGGGAGGTATAGGGATCGTGCTAAAAATCGCATATCGAGATATTGGTAAATGACCTCGTTTTAAGGTCCCTAGAATCCAATTTTAACATTTTCACGATGATGTCTGTGTGTATGTGTGGATCCTCCACTCTAACTCAAATACTATCATTCAGAAAATTTTGAAACCTTGTATTTCGGACTGTAATGGAAAGAGCCCATTACATTTTGGTGTAAATCGGATAACCGGAAATGGCACTTTACTAGAAGCTCAAAATAGTTTTTCTTCGAAAAATACCTTTAATGTTATTATAAAAATTAAAGATTAATAAATTTCTACAGATTTGCATTAATACTTTTTCTATATATTTTATGAATAAATTTATAAAATTATCTATAAATTTATCCCGGAGCCTACGCTTTAAACAAGCAAAACTCCTTGGTTACACAGTTCATATCTTAAATGTATGTAACTGTATTTCGAACTTTTTCTGTAGTGGAAAGAGCCCATTAGATTTTGGTGAAAATCGGATAACCGGTAATGGTACTTTACTAGAAACTCAAAATAGTTTTTCTTCGAAAATAGTATATTAAAGAACGTGTTTTATAAGACATGTTTTTTTCGCACGCGTCAAAATTTAGTGCGAAAGAAAGTCTTATAAAATAAGTTCTTTATACTATTTTTTATATTTTGCGCCTTCTACAATATTTACTTACTCAATTTGTGATTATATTTGTAACCATTTGCACATTTTCATGAAAATAATCTTCCTTAAATAAAAAAAAAAATAATAATAATTTCGACATATTATTAAAAGGAATTGTCAATTAACTAAAAATAAATTAGTTAAAAATGGGTTAAAGAAACGTTATCTAGTACCAACCGCTTAAAACAAAAAATTGCGTATCGTAATGACTTCATTATGAACGCAAAATATAAAAATACCTTTAAATGTTATTTTTTCAAGATTAATGTTATTATAAAAATTAAAGATTATTTTTCTATATATTTTATGGATAAATTTATAAAATTATCTATAATTTAAATCGCGGAGCCTACGCTTTAAACAAACAAAACTCCTTGGTTACGCAGTTATTCAAATGTATGTAACTGACAGATAAATGTCACTGTCAAAGAACTAATCTTATGGTCTTAAATTTAATTGCACTGATACAAGCTAAACTAATGGTTTATTTCGTAAAGGAAATATGGTTCAAATCCCAACCCAACAACTATAATATAAGTTGTAACTTCTTGGAGAAATTACATGAAATAGAAACGAAATTGTTAATAGAACATGGTCACCCATCTTATATTTAACAGCAGTGAAACAAGCTTGATTAGTGGTTTATTTTGTAAGGGAGATGTGGTTTGAATCCCACACCCAACAACTATAATATAAGTTGTAACTTTAAAATAAATTTATACGATTACCAAACATTAAAAAATGCATAATTGTACATCACTTTAAAATACCATTAAATTTTACGAACAAATAATATTTCATAGATAAATTAAAAGATTATTTGAGACACCTGTATATTAGTAAAATTAAGGCTGTGCTATGCCTATAGTCCCGTGAACGTCTAGTGTGTAAATAGAAGGGAGAAATATCGAGAAATATCTAAAATTATTTTCAATTTCAACAAATTTAAATTATGACTTATTTTTTGTAAATATTATTGACTTATACTTAGTGGTTTGCAAAAATAATTTTAAAATATTACTATCTGATGAGTTAGAATTGTTTACTCGTTCCAAACACTTCGTAAAGTTGTACAATTATCGCAAAACTTGTTTTACAGTAAATATTGTTATTGTATAGTATTGGTAATATTTATTGAATATTGCAAGTAATTTTAGCACGTATAAAAGCATGTGACCGATAATAATGTAATTTATACTGTTTTGAAGGCTGGTTTTACTAAATTACACACTTATATAGTGATTATTTTAAAACGATAATACTTTTAAAAAATTGTTACAAATTAAATTTTTATATTGGTATGTAGTGTCTCACAAAATCATTCGTACACTTTAATCAGTATAATGTAAAATATAAATCTGATGTGGCCAACACAATACCTCTGCCCATTTAATATTTATTAATTTAAATATACATACTTACATACTTATGATGGATACTGTATTGAATTGCTTTCCATATATATTGTTCTATTAACTTTTTTCATTTTAAAACGTTACTATTATTAATTTTAAATGATTAGTTCTTTGACAGTGACATTTATCTGTCAGTTACATACTTTTGAGATAACTGTGTAAACAAACAAGGAGTTTTGTTTGTTTAAAGCGTGTTTCCGGGATTTAAATTATAGATAATTTTATAAATTTATCCATTATAGAAAAAATATTAATGCAAATCTGTAAAAAATTTAATCTTTAATTTTTATAATAACATTACCAAGGGTAGCGGGAGGTAAAAAGGGTTTTTAAAACTAGATTCATAAAAAAAAATAATCATAGTCTTTTTCGGCTGGTTAAAAATGAGACACTGTTTTTTTTAGCTTCCGTTACCTTTAGGTAAGGAAGGTGTTGTCTTTGGTCAAAAAATTCGGTGGTGAATTTTTATGAAAAAGCACGTTTTAGGGTCCCTAGAATACGATTTTACTATTTTTACGATGATGTCTGTATGTATGTATGGATGGATGTATGTATGTATGGATGTATGTATGTATGTATGTATGGATGTATGTATGTATGTGTGTGTGCGACGATTTTTTCGGATCGCATAACTTCAATACCACCTTTCCAAAAATTATAATTTTAGCGTATTCCTTTTCTTTACATCTATATGAAGAGCTGATTAGATTTTGGTTACAATTGGTCGACCGGAAGTACTCTAATTTGAAGATTTTAACAGTTTTTCTTGAAAAACCGGTGTTAAATATCATTTTTTCACATTTAATGTTATTATAAATATTAAACAATATTTTATTTTCTGTAAGATTTCATTACATTTTATACTTCATTTTCAATGGATATAGAGTAATAAAGAAATTAAAAATTTCATAAAGCAGCTAGCTGTGCTATGACCATGGAAACATATACTATATTAAGAAAATTTTGACTTACAAATATCAGTGTCAAGTGCATTTGACAGTATGTTTGTGTTATAATTTTACTGGAAATATATAATCTCTTACAAATACTTTCTGTACGGAATTTACAGAAAATACATAGAACTGAAGGTAATGTACTGGAAAAATGAATTTTTTTACAAGAAAATCTCTGACGGAAGGTAATGTGCTGGCCACATCAGATTTTTTTAATAAGTGCGTCAATTGGTAAAACCCTTAACTTGCTATTATTATGTTCTAAAACATAAATATAATGGATATTTTTTGATTACGTACATATATCGTAAGGTAAGACGAATAAAAAATGAAAAGTTTTAAAAAATGTTTTATTTTTACACCAGTTGACTTAAGTATGTACACTGGCTTGCAAAAAATCTGCAACTATGTTCCTCTCTTTTAAATATAATCATGATATAATTCTTAAACATCTAAAATACCACATATGACGTACATCTTTTTTGTAATATGATTCACCGTACCTTGCATTATCCTATAAGAATGCTCTTATAACATTGACCGCAAAATGAATGCTGTCATAGTGTTTAGACTATTCCTTATTCGGAAATGTTAGTCGACATGGAGACCTGTTCACCTACTTTCAATTTTCATAAGACAAGTGACTATCATAACATTAAACTTTTGTTTTTGTTGACTTGTATGGATAATGGCAGCTTGCTTAGTTTTTCACGGATTCTGGGGCTATTAAATAGTGTAGGTATTAGGTATTACATCCGAGGTGTGATATGTTATTCAAGTTTAATATTGGGTAACATCGCCTTTATTAGTAATATCACTAATACTAGCTTTAACTTTTTTGCCTACATACTTGACAATCGTAATGATGGGCACCCTTTTTGCATTTTTACCTGCCGCTACCCTTGGTAAGGGAGGTATAGGGAATAGGTAAATGACCACGTTTTAAGGTCCCTAGAATCCAATTTTAACATTTTCACGATGATGTCTGTGTGTATGCGTGGAACCTCCGCTCTAACTCAAATATTATCATTCAGAAAATTTTGAAACCTTGTATTTCGGAATGTAATGGAAAGAGCCCATTACATTTTGGTGTAAATCGGATAACCGAAAATGGCATTTTAATAGAAGCTCAAAATAGTTTTTCTTCGAAAAATACCTTTAATGTTATAAAAATTAAAGATTAATAAATTTTCTACAGATTTGCATTAATACTTTTACTATATATTTTATGAATAAATTTATAAAATTATCTATAAATTTAATCCCGGAGCCTACGCTTTAAACAAGCAAAACTCCTTGGTTACACAGTTCATATCTTAAATGTATGTAATTGACAGATAAATGTCACTGTCAAAGAACTAATCATTTCAAATTTATAACAGTAACGATTTAAAAAGAAAATAGTATATAGAACCCTAGTGATATGGAAGGGATCTTAATACAGTTTCTGCAATAACTAAGTATGTAAGTAAATTAATGAAAATTAAATATGAGGATGGTGTGATTTAAAAAAGGGGCGAAATTTTTAAAAAATTAAAAAATTCTGAAAATTTGTATTTAAGTAGTTTGAAGTGTAGATTTAAGATTTTAAAACCACAGGTCGATATCTCTTTTCTTTTTCGAGATATTCGTCCTCAAAACTTTGCTTAAAAATGCCCATTTTTTGGTCATATCTCAAAAATTGTCAATTATACAACGCTAACGATATCACCATTAGATTCTACGAGCAAAATTACATAAGTATACCAATTTTCATAATTTTTGAACAACTATTACAATATCCAGAAGGAAAAGTCTGAAAATGGCCAAAAATCGCAAAAAATCTAAGGTGTACGTACCCCTTGCGATTTTTTCAGTTTTTGACGATTTTAAAGAATGTTTAATATTAAATGTATCCGTTGGAATATTTTGATGAAAATTGGTATACCTATGTTTTTTGGTACGAGGAATTTACAGGTGAGGTCGTTGAAGGTGTACCACACACCCATTTTGGGGTATGAGGATGGTGTGGTTTAAAAAAGGGTCGAAATTTTAAAAAAATTAAAAATTCTGTAAATTTGTATTTACGTAGTTTGAAGGGTGTAGGTTTAAGATTTTAAAACCACAGGTCGATATCTCTTTTCGTGTCTGAGATATTCGTCCTCAAAACTTAGCTCAAAAATGCCCATTTTTGAGTCATATCCCAAAAATGGTCAATTATACACCGCTGGCGATATCACCATTAGATTCTACGAGCAAAATTACATAAGCATACCAATTTTCATAATTTTTGAACAACTATTACAATCTCCAGAAGGAAAAGTCTGAAAATGGCCAAAAATCGCAAAAAATCTAAGGTGTACCCCTTGCGATTTTTTCAGTTTTTGACGATTTTAAAGAATGTTTAATAATAAATGTATCCGTTGGAATATTTTGATGAAAATTGGTATACTTATGTTTTTTGGTACGAGGAATTTACTGGTGAGGTCGTTGAAGGTGTACCGCACACCCATTTTTGGGTATGAGGATGGTGTGGTTTAAAAAAGGGTCGAAATTTTTAAAAAAATTAAATTTCTGAAAATTTGTGTTAAGTAGTTTGAAGGGTGTAGATTTAAAATTTAAAACCACAGGTCGATATCTCTTTTCTTTTTCGAGATATTCGATATTTTTTTTACAAAAAAATGAATACACCCTTTCTCTCAGTTATTATTGCAGATACACATATTACTTATTGAATTGTGTGAAAATTGTAATTATGGTACTTCCGGTATACTTTGTAAATTTAAATACAATCTATTCGCAATCGAAATTAGCTGAATTATATTTTATTTTTATGGTATTTCCATTAGACATTGTATCGCTAAGCCCTGCAAATTTTTCCGTGAGTATATTTAGGTTTTACCATAGGCACTAATTTTAATCATCCGTCATTTGGTCTATATTTATAGTAGCCGAAAGAATTTTGTAGAAATTTCTAACCATTTTTGTAGGTTTTATAATTTTTTGAAAATGTAAACAGTTATGAGTTTGGTCTCGTATTTATTTATGAACTGAAGATGACGTGACACATATATTTTGCACAATGTAACAAAAGATAACTAATCTTACAGGAAGTTAGAATCGGGTGTATTTAGTAATTCCTCTCGTGATCTTGACATAGACAGCACTTCCGGTTTAAAGGCGCGTTTACAAAATATTTGACGTGCTATCAGATATTTGAAACGTGATAATATTGTAAATAGATCTCTGGAAACAGTTAGAATATACAAATATGTATAACTTGTAACTGTCAGTTATATTGTGAATTATTAGCCGTTAGAATATGATAGAATAATAAATATTCAGTGATATATTGTATTTTATTTCATCGTTCAAAAATACGAATCGCCATAAAACGATGAAACGCTTCTTAATTATGTTTACCAAAATTACCCTAATAAATAAAAAATGTAAATACGGTCAATGGTTTTACAAAGTTCGCTGTTAAGCAATATATTTGATTGGTGAAATGGTAAAGGCATAATATTACATAAAAATTATTCAAAAAAGAGAATAACTTTCATAGAATCCAACCTTGGATTTTTGTAAAAATTGTGCAAACTTTTTGTGGTAAGGGTGCTATGAGATTTCTTTGTAGTTTCATAATTCAAAGGATCTTGGTCATTTTATGCCGAACCTAGAGTTTTAAAAAAGCTATAGCCATATACACATGCATCAACTTGTTTTTTTAAAGATATATCATACATTTTTACCTTCCGTCACCTTTAGTAAGGAAGGTATTGTCTTTGGTCAGAAAATTCGGTGATGAGTTTTTAATGAATAAGCACGTTTTAGGGTTCCTAGAATACGATTTTACTATTTTTACGATGTCTGTATGTATGTATAGATGTTGCATGTATGTGTGTGTAGGTGACGATTTTTTTGGATCGCATAACTCCGATACCACCTTTCCAAAAATTATAATTTTTGCGTTTTCCTTTTCTTTACATCCATATGAAGAGCTGATTAGATTTTGGTTATAATTGGTCGACGGGAAGTACCCTAAATTGAATATTTTAACAGTTTTTCTGCTGTTAAATATTATTTATTCATATTGATTACATTTTATACTTTATATTCAATGGATATAAAGTTAAAAAATTATAAAGAAATTAAATTTCATAAAGCAGCTAGCTGTGCTATAACCATGGAAACATCTACTATATTAAGAAAATTCTGATTGACAGATGTCAGTGTCAAGTGCAATTAACATAGTATGTTTGTGTTATAATTTTACTGGAAATATAGCAAGTTTCTGTATGGAGTTTGTATAAAATACATAAAACCGATGCGACGGAAGGTAATGTGCTGGCCACATCAGATTTTCCTAGAATATGATTTTACTATTTACTATACTACCTATATTAAGAAAATTCTGATTGACAGATGTCCGTATCAAGTAAAATTGACATAGTACGTTTGTGTTATAATTTTACTGGAAATATATAGAATCTTTTACAAGACACTTTCTGTGGAATTTGTACAAAATACATAGAGCTGACTGAAGGTAATGCACTGGAAATATGGAATCTTTTGCAAGAAACTTTCTGTGTGGAATTTGTACAAAATGCATAGAACTGACGGAAGATAATGTGCTGGCCACATCAGATTTTTAAATAATATAATTATTTTTAAACATGTCATCAGCTAATGATATTATGTTCCGAATCAAATATAAAATTTCCCAATATGTCTTTATCTAATCTGCTTAGATGATGATAAAAGTATTATCTATTTAAAATATCTTACAACTATGATTCAATTCAAAAATTTGCAAAAATTGAATTGAATTTTTGTCAAGAATGCGTCAAATAAATCCATCAGAAAAATTAGATATAACTTTACTAGTCGTTCGCTTTATACGTGAAACAGAACTTACTTCTTAAAATTTTAACTGTCAGTTAAATAAAATTAATACGAATTGAACTGTCAAATAACAAATTGATCATTGGTGTCACTAGTCAGATTCAATATAGTTAAAATTCTAACCGGAGATTGTAACACTGTTATTGTATAAAACTTTTCGACTTTTATAAATGTGTTTTATAACACCCTGTATTTAGTTCAATGAAAGGTGCCTCTAGCAGATTTCAATTTTAACATTATTCTATCCCTTCACTATTCCATATCTCTCATGTATCTTCAACTTCACACTTTTTACTCCACCTACTCTAAATTCTACTCCACATACTCCTTGAGGAATCAATAGCGATCTTCCTGCACGTGGGGTACGTGAGTCGTTGAGCACGCGTCGTACACCATGCGTACATTGCACAGCAGAGTAATTAGTTGGTAATTTCGCTAATGGTACTTCCTAGCGAGCAGAGGAGCCCAGACCATGTTGGGCCCCGCGTACTCCACATGCGACATGCTCACTTCAAGCAATGGCTATTGTGAAAATGACAAAGAGTTTGCGAATGTGACAGACTGTATATGTGGAACGTAGAATGGTTGAACTATGTCTGAAATATGTTTGCATTTAGATATTACTAAAAAATCTGATGTGGCCAGCACATAACCTCTCGCCAGATATCTTACCTGGTTGTACGCATAAAACGAAAAATATATTTAAATACAAAAACATATATTCATGTCTCACTACAAAATAATTATTTTAATATAAATTATGTACAATACATACATTTTCTTTATATTCGATATCCTGAATTTTTTTTCTACTTTCCTTTTCTTTTTCTTTTATTCGTCATTTTTTCGCAAATTCCTTTTATATTCGTTTTTACGTATATTCTTTTGCGTTGTTGTCTTTTTATTTTCATAATCTTCATAATGATGTACAAGAATTTTTGACAGTGGCATATAAATATTTTCGACAGTGACATTTATGTGTGAATTACAAACATTTGAATTTCTTACCTTGAAGTAGTTTGATCTGAGAATTTTTACATCAAATTATTTTATATGCATTTCTTTATCTCTAAATTTATAGAAGATGTAATAATGAATTTATATTTATCAAATAAAGAATTTAACGATCTTTAATATAAGTATTTACATGAATTTTCGATAATTAATATTTAGATGATTATTTTCTTGTAACTACTACTTCCGGTTGTTCAATTGTTACCATAACTGACTCGACTCTTCCCATTATTGTTAGATTGAGGAATCCGTAGTTAAAAATGTCCTAAGTCTTATAGAATTTGAGTTATGGTGAATCCAACATCCACATACACACATACACACACACACACACACGTACATCCACACACACACACACACACACACACACACACACATACGGACATCATCGTAAAAATGTTATAATCGGATTCTAGGGACCTTAAAACGTGCTTATTCACTAAAATCTGGATATGCGATTTTTAGCATGAATACAATACCTCTCTTAGCGAGAGGTAAAAAGAATTGAAATAAAAATTATGAAAATTAACACCTATATTTTTAATCAATAGCAAATACTCTTCAAAGTATTAATTTTATCTTATCAATATTTTCAAATTCCATATCTAAACATTACATCATTGTATTTTTATTTTCTTTGAAAAACTATTGAGAAATGTACTTCAATAGTATTAGGATGTCCACTCCTAACTTTAGAACGTCATTATTTGTTAATGAATTCAATGACGAATTACTTACAAAAATAGCTGTGAAGTCATCTGTACACGTTGTGTCTCAGATGATTTAATATAAATATGGATGAGCAACGACATTTGTTTCCATTTGAATGCAGTAGTACCTATTTTTCTATGTTATCAGAACAATAGGTGACAAATAAAAAAAATCTGGTGTGGCCAACACAATACCTCCCGCCATTTACAGCCCGAGTCACAAAAAAGATTAAGTTTTTTGGATTAGCGAATTTTACACTAATTTTGACAATTTATTTCTTAAAATATAATCTAATCTAATCCAAGTAACTACCTTTTTTTTAACCCCTCAACAGGATTAAATCCCAATTATAGAGTGGGTTCACATTCACAAACATCCATGCCTTAGTGGGATTCGAACCCCGAAGGCACTCATGACATGAAGCGTTGCTCTAACCATTGAGCCACCGGAGCTATAATAAAATGAAGATTAAATTTTAAATACCGGGATAGAATAAAATTCACTAATCCAAAAATAAGGATTAGCTTAAATATTTATGTGAATCGTTAATTTCTATTAATCAAAATACATATCTACATATTTACTTATGCTGGAAACTGTAATGAATTCCTTTTCTATTGTACTATTTCCTTTTTTCTTTTTAAAACGTTACTAATATTATTTTGAAATGATTAGTTCTTTGATAGTAACATTTATCTGTCAGTTACAAACATTTGAATAACTGCAAATCTATAGAAAATTTAATAATCTTTAATCTTTATAATATCATTAATCTCGAAAAAATAACATTTAAAGATATTGTTCGAAGAAAAACTATTTTCAGCTACTAGTAAAGTGCCATTTCCGGTTATCCGATTTTCACCAAAATCTAATGGGCTCTTTCCATAACAGAAAAAGTTCGAAATACAAGGTTTCAAAATTTTCTGAATGATAGTATTTGAGATAGAGTGGAGGATCCACACACACATACATACATACAGACATCATCGTAAAAATGTTAAAATTGGATTCTAAGGACCTTAAAACGTGGTCATTTACCAAAATCTCGATATGCGATTTTTAGCATGATCCCTATACCTCCCTTACCAAGGGTAGCGGGAGAGAAAATTCTGATGTGATCAACACAATACCTCCCGCCATTTAATTTTTATAAATTTGTATATACATACTTATTTACTTATGCTGAAAACTGTATTAAGTCCCATTCCATTTAACTATGTTTCTATTTACTATTTTCTTTTTAAAACGTTACTATTATTAATTAAAATTAGTTCTTTGACAGTGACATTTATCTGTCAGTTACACACATTTAAGATATGAACTGTATAACGTGTGGTAACCAAGGAGTTGTGTATGTTTAAAGCGTAGGCTTCGGGATTTAAATTACAGATAATTTTACAAATTTATACATAAAATATATAGAAAAAGTATTAATGCAAACCAATAGAAAATTTAATAATCTTTAATTTTTATAATAGCATAAATCTCGAAAAAATAACATTTAAAGGTATTTTTCAGGGAAAAAACTATTTTGAGCTTCAAGTAAAGTGCCATTTCCGGTTATCTGATTGGCTTCTTTCCATATTAGAATAAGGTAGAAATTAGAGTAGGTTCCAATATATTTTTTTTCAAATTATTTACGATTCAGTATATCATACAATATTGTACAATAGTTTCTCAAAGTGATAGGTTCGTACCCAAGTCGTCTATATAGACTACAATCGAAGGCTTAAACCACTAATAAAACCGTTCTCTTCAAAATTCAAATACAAACTGAAATAATAATAATTATTTTTGTCAATATAATTAAAATATTATTACATAATACAAAGTCTATAGTTACGTGTCTATATAACTTGTAAAATATCATTTTAATAATTCAATGGGTTTTAATGCAAGAACAACCAATATCAATTTTTAATTTTAAACGTCGATATCTTCTTATAACATTTAAATGTAGGGTATTAGTGAAAATTGTCAACTTCAGATATTTTTGAAATTTCGAAAGTGGGGAAATTTGGTAATAAAAACAAACAATAGGTCAAGCTAATAAACTTTTTCTTTATTTCAGCTGAACGCAAAACTTCTCTGGGCAAAGATTGGCACGCAGGATGTTTGCGATGCGAAAAATGCAATAAGACTTTAGTGCCAGGTTCTCACGCTGAACATGAAGGAAAGCCTTATTGTAACCAGCCATGCTATTCGGCCATGTTTGGACCCGGTGGTAAGATATATTAAATATCCTTTTTCTTATTTTATGTATAAGTACAAAATAATATTTATTTACCAATGTACTATTATGCCCGCATATAATGCCCCGGTTGTTATAGATATGTTTATATATACCGTATCCTAGCAATAAACAGTTCAAAATACTTTAGTGAGACATAAATACTTTTTTCATTTTAATCATGTTTTTTTACCTTCCGTCACCTTTAGGTAAGGACGGTATTGTCTTTGGTCAAAAAATTCGATGATGAGGTTTTAATCAATAAGCACGTTTTAAGGTCCCTAGAATACGAATTTACTATTTTTACGATGATGTCTGTATGTGTGAGTGTGTGTGGATGTGTGTGTGTGTGTGTCACAAAAATTTCGTCTGCGTAACTCTAATACTACAGAACGTTTTAAAATTTTTAGTAAAGTTGTTTGAGGTTTCTTTGAGTTCCAGCTTAAAATTATTTGACTTGATATATTTATAAATACAATATATTTAATAAATTTCAATTTGTTATCTCCATTGGGTCATATGGGGGATCCCCACGTTACCGTTTATAATCATTGACCATTTCTAGCCCTGAGGAAGACTGTAGTAACAGTCGAAACGTAGGCCAGGAAATAAATTATTTACATTCGACTGCGTGTCCGATCATTTCCCAATTTTCCATTCTGCTACCAGTCGATCATCGTACTCCACATCTAATACTACAATTTCAAAAATTATAATTTTTTCGTATTCTTCTTCGTTACATCTATATGAAGAGCTGATTAAATTTTGGTTACAATTGGTCAACCGGAAGTGCCATCATTTGAAGATTTTACCAGTTTTTCTTAAAAAAACTATATTAAATATCATTTTTTCACATTTAATGTTAATATAAATATTAAAGAATATTTTATTCTCTATACGATTTGACTGCATTTTATACTTACTATTAAATGGATATAGAGTTAAAAAATTATAAAGAAATTAAATTTCTTAAAGTAGCCATAGCTATGGAAACAGCTACTATATTAAGAAAATTCTGATTGAAAGATGTCAGTGTCAAGTGAAACTGACATAGTGTGCTTGTCTTATAATATTAATGGAAATATAGGATCTATTGCTGTAAATTTTCTGTATGGAATTTGCATAAAATACATGCAACTGCCGGAAGGTAATGTATAAGAAATAGAATCTTTAGCAAGGAACTTTCTGTATGAAATTTGTACAAAATACATAAAACTGACGGAAGGTAATGTGCTGGCCACATCAGATTTTTCTTATTTACTTTCAATTTAACTAACATTTCACTACATTTTTTTGTAACGGTGGAGGACCCCATTTGTATTATTGCACTAATAAATAAATAAATAAATACCAAAATATAGAATAACTTACCTACATTATATTCGTCGTAAGTGACTGAGGAAGAATTATGGTCCCATCTGAAACAAGAAAAAAATTAAATTAGTACACAAGTGTCGAAATAGTATTGGACAATATTAGAAAATGGGCTAAAAAAAACTTAGGGCCAAATTTTTTATATTTTTAATAGACGAAAATAATAAACGAAATAACGGCAAACAATAGGGCTTACAGTGTTACCAATACCACTCATCAAATTGGGAAAACAAAAATGTCCCATTACTTTTTGAAGTTTCCTGTTATAGTATGACTAGCGAATGAAAGTTGACGTTTAGATTTTTTAATAGATGTAGTTTCTTTTGAAAATATTTCCCTATATTTGATTTGAAAGGAAACTGACCCTTACGTATTCCGTTACAGAAGATTAGAATTGTACTCAATACCAGGAGGCATTTAAAATGACCTTAGCAACAGGATTCAGGGATGTATTTAAAAAAATTTAATACCGCAAATTCTAGTTCGTTCGTCTCAGGTGTAAGCAACCCTCGAGTCGGAATTACTGTTAGAGGAAATTAAAAATAATCCTATTTCATAGAATTGCCAAATTAAATAGTTTAAAGATCAAAATATTTTGTTATAATCAACATAAACGATAAATGTTTAAAATATTTTAAACGCACCCCTGTTTTGATATTCAGTTACCCTAGTCGGCCATCTATTCTTAGCCAGACATAATAATGTATTTCTGTGCTTTCCTAGTCCAGTATTTAAATGGGTTCATACTTTCATACTGGAATATTTCGTACAATTCTATTCTTCTCTAGGATTTCAAAAGAAACCACATCTATAAAATAATTTAAACGTCAATTTTCATTCGCTAGTCATGCCATGCCATTGTTAATCAAGCAACCAGCATATATCTTCTGCATTGCGGGTCCTCTATGTATTACAGAATCATTTTCTTTGTGTTGCAGGTTTCGGAAGAGGAGGGGCAGAGAGTTACGTCTACAAGAAATAATCAGAAAAGTGGAATAAGTTTTTGTAATTTAAATAAAATAAGCTACTTGACATACGTTTAATTTTCAGTATTTTGTAATTTTTTACTTGTGACCACTTCGGAAATAGCATTCCTGGTATTTGTTAATTATTAATAAATGATATATTTTGTGTAGAATGTTAATTATTACGCACTAGTTATGAAAAAATAGAATACAATAAAAATATTATATTGTTATTTGTTATTATTTATGTCCTATGTTTCAAAGTTTATCTGTATCAAAGAGACTATCAAAATTAAAAAACATGATTTAAAATATTCGACTATAAGACAATCTTATAGAAAACCATGGGGACATCCGATTGGAGAAGAAAATATTTTTTTAAACCAGTGGTTACAATACAAAATTATATTTTTACCTTCCCTCACCTTTAGGTAAGGAAGGTATTGTCTTTGGTTAAAAAAATTGGTGATGAGTTTTTAATCAATAAGCACTTTTAGGGTCCCTAGAATACAATTATACTAGTTTTACGATGATGTCTACATGTGTGCGTGCGTGTGTGTGTGACAAAAGTTTGCTCTGCGATAACTCTAATACTACAATTCCAAAAATTATAATTCTTTCGTATTTCTCTTCGTTACATCCATATGAAGAGCTGACTAGATTTTGGTTATAATTGATCAACCGGAAGTACCCACATTTGAAGATTTTAACAGTTTTTCTTAAAAATGAAATGAAAATTAGGTTTAGATTTATGGTTTATACTTTAGATTTAAAGACTTTGGCCGCATATTATGTAATGAGTCCATTCACACTTCAGAATTTAGGGTCACTAAATCCAAATCATAAAGCTAAACATTGCAAGGTCCAAACTTTAGGTTTATGATTTAGTTTGACGTCACAAACTTCACCAACGAGAACGAGTCTGAAATGATATAGATATATACACATCTTTATTTAATACTCACTTGGTGGATTCGGCTTTTTAAACAAATGCAAGAAGAACATGGATACTGTCATAACTTAATTGCTGAAATATAACCAATAATGCCAAGCAAATGACAGTTTCTGTACATATCAAAACTAATTTTCAGGTATTTTAAATTTACATTTATGAATGACTTACTTAAACCTAAACAAAAACCATACACCTAATTTTTATTTGTGAATGCACTTTTAATGGTATTATAAATATTAAAGTATATTTTATTCTTTATACGATTTGACTGCATTTTATACTTCATATTAAATGGATATAGAGTTAAAAATTATAAAGAAATTAATTTCAATTTCAAAAATTAACTAAGGAAACAGTTACTATATTAAGAAAATTCTGATTGAAAAATGTCAGTGTCAAGTGCAATTGACAGAGTATGTTTGTGTTGTAATTTTCCTGGAAATATAAGATCTTTTGCCACATACAATTGCCGACAGGTAATGTACAAGAAATAGAATCGTTTTCACAGAACTTTCTGTATATACGAAATTTGTACAAAATACATGGAACTGACGGAAGGTAATGTGCTGGCCACATGATTTTTTAAAAATGTAATATATAATTTTACGCCTCTTGAATAAAGCTTTTTTTATAATGCAACTCGGTATGACTGTATTTTGAATAGCATGCAGTGCTGAAAAAATACAATTATTAGTCAACAAAATAAGTTAACAATTAAGATTCAACCAAATTATAATTTTAATTTTAAACAATGCACTACTTATTTATATAAGCTATCCTAATCTTCCAATCTAATTTAGACGAACAAAAAATCAATTTCCCAAATAATTGGAGTGAGGTGTACCTTAATCTTCGTCTTCGTGTTTAAGTATAACACCATTTAAAGTTGGGGTTCCTGGAACGTACCTTATATTCCGTTCCATGCTTCCAAGGCGTGATTAGAAAAGTGATTATGTTGAAGGCAGTGGCGCCTGGTAAATTGCTGCTGATGACCAGCCAAATCACCTGTCAAAATGCCCCAGAGAAGAGAGACAGAGATAGAGAGAGAACAGCAGAAGAAAAAGACTGTGGTGGTCAAGTAGAGCACAAGTTTTTGAGGACTTAATAATTATAATAGGAATATAGATAAAAGATTAATTTTGATTTCGAGAAAATACGTATCAACATTTCGTACTTTTACTTTTAAATCAAATAAAAAATTAACAATTTGCACTTAAAAATATCACTCTAATCATTTAAATTGTCTATACAGGGTGTTTCCATACTCATATGGATCAAACTTTAAGGGATGATAATACTGCGAAAACTAAGTAAAAAGGCTAAATCCGCAAATTCCAATGCTAAAAAAAAATCAGCTAATTATCATATTTTGACAAATTTTTAGACAATTAAAAACAGATACGAGAAGGCTTCTTAAAATTAAACAAAAACCCTCATTTGACCAAAGTCGTCACTCCTATAATTTTTAAGATATTAATAGAAAAAGCCAAAAACTAAGTAACTTATAATCTACATCTCGGAAACAGTCATAGGTAATACATAAAAGACAGAACTATATTGTCATGGTATTTTATTATGTTGGTACCGTCGAGGTACCGTCTAATGTAAATGTCTCGTTTAATTGACTGTCATTGTACCGCTGATGTAAATCAAGCTTAAAGTACACTGAAAACTACTTACATAAATATATATTTCATATCACATAAATTTATAGTTTTACAGAAATAATTTCAAATGATTTCACAATTTTGCGACCTTGCATATGTAGTAGTCTCTCCCGTGCAGTGTTTAATGAAAAGTATAAAACCGCCACGTAGCTAACCAAAACGATATTTATTTATTGATTATATTAGCAGTATTCTTTTTAGACAAAATCTCAGATCACTTAAGATAAACTCAGGAAATCGTTGTTCTTTTTGATACAACAGATCTGAGTTGTTTTGAGTAAACTCAATTCCCCCCTTTCAGATGCTACACTACCAGTTGACAAAACTCAAAATGATTTGAAACAAGAAACACTCAGTATGCATTTTAAGGTTATATAATACAACAAATTTTATATTCACATATAAACAGTATCATATATCAGAAAATAAGTCAATAATTTTGATGGCTGTTAAGCAAATACCATCTCAACTCAGTTATGTACTGAGCTGAGTTTCAATTGGAACAAAAAGAATACAACTATTAATTCACATGTCATTCTGTCATACAAATTTAATAGATTATTATTTATACATTTATACAAAGGTAACGATCATACTCTTTACATATGCATAAAAATTATCATTTATGAAAAAATCCATATAAACTATTATTCACGAAAGATGACTATTCAAGGTCATTTGTGAGCCGTCTGATATAATATTACTTGCAGATAACTTCACTGCATTTCGCTTGCATAGGCGTGCAACATGAAATATTTGTGGACACATTTTAACTGAAAAAATAAGAATAATTCATTTGAAAATTATGTTTCTTTCTAAATAATACCTTACTGAAAGATTTATGTTCTTCACTTATGTTTTTGCAGAATACGAAAACATAGACTTAACTTATAAACCAAGGAATATTAATTTAATTTAAACGTCAACGCCACTGGATAAATATTAGCACAGAGGGCAGTGCAATAGATAATTAGGTATCTGTAATTCTACGACATACGTCATTATTATGTATAGTGTGTTAGAAAGTAATGCCACTATTTACGTATATCTGTCACAATACATAAATTAAATAGACATAAGTCAAATAATCTTTCTCTTTCTAATATAAAATGTTGCTAAGCTACTGCTATAAAGTGATGTGTATTCTTTCATCGAACAAATGACCTTGAATAGTCATCTTTCGTGAATAATAGTGTATATATATATATATATATATATATATATATATATATATATATATATATATATATATATATATATATATATATATATATATATTGTATGACCCCATTGGCTTTTGCGGATTAAGACGTTTTGTCTTACTTTTAGTTGGGTGATCATCCCTTAAAGTTTGATCCATAAGTATGAAAACACCCTGTATATATGAGCTCAGTCTCATAGTTCGGTCGGCTTACATTTTCAGTAAATTTACAAATTATAAAATCTACACAAATGATAAAAAAAAATCTACACAATTCTTTCGACTATTTTAAATATTGTACTAAAACTTACAAAAACTATGGGCGAAATGACTAGTGACAATAGTTCGATCGGTTTTTAAAGAAACCTCTTCTAGTCCAGATTTATCTTTTATTAAAACTCTATACTTTTAGCACAATATGAATAACTTCGTAAAAATTCAGTACGTACAGTGAACATACCTTCCAAGACATATGGGACAATACTTTGACAGAAGAAGGTGCACGATTTGTCGACACAATGCATAATAGAATTAAAGACGGTATTACTAGCGCGAATTCTTTCTCATCAATTATGAACCTAGGTTCGTATCCTATTCGTTACTATATGCTCTATATAAAAACCCGTCTTTCATTTCCACTAATTCATTATCCTATACCAAGCGATCATTTAGTCGTCATTATTTGCTACAATTTAAATATCTGTGTCCTTATGCTGTTAATTGGACTGCGATATTCGAATAGACGGCTGTGCGTTGAACAAAAGCCATTTAGAAACAAATTGTCGCACAAATAGGCCACCTTGTTAGGCCGTTGTTGCTGTATATGGCAGACGCAGACCCAAGACATCAAAACAATGTCATTCTGAATCCAAACGGTGGATAAATACGGCATTTGAAATGCAATCAACCCGCCAATTGACAACAGGATCAATTCGAATGAATAATACACGAGAAGATGATAGTTTTGCTAGCAGGTTATTAAATTTATTAAAATTTACATGGTCGGACTTCTAAGTGTTGACATATTTATACAATAATTCCAAATTACCTTTTTCTGCAAACTATTGATAGAAAACTATATTTTTCAGAATTTATTACTTTAGGTATTGTCTTTGGTAAAAAAATACGGTGATGAGTTTTTAGTGAATAAGCACGTTTTAAGATCCCTAGAATACGATTTTACTATTTTTACGATGAAGTCTGTATGTGTGTGTATGTGTATGTATGTATGTATGTATGTATGTATGTGTAACAAAATTTTCGCCTACGATAATTCTAATACTACAATTCCAAATATTATAATTCTTTCGTATTCCTCTTTGTTGTATCCATTTGAAGAGCTGATTAGATTTTAGTTATAATTGGTCAACCGGAAGTACACTCATTTGAAGATTTCAACAGTTTTTCTTGAAAAAACGATGTTAAATATCATTTTTTCACATTTAATGTTATAAATATTAAAGAACATTGTATTTTCTATAAGATTTGACTATACTTCATATTAAATGGATACAGATTTATAAAATTATAAAGAAAAAATCTGATGTGGCCAGCACATTACCTTCCGTCAGTTGTATGTATTTTGTACAAATTTCATACGGAAAGTTCCTTGCTAAATTAAATATTCTATTTCTTGTACATTACCTTCCGGCAGTTGCATGTATTTTATGCAAATTTCATACGGAAAATTATTATTTTGTGACGTTTTCTATATACTGTGTAATGTATATGCAGAAATAAAAGATTTACTATTATTATTTCTTGTACATTACCTTAAAGCAGTTGTATGTATTTTATACAAATTCCATACAGAAAGCAAAAGATCCTATATTTTTAGTCAATTTCACTTGACACTGACATCTTTCAATCAGAATTTTCTTTATATAGTAACTGTTTCCATAGCTATAGCTACTTTATGAAATTTAATTTCTTTATAATTTTTTAACTCTATATCCATTTAATATTAAGCATAAAATGCAGTCAAATCGTATAGAGAATAAAATATTCTTCAATATTTATAATAACATCAAATGTGAAAATATTATATTTAACATAGTTTTTTCAAGAAAAACTGTTAAAATCTTCAAATGATGGTACTTCCGGTTGACCAATTGTAACCAAAATCTAATCAGCTCTTCATATGGATGTAACGAAGAAGTATACGAATAATTATAATTTTTGTAACTGTAGTATTAGAGTTATCGCAGACGAAAATTTTGTTACACACACACACACACACACACACACACACACACACACACACACATCCACACACACACACACACATACAGACATCATCGTAAAAATAGTAAATTCGTATTCTAGGGACCCTAAAACGTGCTTATTGATTAAAAACTCATCATCGAATTTTTTGACCAAAGACAATACCTTCCTTACCTAAAGGTGACGGAAGGTAATTAAATTTCATAAATTAGCTAGCTATGCTAGAAACGGCTACTATATTAAGAAAATTCGGATTGAAAGATGTCAGTGTCAATTGACATATTCGTAGTATATATGTGTTATAATTTTACTCGAAATATAGGATAATTTTGCTCGAAACTTTCTGTATGGAATTTGTATAAAATACATACAACTGTCGAAAGGTAATGTACATACAAGAAATTTAGAATCTTTTGCAAGGAACTTTCTGTATGGATTTTATAGAAAATATATAGGCATTTACGAAAATTCTACCGGTAGATACCGCATCTATGACTGTGTTCGAAAACACGAGTGGTAAAAAATTAACCGTGTACGAAAATTGTACAAAATCTACCAGATCCATCTACCGGATTCATGAAGAATCTAAACTCAAAAAATAGGTAGTGATGCAAAGCGAAGCGCGAGCGTTAAAAGTTTGTTAACTATATCAAATTTATAACCTGTTTCAAATTTTCAATTTTTTTTATAGGTTATGGATCTACTATTTATATCGGTCATTCCAATGCCCAAAGTAGCCCGTAAAATACTGTATATAACACGGTTGTCTTCTTTAATCATTGTACGAATAGCAGCTATGTTTTCAGTCGTAACTGTAGCAATTGGCCGATCTTCGCGTAAATCGTCATTGACTCGATGAAATTTAAATTCATTGTAGCAGCTGTGAACAGACCTGATACTAGGTGCTTTATTTCCAAAAGCATCCCGAAGCTTTTCGATGCATTGTTTTGAGAGAGCGAACTTTCAAAATCGTAAAATATCATGGCCATGAATTTATTTTTCGTAGCTACCTTCGTTATATTTGTTTGCAGGAATTTTCGTTGCTACCCTCGTCGTTCATTGGAAATGATTCCATATTCCGATTAAAAATCTTCCATTCGTTAGGGGTCGCTATTCTTGATTTTCTTCCACTTATTTCTATTTTGCGTTTCGTCCTTATTCAATTCCTTTTCTCTCAAGTCTTCCACAATACAGTCCTTCCATCTTCTTTTTGGTCTTCCTCTGTGTCTTCTATCCTCTACTACTAAGCTTCCAATATATTCTTCATCTCTTCTGATGACATGTCCATACCAATGTAATCGTCTCTCTTGTATCTTTCTAGAAACTTCTATCACTCGAACCAACTCCCTTATGCTTGCAATCATTATATTATCTTTTCGTGTTCTACGAACATACTAGCATTTAGCACTTGTAGGATTAGGCTGTATGAACTCCACATCGTTGGAAATGAGGATAAATTTAGCAATTGTCAATAACTTTAATTAGTGAAATTAAAATGTAGTGTGCATTCGAGCAATCGTATTTAAATGTAGTTTTTCTTTGAATGGTCGCTCATTTTAGTTTCGTTGAATCGGGGATAAAAAGTGCTTGGATGAAGCAGTGAATGTTCATTCATTCGAGCAATAGTATAGCGCGAATACCTTGTCAATTAATTAGGTTATTTATGGAAACCTGCTCGATGCGCGAGTTGCAATTACTCCAGATCGCGAGACTACATACTGAACAGCCCCAGACTTCAACAACAATCGTTATCTTTGCAAGAAAGAAAGAGGAAAGAATAAGAAGAATACAATAATTGATTGTTTGGGAAATTATAAGAGTTATAATTGAGCTAGTGTTTCATCAAGACAAGAAAATAAAAATTTCTTGTCTTGCTCAATTCTTGGCGACGTAATTCTTGTCTTGTTTCAAGAATTCTTGATATTTCTTGATCTTGACATATTAGGGGAATCCCCTTTTTTATCGATTACTAGTTGTTGCTTACTGGTTACTTTTTTGTGTTATTTCGATATTCCGTGCTTTTTATTTAAAACAATGAGTGTTCAAACAAAAATAAATCAGATTCGGAATCGGTTTTATCCGAAAATAATATTTCTCCCTCCCAAATCTAATAAAAACATGATGTGGCCAGCATAGCACAATACCTCTCGTCATTTAATTATTAATACATACTATTATTCACGAAAGATGACTATACAAGGTCATTTTTTGTTTGATGACTTAATACACAATACTGCAGTAGCTTAGCAACATTTTGTATTAGAAAGAGAAAGATTATTTGATTTATGTCTTTTTAAGTTATGGTGAGACATATATATATATATATATATATATATATATATATATATATATATATATATATATATATATATATATATATAAACTATTATTCACGAAAGATGACTATTCAAGGTTATTTGTGAGCCGTCTGATATAGTATTACTTGCAGTTAACTTCATTGCATTTCGTATTCATAGGCGTATAACATGAAATATTTATGGACACATTTTAACTGAAAAAATAAGAGTAATTTATTTGAAAATTATGTTTCTTTCTAAATATTGCCTTTCTGAAAGACGTAAGTTCGTCACTTATGTTTTTGCAAAATTCAAAAACATAGACTTAACTATACACCAAGGAATAATAATTTGATTTAAACGGCAACGCCACTGGGTAAATATTAGCACAGAGGGCAGTGATTTACATAATTAGGTATCTGTAATACTACGACATATGTCATTATTATTTATACTGTGTTAGAAAATAATGCCACTATTTACGTATATCTGTCACACCACATAAATTAAATGGACATAGGTCAAATAATCTTTCTCGTTCTAATACAAAATGTTGCTAAGTTGCTGCTATAAAGTGATGTGTATTCTTTCTTCGAACAAATGACCTTGAATAATCATCTTTCGTGTATAATACTATACTTCATATTACGTAAGAAAATAGCATTGGTTTAGATAGGGATATAAATTCTTAATTCTGCGTTTCTTTCTTCTTTCCATTTTAGAATAAGGTAGAAATACATGGTTTCGAAATTTTCTGAATAATACTAACTATTTAAGTTGAGCGTTAAGAATATCTAGACTTACAAAGTATACAAAAAATGCAGATTTGAAATCTTGATTTCTTGACAAGAAATCTTGATTCTTGATCATACTTTCTTGTCTTGTCTTGGAAAATAAAAAATAGGTCTTGAGCTTTTGACAAAAAAAAAAATACAGTCTAAAGTATTATATTTTAACTTGTTACTTCAGTAAAAATCTTAATTTTTTTAGCAAACAAGAAGAAAGAAACAAGAACTTAACCTATATTAAATATTTGATTTATGATTTAATGTTTCATATTTTAGTTTATTAACCTGTCATATAAAAATACAACTATGAAAAAATCTTTTTGAAGTTGTTCCCCTCGCGTAGAACTTGAGAAAGAGTTCATGATCAAAGAAAATCGTTTACCGCACTTATTAGTCTTTGAAATATGATTAAAAATATTTCAAATACTCAACCAGTGTTTGATTATAAAAACTTGGCATTCCTCACTTCTCTTGTGTTTCTAAAGATGCCCCTGCATCAGATTAGAGTCTTGCCGAGTGCTTAACACAGGTTAATGTGGAGATTTCATATCCAAGGAGTTATTATAATAAATTATGATGCGAATTGCAAGCTTGCATAGCCAATGAGCTGTAAATTTTATTCGTTTAATATCTTTACGCGACAGATTAGAGTCAGGGTATAAATTATGAAAAGGAGATAAAAATGCATTTGTGGCATTTGTGAAATGTTTTACATGGATAGAATATCTTGCAAGAAAAACCTGAACGAAAAGTTAGATTCAAGTTGACGAAATGTGCAGAGAAGTATATTAAAAGTTACAGAAAGCAACTTACTCTAGTACGAATTAGATATTTTGACACGAGCTTGTAACGGCGAGTGGGCGAACGAACGAAAATAATCTGATGCGGCCAGCACATTACCTTCCGTCAGTTCTATGTATTTTATACAAATTCTATACAGACAGTTTCTTGCGAAAGATTCTATATTGCCAGTACATTACCTTCCCTCAACACATATTTTCAGGCAGAATTTTCGAACATTTTCAATGCACTTATACTACATAAGTTCCATAAGTCAACCAAAAAACCAATATCTTAATTCCGGGTATATGACATTTAATATTGACACAACCTAACAAAAATAAAAATCTGATGTGGCCAGCACATAACCTCTCGCCAGTTATTTTACCTGGTTGTATGCATAAAACGAAAAATATTTTTAAGTACAAATACATACACATACGTTTTCTTTATATTCAATATCCTGAAATTTTCGTTTTCTATACCTTCCTTTTCTTTTTCTTTATATTCGTCATTTTTTGTAAATTCCTTTTGTATGCTTTTTTACGTATATTCTTTTGCGTTGTTGACTTTTTTATTTTCATAATTTCCATAATGATGTACAAATATTTTTGACAATGGCATACAAATATTTTTGACAGTGACATTTATGTGTCAATTACAAACATTTGAATTTCTTGTCTTGAAGTAGTTTGATCTGAGATTTTTTACATCAAATTATTTTATATGCATTTCTTTATCTCTTCTATAGAAGATATAATAATGAATTGAACGTTCTTTAATATAAGTATTTACATAAATTTTCGATAAATAATATTTAGATGATTTTTTTCTTGTAACTACTACTTCCGGTTATCCAATTGTTACCAAAACTTAATCAACTCTTCCTATTATTGTTAGATTGAAGAATCCGTAGTTAAAAATGTCTTAAGTCTTATAGTATTTGAGAAATCCAACATCCACACACACATACGGACATCATCGTAAAAATGTTATAATCGGATTCTAGGGACCTTAAAACGTGCTTATTCACTAAAATCTGGATATGCGATTTTTAGCATGAATCCAACCTCTCTTAGCGAGAGGTAAAAATTAACCAAATGAATGATAACGATAAAGAAATGCATATAAAATAATTTGATGTAAAAATTCTCAGATCAAACGACTTCGAGACAAGAAATTCAAATGTTTGTAATTGACACATAAATGTCACTGTCAAAAATATTTGTATGCCATTGTCAAAAATATTTGTACATCATTATGAAGATTATGCAAATAAAAAAAGTCAACAACGCAAAAGAATATACGTAAAAAAAATACAAAAGGAATTTGCGAAAAATGACGAATATAAAGAAAAAGAAAAGGAAAGTAGAAAAAGACAATTTCAGGATATTGAATATAAAGACAATGTATGTATTGTACATAATTTATATTAAAATATCCCATAGATTTTGCAAATATATGTGAGAATTATTTTGTAGTGAGACATAAATATATGTATTTGTATTTAAAAATATTTTTCGTTTTATGCGTACAACCAGGTAAAATATCTGGCGAGAAGTTATGTGCTGGCCACATCAGATTTTTCGTATATATTTTTCCAGTCCTCAGTAATTGGGATACTTTTCGGTATCCTGTTGAGTGGCTGCTAATAAATAGATAAATAACTAAAATTAACCCCTAACTTTAATATGAAATTCTTCATCTTCGGTTTCACATAAAATTTAGTACCACTGGTAAAGTCATTGAACTCTTCATCTTACCATTTTAATAATCACGTATCATCCCTAACATTTTGACGATCGCTGCCTCCATCAACTTCGTTGATGGATGACGTAGCCTGGACTTATTTGGAAGAGCATCTTCTGTTCTCTTTACCTCGGCTCTGAGCTGTTCTTCCATCATTTCTTCTCGGACTTTCGATGAGATTTGTAATTAGACTGCGATGCATTAATAACTTGGATAGTGAAGTACTAACGAACGCCCAATGACGAAGAGAGAATAGATAATAGTGATTAGAAGATGACAGGTTGATAGAAAAAAATGGGAAAATAGAAATACTTTTCAATAGTGGTTAATTGTTTAATGTTTTATAAGAAGGTCTATATTGAGATCTATTCTGTTACAAAGAGATTATTTTCAGCATTTGGTTAAAAATGATACATTAGATATCGATACAACAATTTTGTTATTTTAATATTCTTAAAATTTAAAAGTATTGAATGTGCACAGGACACAATGACATACAAGCTGTCTCACAACTCACGCCCCAGAGCGAATGAGGAAAGGCGAGACTGCACTCGGATGTGTAATTTCGAAAAAAAAAATCTGATGTGGCCAGCACATTACCTTCCGTCAGTTCTATGTATTTTGTACAAATTTCATACAAAAAGTTCGTTGCTAAATTAAATATTCTATTTCTTGCACATTACCTTCCGGCAGTTGCATGTATTTTATGCAAATTTCATACAGAAAATTATTATTTTGTGACGTTTTCTATATACAGTGTAATGTATCTGCAGAAATAAAAGATTTATTATTATTATTATTTCTTGTACATTACCTTAACCTTATAAGACAAACATACATCTCAATTTCACTTGACACTGACATCTTTCAATCAAAATTTTCTTAATATAGTAGCTGTTTCCATAGCTATGGCTACTTTATGAAATTTAATTTCTTTATAATTTTTTAACTCTATACCCATTTAATATTAAGTATAAAATGCAGTCAAGTCGTATAGTGAATAAAATATTCTTTAATATTTATAATAATATTAAATGTGAAAAAATTATATTTAACATAGTTTTTTCAAGAAAAACTGTTAAAATCATCAAATAATGGTACTTCCGGTTGACCAATTGTAACCAAAATCTAATCAGCTCTTCATATGGATGAAACGAAGAAGTATACGAAAAAATTATAATTTTTGTAACTGTAGTATTAGAGTTATCGCAGACGAAAATTTTGTTACACACACACACACGGACACACATACATACATACATACATACCCACACACACACACACATACAGACATCATCGTAAAAATAGTAAAATCGTATTCTAGGGACCCTAAAACGTGCTTATTCATCAAAAACTCACCACCGAATTTTTTGACCAAAGACAATACCTTCCTTACCTAAAGGTGACGGAAGGTAAAAAATCTAGCTTAAAAGATATTCGAGAGACGTCTTAAAATTGACCAATCAGAGACGTACACCTTTAACGTGTGTTTGCCGTAATTTTACGTTACTAGGGTTTTATAAAAATCAAATCTTCTTTAAAATGTGTGGGCGACTGTAGTTTTCGAAAAATGTGTGTCAAATTAAATTTGACAAGGTGATTACTTAGAAATGACAATAATATTTTCGTTTAACACATTTTACACAGCTGCTACAACACGTTGTGCTGTACGATATAAATGATGATCTCGGATGACATCTTCGCTAACCTAATTTTGTTGACAGTGAAAAGTGTCAAAATGACAGTAAGTCAAACAAATTTTGTAACTCACTAGTAGTATTTTTAAAACCTAGCAACCAGTTTTATTTTGTAATAATAGCTGTATTCTTTTTGAACCAATTGTATCTCAGCTCAGTACATAACTGAGTTAAGATTTCGCAAAAAGAACAAGTTTTATTCCAATTTATCATTTCCTTCCTTACCGATAGCATTTGGTGTAACAGCTGTCAAATTTATTGACATTTTTCTGGTCTATGATACTGTTTATAAACGAAAAATGGATAATATTGAAAATATATTACTTGTATGTATATCTGTATATGTGAATATAAATTTTGTTGAATTATATAACCTTAAAATGCAAACTGAGTGTTTCTAATCATTTTGAGTTTTGTAAACTGGTAATGTAGCATCGGAAAGAGGGAAGTGAGTTTACTCAGAACAACTCATATCAGTTGTGTCAGAAAGAACGATTCCCTGAGTTTATCTGAAGTGATCTGAGATGAGTTGAGATTTTGTCCAAAAAGAATACAGCTAATATCGTCACACCTCAAAATATCCTTCCGGGATTGGTGGATTAAAAAGTCTTAACTCCGTTATGCAAGCAGCCGCAAATTATTTTCTTCTATTTGTTGGCAACCTATTGTCGTCGGCAAGTGTCAGTTTCGTCTAGGGCGCGAGTTGTGAGACACCCTGTATTATTTGTTTCTCTTTTTGTGTGATTCGAATGCAAATTGTTGACCAGTACGATGACCACAGTCACATATATTAATTCTCAATTAATTAGTACATGTGAGTGGTGAATAAATGCAAGTCAATCCGGTAGTTGGGATGCAAATCTCTGCAATAAAACTTAGCAGCGCCCAACAAGGCTTCGCGACAGCACTGCCAACTCAAGAAATTAACAATAAAAACTAGGAGCTACACAGACTGCACTCATCAGGATCCGGAGACTATATTCATTATCCTACCACACAAGAAATGTACAACAGATGGCGTATTTACAAACGGTATCTTAGAACGGACAATAATTGATTTAAAATTAAATATATTGTAACGTTTTTATTTATTTGGGTGAAGTGTAAATATTAGACTAGTATTATTAATTAAAATTAAGTGTTTATTAAACTATAATGAAAGTTACTATTACTAATATTAAACAATTATTGAAAACTAATTAAGACTAACACCATAATTAACTAGATAACACTAACACTATTTATTTATTTAACCAATTAACACTACTATTTATTTCCACGATATTACAAATTATTTATTTCACTACGCGTTCCAATCTTAGACTGCCGGTCTGTTGCAGACTCTTGTAGACTGTTTATGCGATATTTATATCACTATATACTTATATCACGTTCAACTGTCCGCCTATCGACCTCCACAGCGTCTATATACTCAACTGACTCAACAGCGTCTGTATATTCAACTGCTCGGACAGAAGTCTCGTCTTTCACCACACTATCTGTCTATTTATTTAACTCTCTGTCTAACTTCCACAGCCTCAGTATCACCGACTGTCCATATGCCAAAATTCTTCAACACCATTGCCGAGTATCTCTTCCACTTGCCGTTACTGTCTCCGTATACCTAGCTTCATAGTTTTCTTCAACACTACCGAGTATTCTCTTTCACAGCTATCCCGGTATACCAGTAACTTCCCGACTCGCCGTTACTGTCCTTGTACACTATAGCTTCCCAATACTCGTCAACACTACCGAGTATTCACATCCACAGCTATCCAAATATAGCAGTAACTTCCCGAGTACCTACTCGACACCAACTGCATACGCTTACTACGATACTGCTGTGCTTCTTACTAACAATTTACTCTCTAACACTCTATGTGAATGTCTCCATATGTCTCTCCATGTAACTATGTAACTAACTAACTGCACTAATGTACGTGTCCGTCCGTCTTCACTAATGGAATTGTACTATGTAATTAACTCAGCTGACTATGTAAGTCAACCCCCGATCACAACTAATGTTGTGTGATCTGGGACTCAACAGAACAAACTGTGTCCTTCGAGCATAGCTACGCCCCTTATATACAGCTATCATTATTTTCTAGAAAAGCTCTAGAAAGTTGGACTGCATAATAACAATGAACACAAAAGGTTCAGGCGACCGGAAGTAATTAAACACGTCGCGACCTGTTTGCCTACTTAGCCTGGCTGCTAGCGCGATTGCGTCATCGCTATAAATAGACACTCGCTTGCTCGCGGCGCGGCTGCGACAGCGGCGGCGGGGACGGCGGGCGCTGCACATTACAATATCATCACGGCATATTACTCATTGCATGGTGTGCCAATCTGCTTTGTACTTTCACCTCACGGGCACTCATTGTTGGCGTGGAAAGTGCAGCATTAACGTTCATTACAAATGTCAAAGTCGATAACAGAAATTTCGAAATTCTTTTGAAACTTTATGTAGAGAAAGAACACGCATTTCTGAGCCATACATATTTTTTAATCATATTAATTTTGAGAATTAATTTCTGAAAACTAAGAAGACACTCTCTGAAGACGTCCCCCAGGTATCAGGGTTTGACTGTTCGCCTCCTGGTGAGTCAGTGCAGTTGATTCTTTTCACGTACATGGTTAAAATGTCACGTGTCGCTATCAACATTGGCAGATAGATCCGACAAAGAGGCCCGCCGTGTTCTTCGACAAAAAATACTCTTCCAACTTCGCAAACTTATACACCAGAATACGGAGTAATATTGTACTACATAAACCAATACGTTTAACAGTGGTATAGTGATAGACTTTACATTGTAGATTGTTAGAGAACAATAGTTGTAGATAGTTATTGCATAGCTGGCTGTTTTATGGAATTTATTTTTTTATAATTTTTTAACTGTATATCCATTGAATCTGAAGTATAAAATGTAATCAAATCGTATAGAGAATAAAATATTCTTTAATATTTATAATAACATTAAATATGGAAAAATGATATTTAACAGTGTTGTAAAAATACGAATAAATAAATAAACCATGTCTGTGTACTCAATAAATGTTTCTAATCCCAAAACCAGTCTTATGAACCCATTCAATTTAAAAATTAATAACATCACACCAGTATTTCATCACCTACCATTATCATTCTCTATCTGTCTTAAATAATTCCCGCGATTTTCCACGCACTTCAAAAACAAAGTCGCCAGAAAAAAACTGAACTCGTCGCCCGGTAGCACGTATGTAAATATTGAAACAGACTACACGACGATCCAGTTAGCGTTGAAAAACGAAAGTGCGAGAGAGATGCACAGAGTAGATACGATGTGAGAAAGAAAGAGATGAAGTACAGATGAAAGAATTGTCTTTTTATGGAGGTACACTCGCTAGACTAAAAATAGGAGAAGTACGGATGGTTTTGGTGTGGGTGTTGAATATTTTAAACCCGTTTTAGAGTGTGGCAGTTGTACAAGGGATGAGCTTAGTAGCTGATGCATTTTATAGTTTTTGTTTTTAAATTCTTTAAAGATTTACTGCATATTTCGTTACCCGCCCATGGAGTACAAATGGTTGCTGCCGTATTCAAGTGGGATACAAACAGCTCAAAAATAGTCGGTTATCGGTTACACTTGCAGTCACAGTAATTAATAAACGAATCAAGGAAATAACATTTATTATTAATTAATTCGTAATAGTACAGTTTTTAAGATAAACAAATATAATAAAGTAGTGTATTAAACCAGGCTTTTAATCACCTGTGAATAGAGGAAGACAAGGAAGAGCAAAAGCATAGTTATTAGGTTATAAGATGATTATTTATCGTCGACAAATCATAATAGTTTAAATACGTTATTCATAAATGTAAGTACAAACTCTTGTGCATTTAAACGAAGTACAAGAGTACCAATAATTAGTCGTCCATTTATTGTTCCTGCCCGAACATTTTTTAATGAAATTTTTACAGCATTTTCGTCTGTCTATGTATTGTGCATAATAAATACACCTTCCCAAGTAAATTCAGTCTCATTAATGAACATTATGAGCCATTCCCAAAATTGAAGTCTGTTATGTGCTGAAAACAGAACTTTTTGCACATGGTATGGATACAACTGTTGCTTTTTTAAAAATTGTCATGTGACACTCCATATTGTGATAAAGATTTACAAGAATAACAAATGTGCGAATATTAGGAACAGTATGATTTGGAAACGCTCCGTCTAAATGCGCTGGCAACTCGATAACACTGTCTTTATATCAACCACAAATTAAAATGTAGAAAAACAAATAAATAAACCATGGGTAAGTAATTATAATGTCTGTGTACTCGCTATTTTTAAACGTAAGCATTTTGACAGAATTTTACCTTATAAACAAGTTTGTTACTAATGTCAAAATTTAATTGCAACAACTGACAGGACTGTCAATAAAACAAAATTTTCAGAGCTATTGCTACTGTATTCAATTATTAGAAAAATACTTGGAACGACTCTTCAATTTACGGGGTTGTAAAAATGCTAAAAATATGCGATTAGAAATATTGTTGCTCTCGACGAGTTATATTACTAAATAAATTTAATGTATTTATTTCATTTACACCCTGTATATATATATATATATATATATATATATATATATATATATATACAGGGTGATTTTTTTAAAGGTATACATAGGAGATAAAATGGTAAATCCGTTTTTTTTTCTAACCGCAGCCCCCCCGTTTTAAGTTATAGCAATAGTTGTGGTGCCAATACAAAGATAAAAAATTTCCCCATCCGAAAATACCAAATACATGGAAATTATCTAATATTTTAGGCCCAAAAATTATCTAAAATAATTTTTTATTTTCTTAATAATAGTAATAGCCATGCCAAATTTTAACAAAAAGATAAACAAATGCTTGATATTTTATCTGACAGAATAGGCTAATTGACATTGTCAAGAGACATTAACCTATTCTGACAGATAAAATGTTATGTATTGTCATATATATCATAAGTGGTAAATTTTTGCCGGAAAAATTTTCAGATTATTACGAGAGTCGGTTGCCTAGCAATTTATTGAGTGGCATTGACAAAAAAATTACGAGTTGTCAAACGAGTGATTTTTGATCAATGTCACGAAATAAATGGTAACAGGCTCGAGTAAAGCAATCGGAAAATTTTTCCAGGTTAAAATTTAACCACGAATGGTATTCGGATGACTATTTCCAAAATAAAAATCAGGCAATTATTTATATAATTTTCTTCTTGACAAAAATCTTGTAAATATTTATTGTGTTTCAGTTTGCTTTTTCAACGTTTTAAATAGATTCCTGTCCGAATCGAGTCGTTTTTAAAAAAAACTGTTAACACTGAAAATATACAGACAGGTATGTAAACAATATGTTTCTAAAACGTCAAAAAAATTTCGCTTATCAAAACTCACTTACTTGTAAAAATACGACATCTTATTGGCTTAAAGGGTGCGAAAAAACTTTTGTGACGCTGTTTTGTCGAAATTAAATTTGGTAAGCGCCCTCACGGTGCAAATATTTCATCATTACCGAATCTGTGTACAAGCAGATTGGCACACCCAGCAATGGGTAATAAGCCGTGATAATATATTTATTTTATTTATAAATTTGGTAACTAGGTAGAATCCTGAATTTGGATTGGTTTATATATTTATGAGTGAAATAGTCTATTCAAAAATTTTCCAAAAACTTATGTGACATATGTTAAATGACCCGTATTCTAATTTATTATTACGATGGAGTACCCCATTTCTGTCTAAAATCAACACCAGTCTCCTTCCTCAAAAATACATTGTCACCGTTTTCATATCAGTGTGAACAAACCTCAGTTCGAGCCAGTGTCAAGAGATGACTTAACATCTTGTTAAGATGGAATTCCTCCGGCAGTTATCTTTGTCTTTCTTACACCTACCATTCTTGTCTGTCTCTCTCGGCCTTATTATCTCACCTCTGCCTACCTTGGGCTAACCATTCGGCTTAACCCGAACCCGCTAGCCGAAGATGGCCGGAAAAACACGAGCGACAAGTGGTTGGAGATCAAATTGGGTTGTAAATTATACAGAGATGAAATGGATAGAATTTAGGTTTGAATGAGTGTAACGTAAGAAAAGTTTTGAGAAAAATTTTACGCTCCAAATTTTATTAAAAAAGGTTTAATCTACATAGCATTGGACTTCATAATTACATAATAGATGTTGAGAGTATAATCATATACAGTGTGTTCGAAACTCGGCGGAAGCTATGAGCGGAGAAACGTATGTCTGATCATTATTCAATTCAAAAGTCAAGTTGTCAAAATTGAAATGTAATTTTAAGAAAATATAAGAGGGAATCCAAAATTTTATTTATAGATGTTAAAAATGTCCATTATTTTTAAGGCACAAATGCACTCGTCGATTCATGTTCTCAGTTACTCTAATGAGTATTTCAGGTGTTATTTCTTCTAAAATTCTTAAAATATTCATTTGTAATTCCATTAAATTTACCGTCACCTTTAAGGAAGGAATTGTATTTGGTCAAAAAATTCGGTGGTGTTTTTGATGAATAAGCACGTTTTAGGGTCCCTAGAATACAATTTTCCTATTTTTACGATGATGTCTCTCTCTCTCTCTCTCTCTCTCTCTCTATATATATATATATATATATATATATATATATATATGTGTGTGTGTGTGTGTGTGTGTGTGTGTGTGTGTGTGTTTTTTGTATGTTTGTGTGTGTGTGTGTGTGTGTGTGTGTGTGTGTGTGTGTGTGTGTGTGTGTGTGTGTGTTTGTGTGTGTTTATGTGTGTGTGCGTGTGTGTGTGTGTAACAAAATTTTCGTCTACGATAACTCTAATACTACAATTCCAGAAATTATAATTCTTTCGTATTCCTCTTCATTGCATCCATATGAAGAGCTGATTAGATTTTGGTTATAATTGGCCAACCGGAAGTACCCTCATTTGAAGGTTTTAAGTTTTTCTTGAAAAAACGATGTTAAATATCATTTTTTCACATTTAATATTATTATAAATATTAAAGAACATTATATTCTCTATACGATTTGACTGCATTTTATACTTCATATTAAATGGATATAGAGTTATAAAATTATAAAAAAATTAAATTTAATAAATTAGCTAGCTATGCTAGAAACAGCTACTGCGAATATTTTTTTAAAAAAATCTGAATGAAAGATGTCAGTGTCAATTGACATATTCGTAGTATATTTGTGTTATAATTTTACTCGAAACATAGGATCTTTTTGCTTAAAACTCTATGTATGAATTTTGTGTAAAATACATACAACTGTCGAAAGGTAATGTACATACAAGAAATTTATAATCTTTTGCAATGAACTTTCTGTGTGGATTTTATAGAAAATACATAGGCATTTACGAAAATTCTACCGGTAGATACAGCATCTACCGACTGTGTTCGAAAACACGAGTGGTACAGAGTTACCGTGTTCAAAAATTTTACAATATCTACCAGATCCATCTACCGGATTCAAGAAGAATCTAATCTCAAAAAAAGTAGTGATGCAAAGCGAAGAGCACGCGTTAAGTAGAAATGTGGTTAAAGTATGACTCTGCTCAGTTTGTGAACTACATCAAATTTCTAACCTATTTCAAATTTGCAAATTTTTTATAGGTTATGGATCTACCCTGTTTACCACTTTTGTTCTTAAAATATCGAGTCCGGTAGCTATAACCTGATAAACAACTGTTTACGGGTAACAGTTCACAGATAGAATTTTCGTAAATGCCGCATATAACCGACGGAAGGTAATGTGCTGGCCACATCGGATTTTTTAGTTTGGCCTCGTACGTTATTTTAAAACTTTTTGACAATGTTTTACTTAGTGTAAAACTCGTAATTCGTACTTAAGTGAAAGAACTCTTAACGTTATCTTTATTTCTCGTTTGTACACAGTGTATATCTGCCTGTATTGCAATTGTTCATTACATGTATTTGTTCTGGGCAATCATAGCTAACTACGACTTGTACTTGTATATGACGAAAGGCATGTTTTATTTATTTTCTGATAAGAAAGCATTCGTCTTCATTATCTAATTTATTTGTCCGCTGGGAGTTTACGGCCTGCATTAAAACCAACAGAAATTAATGTACCAAAACATATTTTTTCTGTACTCATAAAATCTTTATTACGAATTTCTAAGTAATGTTGGACAGAGATAGTAAAATGCGAGTTATTGCCTACTAAAAATTTACTATCAATTTTCACTATTCGCGAGATTTATTATGCTATAGTTATGACTAAGAAAAAGATAATAATACTACATTTATTTAAACATGACAATAGTTATTTTATTTCTGTATTAAGGCTGTAAAACTGTTATTTTTCCTAAAAAGAAAACTCCGAGGAAAACTCCTAGATGATAAATTTCGTAGAATAATATTGAATAATTTTTAAAATTACGATAGCGTAAGCTCGTCCTGGGACACCATATATATATATATATATATATATATATATATATATATATATATATATATATACAGGGTGTTAATTAAAAAGCGGGCCATAGGCGTTTAACATGGGAAATCAGTTTTTCCTTGCGCAAAACTTCCCATTTAATTTTAAACAAAATAATGTTTCAAATAAATGTTGTAGAGAATTAAATTCTACACCAGCATTACTAAACAGATTTTATTTTGCATGTTTAGTAACCTGTAAAATCCAATTTGAAATTTTATAAATATTACTCATTTGTAGTGATAGCCATGAAATTTAAACAAAATTACAAAGAAATTCATATCGTTTGAATTGTCAGAATTTCGATTTTGCAGGTTACAAAGTAAAAATAAATAAAATCTAAGCAATAATTTAGATGTAGATTATAAAAACAAAATAGTTTGAAGGACTTAGGATAGAATTATCAGTAATTTTATTTGAAAATCGAATTTCTGACAGTTCAAATGATATGCATTTCTTTGTAATTTTATTTAAATTCCATGGCTATTACTACAAATTAGCAATATTTATAGAATTTCAATTCGGATTTTACAGGTTACTAAACATGCAAAATAAAATCTGTTTAATGATGTTGGTGTATAATATAATTATCTATAATTTTTATTTGCAACACTTTTGTCTAAAATTAATTGGGAACTTTTGCGCAAGGAAGAACTGATTCCCCATGTTAAACGCCTATGGCCCGCTTTTTAATTAACACCCTGTATATATATATATATATATATATATATATATATATATATATATATATATATATATATATATACAGGCTGTCTCACAACTCGCGCCCCAGAGCGAATGAGGAAATACGAGACTGCACTCGGATGTGTAATTTCGAAGAAAAAAAATCTAGTTAAAAGATATTCGAGAAAAGACGTCTTAAAATTGTCCAATCAGGGACCTACACCTTTAACGTGTGTTTGCCGTAATTTTACGTTACTAGGGTTTTATACAAATCAAATCTTCTTTAAAATGTGTGGGCGACTGTAGTTTTCGAAAAATGTCAGTGTCAAATTAAATTTGAACCACTATTTGTTGTTTTAATCTCAAAGAATTCAAATGACAATATTTTCGTTTAACACATTTTACACAGCTGCTACAACACGTTGCACTGTACGATATAAATGATGATCTCGGATGACACCTTCGCTAACCTAAATTTGTTGACAGTGAAAAGTCAACTCTAAAGTATCAAAATTACAGTAAGTCAAACAAATTTTGTAACTCACTAGTAGTATTTTAAAACCTAGCAACCAGTTTTATTTTGTAAAATCATCACACATCAAGATATCCTTCCGGGATTGGTGGATTAAAAAGTCTTGTAACTCCGTTATGCAAGCAGCCGCAAATTATTTTCTTCTATTTGTTGGCAACCTATTGTCGTCGGCAAGTGTCAGTTTCGTCTGGGGCGCGAGTTGTGAGACACCTGTATATATACAGGGGGTTTCCTTTAAATCAACCAGGACTTTTTAGGGCGAACTAATGACTTTAGCAAAAAAAAATTGTTTTATGCAAGAAATGATCAAGAAAAATTTATTAATAATAACAAACCGAAAATTCGACCGGTGGTTCTCAAACGGCAGAACAAAATTATATTTTTTTAAATGGTATCCTATATAATATTTTAGCCCATTAGATATTGAATTGTTTTCTGATTTCAACGATATAAATATGGTTGTATAACAATTATTTCGAGAAAAATGGTATTAAAAATAATGTTATAATATTACAATAGGCAACAGGTATTGATACGTCTGTTGCCTAGTTACGCTAGTAGTAAACCCATTTTTTACCTCTCGCTAAGAGAGGTATTGTATTCATGCTAAAAATCGCATATCCAGATTTTAATGAATAAGCACGTTTTAAGGTCCCTAGTATCCGATTATGACATTTTTACGATGATGTCCGTATGTGTGTGTGTGTGTGTGTGGGGATGTGTGTGTGGATGTTGGATTCACTATATCTCAAATACTATGAGACTTAAGACATTTTTAACTACGGATTCCTCAATCTAACAATAATGGGAAGAGTCCAGTCAGTTTTGGTAACAATTGGACAACCGGAAGTAGTAGTTACAAGAAAAAAATCGTCTAAATATTATTTATCGAAAATTTATGTAAATACTTATATTAAAGAACGTTAAATTCTTTATTCGATAAATGTAAATTCATTATTATATCTTCTATAGATTTAGAGATAAAGAAAGGCATATAAAATAATTTGATGTAAAAAATCTCAGGTCAAACTACTACAAGGCAAGAAATTCAAATGTTTGTAATTGACACATAAATGTCACTGTCAAAAATATTTGTATGCCTCTGTCAAAAATATTTGTATATTATTATGAAGATTATGAAAATAAAAAAAAGTCAACAACGAAAAATAATATACGTAAAAAAGAATATAAAAGGAATTTGCGAATAAATGAAGAATATAAAGAAAAAGAAAAGGAAAGTAGAAAAAGAAAATTTCAGAATATTGAATATAAAGAAAATGTAAGTACTGTACATAATTTATTTTAAAATATCCCATAGATATTGCAAATATATGTGAGAATTATTTTGTAGTGAGACATGAATATCTATATGTATTTGTATTTAAAAATATTTTTCGTTTTATGCGTACAACCAGGTAAAATATCTGGCGAGAGGTTATGTGTTGGCCACATCAGATTTTTTATTTCATTATTTCTAATTTTTAATACCATTTTTCTCGAAATAATTGTTATACAACCCTAAACAATTATATAGCCACTGGTTATATATTCCGTTGTTACTATTGATATATTATCCCCTTATTCTTGATCATTTTTGGTATAAGTTAGTGCGCCCAAAAATTCAAAATTTAAAAAGCGATTGGGAAAATCTTTCCGTACGCCACTGAATCCGCCCCCACCATTAGGTCTAGTGTTTGACTCTATACGCGTAGCTAATCTGTATTTACAACTTAGCCTAAGACATTCTTGGAAAAACCAGGCACTGGTTTTAGTCAGGCAAGCCCACCCCCATTTACACGGTATTATATGTTTGCACTGGGGTGTCTTACCCCCTGGACATAGGCTAGTGTACCCCAGAACAGGGCTTCGCAAAATGTTGCCGCAATAAAAAAAAAACTGACACAAATTTTATTATTAATGTTTGTTATTGATTATTAACAAAAAAATTATGAAAATTAAATGAAATATATTTTGTACGATGCACAGACTTGTAAAATATTAATAATATAAGAATATATTGTATTCATTATATTAATAAATAAACAATAATTGATACAACATATAAACTTACACAAACAATAGACAGTAAATATGTTGACAATATGACAAGCTTAAGTATTGGTAATAAAATAAAAAAATCTGATGTGGCCAGCACATTACCTTCCGTCAGTTCTATGTATTTTGTATAAATTCCGCACAGAAAGTTTTTTTGCAAATGATTCCATATTTCCAGCACATTACCTTCATTCAGTTCTATGTATTTTGTACAAATTCTGTACAGAAAGTTTCTTGTAAGATTCTATATATTTCCAATAAAATTATAACTCAAACATATTATGTAAATTGCACTTTGACACTGACATTTGTCAATCAGAATTTTCTTAATGTAGTAGATGTTTCCATGTTTATAGCACAGCTAGCTGCTTTGTGAAATTTAATTTCTTTATAATTTTTTAACTCTATATCCATTGAATATGAAGTATAAAATGTAATCAAATCGTATAGAGAATAAAATATTCTTAAATATTTATAATAACATTAAATGTGAAAAAATGTTATTTATCATTGTTTTTTCAAGAAACCAAGAAGAACCAAAATCTAATCAGCTCTTCATATGGATCTAAAGAAAAGGAATACGCAAAAATTATACATTTTGGAAAGGTGGTATTGGAGTTAAGCGATCCGGAAAAATCGTCACACACACACATCCATACATCCTTCCATACATACAGACATCATCGTAAAAATAGTAAAATCGTATTCTAGGGACCCTAAAACGTGCTTATTCATTCAACTCATCATCGAAGTTTTTGACCAAAGACAATACCAATACCAAAATATTATAATCTGTTCTGAGATGAGAATGAGAATATAATGAAACCATCTTTTCTAATCCTTAAAACCAGACAAAATTATTTTTCATCATCTTTTCAAATCGATTTTAACGGTCTATTCATTCGCTTAACATTCTTTCTAAAAATTCAATGGAATTGTTTACGTCGAACTATTGGGAACTTCTGGCTAAATGGCCACTGGTGAAAACTTCAAATTTCAAATCACCCTTACCACCCTTAGAATTAGGTAACTGCTGAGAGATATATGGCTAGGTAAACTGTAAATGTTATTTTTATGTTTTGAATTATGTTTATTTTATACAAGCCCTGTAAAAGTTGTCATAATTTTTTTTACGAGCAAAATTTTTATACAATAGTCACAGATGCGAATGGAATAAATAAGTAAATAAATAATTGCTTTGTTCCATTTAAGCCATTCTGTATTGCAGAGAATAGTGAATAGTTTTAACCTCCGAATGGCTAAAATTGGAGACAACAGATATGTTTACCCTATGTAATTTCAGCTATTTTAACAATTATAGTATGACCAGCGAATGAAAGTTGACGTTTAGATTATTTAAAAGATTTGGTTCCTTTTGAAAACATTTCCCTATATTTTGAAAGGAAACTGACCCTTATGTATTCCGTTACAGAAGATTAAAATTGTACTCAATACCAGGAGGCATTTAAAATGACCTTAGCAACAGGATTCAGGGATGTATTTAAAATATTTATACCGCAAATTCTAGTTCGTTCATCTCAGGTGTAAGCAACCCTGGAGTCGGAATTACTGTTAGAGGAAATTAAAAATAATCCTATTTCATAGAATTGCCAAACTAAATAGGTTAAAGAATAAAATATTTTGTTATAATCAACATAAACGAAAAATGTTTAAAATATTTTAAACGCACCCCTGTTTTGATATTCAGTTACCCTAGTCGGCCATCTATTTTCAGCCAGATATAGTAATGTATTTCTGTGCTTTCCTAGTCCAGTATTTAAATGGGTTCATTTTCATACCTGAATCCTACAATTCTATTCTTCTCTAGGGTTTCAAAAGAAACTACATCTATAAAGTGCTTTCCTAGTACAGTATTTAAATGGGTTTATGCAAAAATTTCATAACTGAATATTTTGTACAATTCTATTCTATTCTAGGGTTTCAAAAGAAACCACGTCTATAAAATAACTTAAATGTTAACTTTCATTTGCTAGTCATACCATACAGATATTTTAATGACTGCAATATTTTTGACAGCCCAACTGCCAGTTGTTGGCGCCATTTTACTTACTATTTGCAGTGATAGAAAGAGATAGGTATTAAATTGAAAAGATCTATTATCAAATAAAATTTAGAGAATTTAGTGATGTTTAACCATATTTTGTTGTTTGGTTTCACGAATTTAATTTTTTTTTAATGCATTGAAAACGATCAGCTCTCAAGCGCCAGCCACTATTATCTTACATGTAATGAAGTATAATACAGTGTGTTCAAAAAAATCCCTAACTCGGAGTAGGCTTTGAACAAAGAAACGTATCTCAATTTAAAAACATTTAATTAAATGTCAATTTAACATGAGATATTGTCAAAAATGTTATCTAAAGCAAATCAAAGCTGTTCTTCTTGAATCTTATTTTAGAAATGGAAACAAATTAGAAAACGGCGAATGTCAATTTACTGTATCCTTTTTCCTTTTCTTTTCTCCTTAAAATTACATTTTAAGATCAGTTTTGACAACTTGACTTTTGAATTAAATAATGATCAGACACGTTTCACTGTTCATAACCTACGCCGAGTTAGGAATTTTTTTTAACACACTGTATAAAGCTTGTTCCCTTCTGAAGTATTTTTGGTACGCCACTGTATCTCTGGCTGTTTCTTTGGCGACAGAAGTGAATTCTCAACAAATGACAAAACCATTAGCCTTTCGATAATCCGACTGCAGTTTAAGTTGGTTAAGGGTGGTTTCACATATTTGTATATACCGAGAAATTACTTAAGTGGCTTATTGAGGCGTTCAACCACATTTTTAACTATTTCCATGGTTGGTAAACCATCGAATATATATACTTAATTTCACGCTGTTTTTCACAAAATAGTTCAGAATAAATCCGAAGTTAATTCATCCAAGATTGTTTCTCATATTTATTTATTTTTTTGTTTTTATAATAATATAGTATTATATGCGTTTTTTAAACTAATTACTAATGCATCTATAGCTAGAAGATCATAGTAAAAATGCGAAGAGTTTTTTCAACATCAATAGGTTTGTCTGAAATTTTTGATATATTTTTACATCTCGCTAAGAGAGGTATTGAATTCATGCTAAAAATCGCATATCCATAATTTTATTGAATAAACACGTTTTAAAGTCCCTAGAATCCGATTGTAACATTTTTACGATGATGTCCGTGTGTGTGTGGATGTTGGATCCACGATTTCTCAAATACTATAAGACTTAAGACATTTTTAACTACGGATTCCTCAATCTAACAATAATGGGAAGAGTTGATTAAGTTTTGGTAACAATTGGACAACCGGAAGTAGTAGTTACAAGAAAAAAACCATCTAAATATTATTTATCGAAAATTTATGTAAATACTAATGTTAAAGAACGTCAAATTCTTTATTCGATAAATATAAATTCAATATTATATCTTCTATAGATTTAGAGATAAAGAAATGCATTTAAAATAATTTGATGTAAAAATTCTCAGATCAAACTACTTCAAGGCAAGAAATTCAAATGTTTGTAATTGACACATAAATGTCACTGTCAAAAATACTTGTATGCCACTGTCAAAAATATTTGTACATCATTACGAAAATAATAAAAAAAGTCAACAACGCAAAAGAATATACGTAAAATAGAATATAAAAGGAATTTGCGAAAAAATGACGAATATAAAGAAAAAGAATAGGACAGTACAAAAAGAAAATTTAAGGGTATTGAATATAAAGAAAACATAAGTATTTTACATAATTAATATTAAAATATCCGATAGATTTTGCAAATATATGTGAGAATTATTTTGTAGTGAGACATGAATATACGCATTTGTATTTAAAAATATTTATTGTTTTATGCATACAAGCAGTTAAATATCTGGGGAGAGGTTTTGTGCTGGCCACATCAAATTTTTTATTGTGTTTTGAGGAGTTATATTTAAGTTTGTTTTTCAACGTTTTAAATAGATTCATGTCCGAATCAACTCGTTTTTAATAAAAATTGATAACACTGAAATAGGAATACTGTTTCACAGTCACAAAAACGGTTTTTCCTTAGTAAATCACATAATAAACGACAGATTTGTACAAAAAACTACCCATCGACTGTTCAAGTGACAGTTTATACATGAGTTTAAAAAACGTCCAGTTACCAGCTACTTTTATAGTTATTAGAAAGACGGATTTTCGATGGTATTTTTGCATTTATTAAAACTGTTATATATTTTTCTTAAATATACTTGTTGTTTTTTATTTTTATAAGGTATTTACAACAACAATTTAATTGTCTTAATAACTCTAAACTCTTAATAGAATATAAATTTTTTATTATTTATTTTACTTGACAAAACTTTTGTATGAGTCTGTCACAATAGAACCTTTTTAAAACTTGGTGGCACTTCGGAGCCATAAATATTAATATTATTGTGTGTTATTCACTATATCATCATTTAATACAAATATATTATGAGTAATTTACTATTTGAATAGATTTAACAACAATATTATGTGGAGATTTCAATGTTATCAACCGCCATTTTATCACAATTCTTCGTATGATACATTGCAAAGATTATAACAAAATAACTTACCAATTTCGAAGTCTCTGCATATTCTAAACATCAAACGATATGTCCCAGGTCACAATAACACAAACACACAGTAATTTTGATTATTAATAAGTTTATTAATTGTTAAAAATGTTAATTACTTGCATAGAAACATTACCGACTTAAAACAATCAACTGTCAATCGTTTATTTGGACTTTGGACAGGGTGCAAGCAATGTTGCCAATTGAGTGAAAATTAATACGGGTGGAATTTCATTTGACATATTATTATAATTATTGATAAATATATATTTTGAATGATGCATTTCCACTAGAAAATTGTAAATCAGTCAACCATTATTTTCTAATCTTAAATAAAGATTCATGATAAATTTTATATCATTTCCTAAATCATTGAATCTTTTATGTTTTATGAGACGTGAGTTGCCTAGTGTAGTATGTTTCAACTTATAATGTATTGACATTTGTTGACTTACGCAAAAAGCTTTTTTTAAATTAATTTTATAAGGGTGGGAGACAAAACCGTATTGGAATTTTCCAATATTTCATTAAGTGCAGCAAAATTCAAATATAATTAATAAATAAAGTCAAGCTTTGGTGTGTATGGTTATGAAAAGGATGGGTGACTATACATTAAATAGTAACATATGGCTGTATTGACATATAAATTCCAATATTTCATGTATTGTAGCATAATTTATAAAACAATTAATAAATTAAGTCAAGCTTTGATTTGCACAGTTATGAAAAGCATGGATGACCGCAAATATTAGCCTGAATCCTAGACTACCTACCACCTTTGGAAATCCAATTTTTTGATCTTCTTTTTATAGGAAATTAACCCCACTTTCTTTCAGAAAAAAAGCCAAAATCATTGTTTTCTGCGCCCTAATTTTTATGGAATTTAGTGTTTTTAATGGTTTTGCAACCATATATAACCAAAAAAAATAATTTCTTGATTGGTAGATATTCTAGATTACCCAATATTTATAATAAAAAATCTGATGTGGCCAGCACAATACCTTCCGTCAATTTTGTACAAATTTCGTACAGAAAGTTCCTTGCAAAAGATTCTATTTCTTGTACACTACCTTCCGGCAGTTGTATGTATTTTATACAAATTCCATACAGAAAATTTCTAGCAAAAGATCCTATATTTAAATTTATATATATATATATATATATATATATATATATATATATATATATATATATATATATATATATATATATATATATATATATATATATTTAAAATTATAAGACAAACACACTTATGTCAATTGCACTTGACACTGACATCTTTCAATCAAAATTTTCTTAATATATAGTAGCTGTTTCCATAGCTGGCTACTTAATGAAATTTAACTTCTTTATGTTTTGATTTTGTATCCATTTAATATTAAGTATAAAATGCATTCAAATCGTATAGAGAATAAAATATTCTTTAATATTTATATTATTAAATGTAAATGTGGAAAAATTATATTTAACATAGTTTTTTCAAGAAAAACTGCTAAAATCTTCAAATGAGGGTACTTCCGGTTGACCAATTGTAACCAAAATCTAATCAGCTCTTCATATGGATGTAACGAAGAAGAATACGAAATAATTATAATTCTTGAAATTGTAGTTTTCGAGAAATCACACACAAACACATACAGACATCATCGTAAAAATAGTTAAATCGTATTCTAGGGACCCTAAAATGTGCTTGTTGATTAAAAAGTCTTCATCGATTTTTTTGACTAAAGACAATACCTTCCTTACCTAAAGGCGACGGAAGGTAAAAAGTCAAGCTTTGATGTGCGCGGTTATGAAACGGATGGGTGATCGCATAAAAATATATTTCTGACTGTACTTATATCTGAATTGTATAAATGTGGAAAAAGGTGTTATTTTTTTGGTAAAAATCGGCAGAAATCTGTGATTTTTCCGTATAAACAAAAGCATTTCGCGCTTTTCTTCTTCCCATCTTCGTGCGTTTTCGGCCATGCCCGTCCCTCTTCGGCATGCAGCCATTGCTGCGTGCCGCCTCGACGGCCAGAAACCTCTCGCGATTGGCTCTCTGTGAGCTGCGCCGTTCGCTATCGCAGAGTGCGTAGTCGGTCGCGCGGCCCGACAGTGGAGCATCAACTTTTCGGTCATGCACATGGTGATATCGCGCGGGTGTGTTAGGTTAGGTGAAGAATGTGAAGTGAGTGATGTGTAAGTGACTGAAACAATGCCTCACGTGTCAGCTGGAGGAGGAGATGATCTCGGCAGCACAGATGAAGTCAAAGTGTTCAAAGACGAAGGTGATGGCGAAGATGAGAAAAGGTCTTCGGAGAATCTTACAGAAGAGAAGAGCAGTCTTATCGACCTCACTGAATCTGAGGTCTGCCACTATCAATCTGTTCTAGACTTATAGTTATAGTTATTAAACATTTTATCTGCTGTCAAATCATTCATATTTCGCGCCTTTTTCAGTGAAAATATGAGATGCATACTTGTGCGGCTAACATCTAGCAAGCCATGACATAAACTATCGCGCGATATTCGCTTGTTTTTCTACTTAATATCTAAGCAATCCATGACTAAAAACAATATTAAATTTGCCCTGTTTCACTGAAACAGCGGCTAACATCTAGTAAGCCATGACATAAACAAGTGACGAATCGCGCGATAGTCACTTGTTTTTCCAGTCAAATCTTACAGCTAATTTCTAAACAATCCACGAGGCAATCCATGACTAAAAACAATATTAAATTTTGCCCTATTTCACTAAAAATATAAGATACATAGTTTTGTGGCTAACATCTATAGCAAGCCATTATATAAACAAGTGACAAACCGCGCTATATTCACTTGTTTTTTCAGTCAAATCTTACAGCTAATATCTAAGAAAATCATGACTAAGAACAGTCTTAAATATTGTCGTTTTTCACTGAAAATATGAGATGTATAGATTTGCGACTAACATCTAGCAAGCCATGATATAAACAAGTGACGAATCGCGCGATATTCACTTGTTTTTCCGGTCAAATCTTACACCTAATATCTAAACAATCCACGAGGCAATTCATGACAAAAACAATATTAAATTTTGCCCTTTTTCACTGAAAATACAAGACGCATAGTTTTGCGGCTAACATCTAGCAGGTGATATAAACAAGTGGCGAATCGTGCGATATTCACTTGTTTTTCCAGTCAAATCTTACAGCTAATATTTAAGCAAATCATGACTAAAAACAATATTAAATTTTGCGCTTTTTCACTGAAAATACAAGACGCATAGTTTTGCGGCTAGCATCTAACAAGCCATTACATAAACAAGTGACGAATAACGCGATATTCACTTGTTTTGCCAGTCAAATCTTACAGCTAATGTCTAAGCAAATCATGACTAAAAACAGTATTAAAATTTGTCGTATTTCATTGTCAATATTAGATGTATAGTTTTGCGGCTAACATCTAGCAAGCCATGACATAAACAAGTGACGAATCGCGCGATATTCACTTGTTTTTCCAGTCAAATCTTACAGCTAATATCTAAGTAATCCATGACTAAAAATAATACGTAATTTTGCCCTTTTTCGCTGAAAATACAAGACGCATAGTTTTGCGGCTAACATCTAGCAAGCCATATGACATGAACAAGTGACGAATCGCGCGATATTCACTTATTTTTCCGGTCAAATCTTACAGCTAATATCTAAGAAAATCATGACTAAAAACAGTCTTAAATATTGTCGTTTTTCACTGAAAATATAAAATGCATAGTTTTACGGCTAACATCTGGCAAGCCATGACATAAACAAGTGACGAATCGCGCGATATTCACTTGTTTTCCAGTCAAATCTTACAGCTAATATCTAAGCTATCCATGACTAAAAACAATATTCAATTTTGCCCCTTTTCACTGAAAATATTAGATGCATAGTTTTGCGGCTAACATCTAGCAAGCCATATGACATGAACAAGTGACATATCGCGCGATATTCACTTGTTTTTCCAGTCAAATCTTACAGCTAATATCTAAGCAAATCATGACTAAAAATAATACGTAATTTTGCCCTTTTTCGCTGAGAATACAAGACGCATAGGTTTGCGGCTAACATCTAGCAAGCCATATGACATGAACAAGTGACGTATCGCGCGATATTCACTTGTTTTTCCAGTCAAATCTTACAACTAATATCTCAGCAAATATGACTAAAAACAGTATTAAAATTTGTCATTTTTTACTGAAAATGCAAGACGCATAGTTTTGCGGCTAACATCTAGCAAGCCATGACATAAAACAAGTGACGAATTGCGCGATATTCACTTGTTTTTAATAATCCATGATTTAAAACAGTATTAAATTTTGCTCCTTTTCGGTGGAAATAAAATATGCATATTTTTGCGGTTAAAATCTAGCAATCCATGACATAAACAAGTGATGGACTACACGATATTCACTTGTTTATAATCTTGCTGCAATATCTAAGCAATCCATGACTTAAAACAATATTCTATTTTCCTGTATTATTTTGTTTTAATACAAAGAGGTGATATACTGTCAAATTATATCATATATTTTATTTTTTATAAACTCAAACTGTATTTTCATTTGTTAGAAATATATGATTTAATGCCATTTGTAATATTTATAATATATTTCGTTTTGGCAAATGCACTTGTTTTTTCTTATTTGAATATGAAATAAATGAATAGACTTTCAATTCTTTTACATAAATAAGTGACTGTCAGAAAAACATCTGCTATCTTCATTTGTTTATTTATATTCGAGTATAAAAATATAAAAAAAATGTCTCAAATATAATGACTAATATATAAGTTAATAAGCCTTTTTGTGTATAAATTGTGACCCATATTATAATCCTTTTATCATTTAAAAATATACAATCTTTTGAAAATGATTATTTATTTATTTTTCATCATATGTGCATAATATTAATTTAACCTCACTTTCAAAATAAATAATGTTAAAACACTACTACTGGCAAAACTAAAAAAATGACATGGCATACTCTCTGTTTTAAATATAAACACAGGTGTTATTTTGAGACATTCATTTGTCTCGGGCCCAACGTTGAAATTATGACAAATGACAGTCTAAACTGTATCGCAAATTTCGTTATATAAATTATATTTTAATAAATATTTACAATTATTAATAAATAAAAAATGCCATCTGTATTTTGTAATATAATTTTTTTGCATTATTTATAACATTTTTCACATGTTATACATATAGTTAAATATTAAAAACAATTGAATTTTTTAAAATTATATCGTCAATAACTATTTTTAAAGTCAAATTTATCTGCAGTTCTCTGAAATGAACGAAATGTATTTTTAAATTCTAAGCGACGGGTGCTGTGCTTTCAAACGCGCGCTCGAATCTCAGTAGCCATGGAAAGACAAAACACCAACACTCAACAGTTGACTATCGGGTTCTCAGCACACTGTAAAACCGTTAAAATATCTTCAAAAATACGTTAAATATAACTGAAATAATATTCGATTAATATTTCATTGTCTCGTTTTGATATTCGCGATTTTTTAAAATTAATTTTGTTCATGTAGTTTTAATTTTCGTGCTGGTAATTTCATTAAAATACAAGCTGAATTGCTGATGGAATATTTACTCACAAAAACAACACTGTTTTTAAAATGAGAGATGTTAATTTTTACAAAATTCGAAACAGTAAGAATCTGATTTTTTGAATATAATTCGCGGTACCTATAAAAAGTTTATTGTTTTGTGGTTGCTATGGTTACAATTTGAGGTTGTTGAATGGTTAATTGTTTGGAAAATGTTTTTGTTTTGTTTGTTTACATTTTTTCAAATGTTGATATTTAATAATTATTTAGTTATATACAAGGTGTTGGTTTTAACATGAAAAATATTTTTGCAATTTCTTGCTTCCTTAAATATTTTAATTCAATTCCATGGCTATCGCTATTTTTGGGATGATTGTCGACTTTTTCATACCTAATTTCTGCTGTTATAGAACAAGCAAAATTAATTTTACTAATTGATTCCGATGCATTATTTGTTATTTTGTTAAAAAGAAATTTCACACAATTTAGTTTAAAAAAGACTATTGTATTATTTTATGAATATTGTTTTTTTTTTCAGGAAAAGGGTGGGGGAAATTATTCAACAAGCAAACATGCTGCGAGACCAGACCATAGTCCAGTTTTCGGTAAGTCAATTTTTTTCTACAGTCTATATACAAAGTAGCCATTTGCGCTCTCTTTTGTCAACGCAAAATGTCACTTTGCCGCTCATGCACGACAAAGAAAAAACGCTAGCTGTCCAAATTTCTAACCATACAATGTTGAGAAATGTCACCTGTCTACATTCTTAATGGAAACGTTTAGTCAGGAACTAATGGCACTGTAGTTATACATTTACCATTTTCACAAGTCAATCTGACATATAATTGCTCTCTGTCGGTATATTACATAACTAAACAAAATGCCGCACTGTTGTGAAAATAAAATAGGGCATTCATTTACAACAATGAATGTATAAAATGCTTATATATTAGATTGAAGCAATAGCTTAATAATGGGCTACTTGCGTGCCATTTTTTTATTTAATAGTTTTGAGGAGACGATAAAAACTTGCTACCCATATTTTTTATTTTGGCAAAATTTTCATTAATTGGCCAGAAAAAAATTAATGAAATTTTAATATTTAAATTACCGCCATGTATGACGTAGAATTACGCCGAACCAATGAATGGCCGTAAAGCAAAAACATCGGTACGACCAATAGCAACGGCATGTGCGGGTAATTTAAACATGACAGATCATCTGTTTGACGTTTGAATAATAGTTTGGAGGTTAATATTTTCGTTTGTCATTTTAATCTTGTACGAGTATAAGCTAAGTTAAAATCCTTTAAAATCTTGCTTAACAAATCGAAATACGTAATAAAAGTAACAGAAACCATGCAAATTGTAAATAATAAAGAAGAGAGAGAGTGACAGAAAAATGAACTAATGTCAAAATCAAATTAAAACTCGCACTCGCTCGCCATCTACAGGTTACATTCTTAAATATGCATCCCTTTCTCCAGTTCAAAATAATGACGTCAAAGAAAATCTTCTTTCTGAATTTATTAAAAAACAAATTTTTTAAAATAAAATTTATATTTTACATACGTTTTCAATTTTACTTTAGGTATTTAATGATAGATATCAGATGTTCAGTATCACTCAAGTAGCCTATTTTTGAAATTAACGATAAATTAAAATTAAATATAAAATAAATAGTGGGAACAGTTGCGCTGCCTTCTGCAATAGTTTGGCGTGAACGCTCCCAATGGACATCCATTTGTTCACTGCACTAGTTTAATGTACTTGAAACAAATCAATTTTTGTTATGGCGGAATACCTCATTGTGGCGACTGTAGAAAAAATCTTGTGTTTCGAGAAAATTCCTCGCTTGCGGCAACAACCTCTCAATCGACAATGTCCCATTTTGCGCTCTTAATACACAAATAGCTATTTTACCTCTTAATATACTGCCCTGTTCTGTGTAGTTGCAAGAATTTTTATATGCCTTTTAAGTGTAAATATTAAAAAATGACACATGACCTCCCGTCAATTCCATGTTTGAAATAGCAATGAACTTTAAGTATCACTTCCGGTTGATCGTTCGTAAACAAAATCTAATTTGTTGTTCCAATAAATAGAAAAGTCTATAATACCAAATTTTGGATTATATTTTATTATGTTTTTCCTCGAAAATCTGTTAAGAGCTCCAAATTAAGTACCACTTCCGGTTTATCATATAGGTATAGTCAAAATCTAATGTTGTTTCAAATTATACACGTGTTTTAAATACCAAATTTGAGAAGTTTTGGATCATGTTTTAATATATTTTTCCAAGGAAATCTGTTTATAGCTTCCTGTAAAGTAGAACTTTCGGTTTATCAATTTTAGAAAACATATAATATGTCGTTCGCATTAATATAAAAGTCTTAAATACCAAATTTGAAAAGTTTTGGATAGTACCAATTTATTTTTCACGAAAATCTGTTCTGAGCATCAAATAAAGTATCACTTTAGGTTTATCAATTTTTAGCCAAAATCTAATATGTTGCTTCCTGTGATATAAAAGTCTTAAATTCTAAATTTGACAAGTTTTGGAATATATTATAATATATTTTTCACGAAAATCTGTTCAGAGCTTCAAGTAAAGTATCACTTCTGGTTGATTAATTTTAGCCAAAATCTAATATGTTGTTTCTCATGATATAAAAGTCTTAATTACTAATATTGAAAAGTTTTGGATTATATTTTAATATAGTTTTTCATTAAAAACTGTTATGGGCTTCAAGTAAAGTATCACTTCCATTTTTCCAATTTTACCCTAAATCTAATCAACTCATTATATGAATGCAGGAAGCTTAAATACGGAAAATAGATATATTTGGAAGTTTGTTATAAGAGTTATCGTGGACGAAAAAAATCGTCACACACACACATCATCGTAAAAATAGTAAAAACGTGTTGTGGGGACCCTAATTCGTGCTTATTTACTGAAAACACCATCGAATTTTTGGCACGATTACATTACCTCCCTTACCTACGGTATGACGGGAGGTAAAAGTATTGTTCTTTAAACAGCCTCAAATTTGAAAATATGTATCACGAAATATCCTGACTGTCATTATAGAATCACCCGAATATAGTTCCGAATCACAAATACTGACTGTGTATCTGTCAAAACTATTTCTAAATCTCCCCAAATTCCCTGCGCAAGTTTTCTCTCTCGACTCTCCTCTCTATAGTTTGTTTGGGCAACTTTACACTTGTTACACGATTTGATGTATAAGCTGTTGGTTGCCCCTCCAGTCCACAGTGCAGACAGGTGTAACTGGTGCTGACGATGTGCCCTCTCTCTCGCACCCATTCCAGACATCCTAAGAGAGAAGAGAGTCACGATAGTTAAGAGAGGAGAGCGGCACATGGGGTATTGGCATACCATAGAAAGAGAAAAGTTAGAGAAATTTTGGGATGGATGTGGTTTCTTTTGAAAACATTTTCCTATATTTTGAAAGGATACTGGCCCTTATGTATTCCGTTACAGAAGATTAGAATTGTACTCAGTACCAGGAGGCATTTAAAATGACCTTAGCAACAGGATTCAGGGATGTATTTATTTAATACAGAAAATTCTAGTTCGTTCGTCTCAGGTGTAAGCAACCCTCGAGTCGGAATTACTGTTAGAGGAAATTAAAAATAATCCTATTTCATAGAATTGCCAAACTAAATAGTTTAAAGATCAAAATATTTTGTTATAATCAACATAAACGAAAAATGTTTAAAATATTTTAAACGCACCCCTCTTTTGATATTCACTTATCCTAATCGGCCATCTATTTTCAGCCAGACATAGTAATATATTTTTGTGCTTTCCTAGCCCAGTATTTAAATGGGTTCATGCAAAAATTTCATACCTGAATATTTTCTACAATTCTATTCTTCTCTAGGGTTTCAAAAGAAACTACATCTATAAAATAATTTAAACGTCAACTTTCATTCGCTAGTCATACCATATTTATTTAAATTACAATAGATATTTGCAATTTAAAGAGATAGAAGATTTGCGCAATGGACATCTGCGCATAGTAAGATCAACTGACATCCTTGGCGATTGTTTCTAAAAAAAATTTAAACGTAAAATATGAGAAATATGTCAAATAATTTTAAAAATACTAATCGAAATAAGAAATGTTATAAAAGCTTTTACTGAAGTTAAAATGTCTAGCGATGTAAATTTTTACCAAGAATATCTGTGCTTTCCTAGTACAGTATTTAAATGGGTTTATGTAAAAATTTCATAACTTTCATTTGTTAGTCATACCATACAGATATTTTAGTGACTGCAATATTTTTGACGTTTCGTTTGACAGCCCAACTGGCAGTTGTTCGCGCCATTTTCTTACTATTTGCAGCGATAGAAAGAGATAGCAGTCAAATTAAAAAGGTCTACTGCATTTTCTCAATATTTTTGTCATAAGAATATAAAATGATTATATAGATAAATTCAGAAAAAAAAACTCGATCGAGCCTAAAAAATATATAGCATCCCATTTAAAAAATATAATTTTATATGTTATAGTCTGAAAACCACTGGTTGAAAAAATTTGTTCTTCAATAAGTTTTGTTTGAATGATTTTCTTCAATTCCCAATAATAAAGAAAATAATGAAGGTGTCCAGAATCCGAGAAACACCCTGTATACATTGTCATTGATAAATAAATGTAAATATACAGGATGATATAAAAGAGTATCTATTTTGTGTATACAAATATAATTTTATTATTATTATTATTATTATTATATATATATATATATATATATATATATATATATATATATATATATATATATATATATATATATATATATATATATATATATATAAATTAAACTAGAAATATTCACTTGATCACTGCAGTTTAAAATGTATAATAAATTAATTTCATAGATATATTTTTAAATGTAAGATAACTTATTTATGATTATTATTTTATCTCATATAAAAACATTAAAAACAAATATAGATATGGGTTTCCATTCCATATATATTATTAAATAATCTATGGTTATTTATATATAATTTCCCAAGAATTTTAATATCAAAGGTGCCGCCGTTTATACGTTTATTACTTATATGTTCTCAAGATTTGTATTAATACGAAATAGATATCCAATAAATTATTTATATTTACAATGTATATAAATTTTACATCACATCTTTTATATACTGTAACAATACGTCTTTTATTTAACGGGTATTTCTTAAAGACCATAGACACGGTCATAGTATTGTTTTAAAAAAACTGTGTTTGTGTCAAACAAATATATAATTTATAATAATATTTGTCATGAATTCCAAAGTAACAATTTGTTACCAAATTTGATAATAATTTAGAATCGTCTCAAATGTGAAAAATGTAAACGTCAAACATCATCGATTCGTTTAACATAAAAAGATGTTTTCGAACTTAGATTTTATAATTTCATTTGAAAATGTGTGAAAAATAAGCGAATTAAAGAAAATGATCATCATATATAGTTATCGCTGTATAAGCATTTCTGCCATCGGAGAAAACTACGTCACATCATCAAAATTAAAAATCTGTTGTGGCCAACACAATACCTCCCGCCATTTACCGCCCGTGTCATAAAAAAGATTAAGTTAATCCGTATTTTTGGATTAGCGAATTTTACTCTAATTTTAACAGTTTATTTCTTAAAATATAATTTAATCTAATCCAAGTAACTACATTTTTTTTAAACTCCTCATCAGGATTAAATCCCAATTACAGAGTGGGTTCATATTGACACACATCCATGCCTTAGTTGGATTCGAACCCAGAGCCCTGGAAGCACTTATAACATGAGGCGTTGCTCTAACCATTGAGCCACCGGAGTTATAATAAAATAAAGATTAAATTTAAAAAACCCGGATTAGAATAGAATTCACTAATCCAAAAATGAGGATTAGCGTATTATATTTTTGTGAATCGTTAATTTTTATTAATCTAAATACATACATACATATTTACTTATGCTGAAAACTGTATTGAATTCCTTTTTTCTATTCTTCTATTTACTTTTTTCTTTTTAAAACGTTACTAATATTACTTTGAAATGATTAGTTCTTTGATAGTGTCAGTTACATACATTTGAATAACTGTGTTTTGTTTGTTTAAAGCGTAGGATCAGGGATTTAAATTATAGATAATTTTATAAATTTATCCATAAAAATATATTAAAAAAAGTATTAATGCAAATCTATAAAAAATTTAATGATCTTTAATTTTTATAATAACATTAATCTCGAAAAATTAACATTTAATAGTATATTAAAGAACGTGTTTTATAAGACATGTTTTTTTCGCATGTGTCAAAATTTAGAAAACGAGCGTTAGCGAGTTTTCTAATTGCCAAGTGCGAAAGAAAGTCTTATAAATTGAGTTCTTTATACTATTTTTTATATTTTGCGCCTTCTACAATAACATTTACTTATTCAATTTGTGATTATATTTGTAACCATTTGTACATTTTCATGTAAATAATCTTCTCTAAATAAAAGAAAAAAAAATAATTTCGACATTATATTATTAAAATGAATTGTCAATTAACTAAAAATAAATTAGGTAAAAATGGGTTAAAGAAACATCATCTAGTACCAACCGTCTAAAACAAAAAATTGCGTATCGAAATGAAGGTCATTACGATACGCAATTGCGTATCGTAATGACTTCATTATGAACGCAAAATATAAAAAGGTATTGTTCGAAGAAAAATTATTTTGAACTTCTAGTAAAGTGCCATTTCCGGTTATCCGATTTACAACAAAATCTAATGGGCTCTTTCCAATACAGAAAAAATTTTAAATACAAGATTTCAAAATTTTCTGAATGATAGTATTTAAGTTAGAGTGGAGGATCCACACATGCATACACACACACATATATACACACAGACATCGTGAAAATGTTAAAATTGGATTCTAGGGACCTTAAAACCTGGTAATTTACCAAAATCTCGATATGTGATTTTTAGCACGATCCCTATACCTCTCTTACCAAGGGTAGCGGGAAGTAAAAATTGAAGTAATTAAAAAAATGTTTCATGGGTCGCTAATGTACAAGGCGTGTTCCAGTATGTATTTTGAGTTCAAAACACCACTAATTTACCAAACAACTGACCATTCAAATATTTATTTAAACAAACCCAAAATTTCCATACGATCTCTACGGACCCATCTTTTTCTTAACAAGGCTTGAGTCATTCTTGTTAGCCGTTCTGTAAATATAGTGATTAGAACTGTATACCTGTTTCTTGACCCATCCTTGGCATCCATTGTTAGGGGTGTCCAAAGTCTTGTGCCTCAGGCAGACCCTGAATAGTGTTAAATACCTCTGGACGCTATGTTTGTTTAGCGGATGAAATTTAAAATTTTTTCTTGGAGTTTACAAGATTTCAAAATGTATTTTATTTGTAGTATAATTCAATGTTTATATACGAGAACAACAAAAGGCGAATGGGGTCCCTGAATATTTATTTATTTTTACCCCCCGCTACCCTTGGTAAGGGAGGTATATGGATCGTGCTAAAAATCGCATTTCGAGATTTTGGTAAAGACCACGTTTTAAAATCCCAAGAATCCAATTTTAACATTTTCACGATGATGTTTGTGTGTATGTGTGGATCCTCCACTCTAACTCAAATACTATCCATTCAGAAAATTTTGAAACCTTGTATTCCGAACTTTTTCTATAATGGAAAGAGCCCATTAGATTTTGGTGAAAATCGTATAACCGGAAATGGCACTTTACTAGAAGTTCAAAATAGTTTTTCTTCGAAAAATACCTTTAAATGTTATTTTTTTGAGATTAATGTTATTATAAAAATTAATGATTATTAAATTTTCTATAGATTTATAAAATTATCTATAATTTAAATCCCAGAGCCTACGCTTTAAACAAACAAAAGGCAGTTATTCAAATGTATGTAACTGGCAGATAAATGTTACTATCAAAGAACTAATCATTTCAAAATAATATTAGTAACGTTTTAAAAAGAAAAAAGTAAATAGACCAATAGAAAAGGTATTCAATACAGTTTCCAGCATAAGTAAATATGTAGGTATGAATTTAGATTAATAAAAATTAACGATTCACAAAAATGTTTAAGCTATTCCTCATTTTTGGGTTAGTGAATTCTATTCTATTCCGGTATTTAAAATTTAATATTCATTTTATTATAGTTCCGGTGGCTCAATGGTTAGAGCAACGCCTCATGTCATGAGTGCCCTCGGGGCTCTGGGTTCGAATCCCACTAAGGCATGGATGTGTGTGAATGTGAACCCACTCTGTAATTGAGATTTAATCCTGTTGAAGGGTTTAAAAAAGTTAGTTATTAGATTAGACTATATTTTAAGAAATAAACTGTCAAAATTAGAGTAAAATTCGCTAATCCAAAAAAAATATCTTTTTTGTGACGGGCTGTAAATGGCGGGAGGTGTTGTGTTGGCCACACCAGATTTTTCTATATATTTTATGGATAAATTTATAAAACAAACAAAACGTAGTTATTCAAATGTATGTAACTGTAACTGACAGATAAATGTCACTATCAAAGAACTAATCATTTGAAAATAATATTAGTAACGTTTTAAAAAGAAAAAAGTAAATAAAACAATAGAAAAGGAATTCAATACAGTTTCCAGCATAAGTAAATATGTACGTATGTATTTAGATTAATAAAAATTAACGATTCACAAAAATGTTTAAGCTAATCTTCATTTTTGGGTTAGTGAATTCTATTCTATCGCGGTATTTAAAATTTAATATTTAACCCACTCTGTAATTGGGATTTAATCCTGTTGAGGGGTTTAAAAAAGGTAGTTACTTGGATTAGATTAGACTATATTTTAAGAAATGAACTGTCAAAATTAGAGTAAACTTCGCTAATCCAAAAATAAGGATTAACTTAATTTTTTTTGTGACTCGGGCTGTAAATAATTGCGGGAGGTATTGTGTTGGGCACACAAGATTTTTTTATGAAGTTTCATCTAAATCTAAACTGAAACTTAAACATATTTTCTCGGTATATGTTTATATTAAATCGTATAAATGTAGGAAAAACTTGTAGAAAATATGATACCGGTATTCGGATAAAAAATACATACTAACATATGTAAATAAGCTAAGATATTACTCGTGTACGCGTATTTCTATAAATCTAACTTTATCGTTATGGTATTACGGGAAAAATAATAACGGGCCTGTTTCACTTATGGATACAATCTCGCATTTATACAAGCATAAATTATTCTATATCTGCATTCCACTTCTGCCTACTGCATATTGTAAAAATGCATTTCCCTAAGAAGTAAAACAGGCCAACAAAAAGAACTATAAATAGTAAATTAATACATCAAGAGATTTTTGCCCATAAACAAAAAAATGTCTGTTTACTTAGCCATGAAATTAACAGGTGACAATCGTATTGCTGTGACTTTTTTTGACATTCTGATTGATGCAAATTAAAAAAGTCTGATCTGACCAGCCCATGACGCCAATTCCAAGTTTAAAATAGCAATTTAAGTAAAGTAACACTTCCGGCTGTAAACAAAATCTAATTTGTTCCAATAAATAGAAAAGTCTGTAATAAGAAATTTTGGAGTATTTTTACCTCCTACTACCCTCAGTAAGGGAGGTATAGGGATCGTATTAAAAATTGCATATCGAGATTTTGGTAAATGACCACGTTTTAAGGTCCCTAGACCCCGATTTTAATATTTTTTTGTGTATGTATGTATGTATGTTTGGATCTTCCGCTCTAACTCAAATACTATTATTCAGAAAATTTTGAAACCTTGTATTTCGACCTAGTTCTAATATGGAAAGAATTCATTAGATTTTGGTGTAAATCGGATAATCAGAAATGGCACTTTACTTGAAGCTCAAAATAGTTTTTCTTAGAAATAGTATATTAAGTATTAAGAACGGTAAGGACGGTTTACCGATCGAAGACAATGTTTGGGGACTTAGCGAAGCGAAGGTCCCAATTTTATCTGAGATCGGTAATTCCTTAACGTTCGTGATGCTTATACTATGTTTTGTACGATCGACGCACAAAATTTAAAAGAAAAATAAGATTTGAAAATTATTTTGCCATATTAAAAAAATTTAGGTGTCATTTTTAAAGTAAGCTTTGATTTTTGTTTTTATTTATTTACCGGTTTCAGGATATTATTTCATTGTTTACATGTACAAAAGTAGGCTGGTAACTAAGTAATAACTGTATCTGTACGGTAATATTATTACCATACGGACTTGTCAACAACGGTCTACAAAATCAAAATAAAATAAAATGAAAATATAATGCTCTTCATTAATACATACAGATAACGTTAGCCTATCGTTCTAAATACGGCCTACTTTATTCTAAAGTAATAAACATGTGAAACAAAGCACATAATTTGAATATTTGTCATATTGACATGTCAAAATAATTGTTCTGTTAACCATAGCATTCTGAAAGTAGCATTAATGAGAAAATTTCAAAAAATAATATTTATCAATAATGTCTTCATTTTCTGAAACCGATAAACTATTGAACAAACCACGGATGTTATGAATCATAACAAGCCTTAGATGTCTTAAAATCCTCGCTCTACGAGCTCGGATTTCAAACCGACATCTGCGGCATTTAAGATATGCATATCATTCCTAGGTATGATAATAGCTATTACGGTGAAGCACATCACTTACCGACGTAAGTCATATCATTTACCGTACAGTAATTTGTAAATAAGACCTACTGTCTTGGAAACACTATCGGTAAACATAAAAAATAATCCGATCGTGCAAAAATACGTTTTCTGTATATTTCATGGATAAATTTATAAAATAATATTTAATTTAAATCCCGGAGCCTACGCTCTAAATAAACACAACTCCTTGGCTACACAGTTCATATCTCAAATGTATATAAATGACAGATAAATGTGACTGTCAAAGAACTAATCATTTCAAATTAATAATAGTAACGTTTTAAAAAGAAAATAGTAAATAGAACCATAGTTATATGGAATGGAACTTAATACAGTTTCCAGCATAAGTAAATAAGTATGAATATTTAAATTAATAAAAATCAAATGGAGGGAGGTATAGTGTTGGCCACATCAGATTCTTTATTGTTTCTCCTCGAAAATCTGTTAAGTACCACATCCGGTTTGTCATAAGTCAAAATCTAATATGTTGTTTCCCATTATATATGAGTTTTAAATACCAAATTTGAGAAGTTTTGCATCATTTTTTAATATAATTTTTCAAGGAAGTCTGTTTTTCATATAAAGTACCATTTCCAGTATATCAATTTTAGCAAAAATCTAATATGCCGTTCTCATTAATATAAAAGTCTTAAATACTAAATTTGAAAAGTTTTGGATTATATTATAATATATTTTTTCACGAAAATCTGTTCAGAGCTTCAAGTATCACTTCCGGTTTATCAATTTTAGACAAAGTCTAATATGTTGTTCCCTTTAATATAAAAGTCTTAAATATTAAAATTGAATAGTTTTGGATTATATTTTAATAAAGTTTTCATTAAAAACTATTGCGGGCTTCAAGTAAAGCACCACTTCCGGTTATCCAATTTTACCCAAAATGTTATCAACTCTTTATATGAACGCAGAAAGCTTAAATACGGAAAATAAATTATCGTCACACAAACAGACTTCATTGTAAAAATAGTAAAAACGTGTTGTGGGAACCCTAATTCGTGCTTATTCACTAAAAACTCACTTTCGAATTTTTGGACCGAAAACATCCCATACATACGTATATGTGAACTTCTTAGTCCGTAAATGTCGCCGCTATTTTCTCCGTTACTGACGCATCGCTTGCCCACATTTGATACGGAGAAAAACCGCTAGCTTGATTTATAACACACGTCAAAATTAAAAGCCAAAAAACGCCGCAAAACAATTCTACAGATGGAAATATCAATATTTCGACAGTTGAATAATTAAATAGTTGAAATTCGTGATGATTGATGTTTGGTTTTTATTTCATTTTTTTAGAATAGACACAGCTAGCTGTGTTTTCTATATCACTTACCAATAGACGCAAAATTGATAATAAATGTTTCACATATTTCAAAAATTAATGAAATTTTATGCATTCATAGTAACAAAAAAATATAATTGTTGTAATTTTTGTAAATAAATAAAAAGATTTGCGCCAGAAATAGTCATGAAAACAACCCCCCACTCCTGTGACGTCAAATTACATATAGCATGTCATTCATAGCCAATAGGAAAATAGTTTGTCCATCACTTACGTTATTTTTACCAGATGTCTATTTTTTTCCGAACATAGGATATTCGTTGTTAAAATTTTGATTTGGCAATATACCTTAACCTATTAATTTTAGAAAAAAAATTTGATGTGGCCAGCACATTACCTTCTGTCAGTTCTATATATTTTGTACAAATTCCATACATAAAGTTTCATGTACCTAAGAGATTCTATATTTCCAGTAAAATTATAACACAAACTTGTCAATTGCACTTGACACATCTGTCAATCAGCATTTTCTTAATATAGTAGCGGTTTTTAATTTCTTTATAATTTTTTAACTCTATATCCATTGACTATGAACTATAAAATGTAATCAAATCGTATAGAGAATAAAATATTCTTTAATATTTATAATAACAGTAAATATGGAAAAATGATATTTAACACTGTTTTTTGAAGAAAAACTGTTAAAATCTTAAAATGAAGGTACTTCCGGTTGACCAATTTTAACCAAAATCTAATCATCTCTTCACATGGATGTAAAGAAAAGGAATACGAAAGAATTATAATTTTTTGGATTGTATTTGAGTACATACATACAGACATCATCGTAAAAATAGTAAAATCTTATTCCAGGGAGTCTAAAACGTGCTTATTCATTAAAAACTCACCACTGAATTTTTTGACCAAAGACAATACCTTCCTTACCTAAAGATGACGGAAGGTAAAAATTATAAAGAAAATAAAGTGTATAGAGCAGCCAGCTGTGTTATACAGTGTCCCACACTCTATGTTCAGTGTGGCGGAGATAGCCAATGTTATTCTTATGGACGTTTTCTGTACCATGTTGCCAATTTCTCAATGTAATGTAATATTGAAACATTCATAAATTTTCATTGCTATACCAAAATTAGTTAACACTGTACAATTTAAGTTTTATGAGGGTCTGTTATTTACCCAAGGGCTTATTGTATTCACCATTCCCCCGAAATTTGTCTGCAGTTCTAAATAGTTTTAAATACAGGGCCGCGAAAAGATGCGTTGGAACCGGGGTGTAAAAAACATGCTGAAGCTATTTGTATCTGTAATAAGTAATATTTCAATACAATATTTTAAAATCGCCTGGCATACTAATCTTGATCAAATGCATTAGAGATTAGAATATTAAAATATTATAAATTCAAATTGGAGATTATAAAGAAAGAATAAAGACTTATGAAATATGTAAAATATATGCAGTATTTCTAATATTAGTAAATTATCAAATAAGAAGATATTAATTAAATAAAAAAATAATGCTTAATAATTAAAACTGACCAGTTTATTATTTATTTATTTTTTCTTTTCACCCACCTGTTTAGATACACTGAAAGTACACCAGTCATAAATATATTCAATGAAGTACCCAGACTATTTCATTTCTTTGTGGGCATCTATTTTGCTCTTTCTATCTTGTAGACTTACAACTGATAAATATGGCAACATGGTACTCCATAAGACCCTACACTGAACATAGAGTGTGGGACACTGTATATAACCATAGAAACATCTATTATATTAAGAAAATTCTGATTGACAGATGTCATGTCAAATGCAATTGACATAGTATGTTTGTGTTATAAATTTGGAAATATAGAAACTTTCTGTATTTGTACAAAATACATAGAAGTGACTTAAGGTAATTTATTGGACAAATGGAATCTTTTGCAAGAAACTTTCTGTGTGGAATTTGTACAAAATACATAGAACCGACGGAAGGTAATGTGCTGGCCACATCAGATTTTTTCTAATACCTTTTTGGATTTTTTACCCAAGCGTCATCCTTGGGGAAAATAACTCCCGTTATTTTTGGGCATTCTCTCGTAAAAATTTTTGCAACAGTCCTATTGTAATGTGACAGTTATAATTATACGTTTAAAATATCTAGTTTATATATAACAATTATTAGAGATTGTGTTGATATTATTAATAACCTATTTATTTACCTCATGTGTCCATATGTTGTGGTGAAATTATCAAATTAGTTAAATTTGATTATCACTGTCCATTTCAGTTATTTAAAATTCACTTTCAATGTACACAGCACATTGTAAACGAACTGTATATTAGTTAAAATTAGAACTAATTAACAATTCATTAATAACTGCTATATCAATTCAGTTTCAAATCAATGCTAACTTCGATCTATTATTATAAAGTTTGTCAGATTCTCAGAAGCTTATAATGACAAAGAAATAATATTCCAATTCTTAAATAGCTGTTATATTAAAATAATAGGTGGGTATTAATTTAAATAGTGTTTACAAACGATAATTATGAAAATTTAATTTTCAAAAATTATATGGTATTTTATACAGGATATATTATTTTTAAAATAAATAATTTTATTGAGTTGTCAATTTGTTTTATTGTGAAGAAGGAATACCCTGTGTTAATTTGCCTAAAAGTGGTCGACCAAAAATTTTGAGCCACATGAGAGAACAAAGATTAATTGCAGCCGTTAAAGACAAAGTTGGAGTGTCACAACGAACTGTAGCTAGAAGATTCGATGTTTTGAAGACCACTGTTTTTAGAATCTCGAAATGACGTGGTGTTTCGAAAAAGAAGAAAGCCACCAAAATATACCCAATAGAAAGAATCCCTAGATGTTGTCGTGCGTTAAGGCGCATTCATTTTCTCAATAAACTATAATAATTGATGACGAGAAATATTTTACTCTATAAACGATGGTTTTTATATTGACATAGAAAACACACCAGACAATGACTACGTTTATCTCGACGTTTGAAGCCGCTTGAATTTAGTAAATCCCTTTTCAATCTTCGAAATAAACGATCGAGAGTAATATTTCAAGCCGCTTGAAAATGTCAAGTCAAGCCTATAAAATAACAGGCTTGGACTTACGAAGCGGCTTGACTTCTGTCGAAATAAACAGTGAAGCTTCAAATAATATAACTACGCATACGCACATCCGCAATATGTTGCAGTGTTACTAAATTCATCTTATTTGTTGGTTGTTTGCATTTTACCTCATTTTATAAAAGTCGCGTAAAACTTAGTAAAATTGCCAAAAAGCGAAACATTTGGAGCGATGAAGAAATAAATGTTTTTTAATGTTTTTGAAAGAGAAGACAAATAACAACATGACAATTTTTAGATTTTGGGGTTATATATCCAGGATGAAATTAGACCATGTACCTCTCCCTGTCTGTCTGCATAATCGAGTATTTAACTATCTTTTTTTAGTCGACACGAATTTAAAGAAGATTGAAAATAACTCAATCGTATTTTCAATCCGCTGAGATAAACCAATAGGATTTTTCAAGCCATAATATACTTGAAGCCGCTTGAATTATCGAGATAAACGTAGTCAATGTCAAGTTCAAAGGTAAATCTAAATTTGAGGATAAACTTTTAGTATGGTGTGCCATTTCTGAAGCCGGATATATCTCGCAGCCGTACATTGGTCGTTTACGAGGAGAAGCCTTAACTGCACAACTTTATATTCAAAGATGCCTCTCTAAATTACTTCAATTTTTAAATACACATCAGGCCAATGATGATATGTTTTGGCCTGATCTAGCTTCATGCCATTACTTCAGAATAACTATAGACTGGCATAACGAAAACAACGTAGACTTTGTTCCGAAATTGGACAATCCTCCCAATGTATCTCAAACTCGACCAATAGATTTTGGTCAATATTGACCAGAAAAGTACGACAAGGGATGGGAAGCTGCAAATAAAGAACAATTACGACGTCTCATTTACCAAAATATTCGAGAAATCGATCCAGATAGACTATGGTTGGACTGTATGTCTGTAGAATCTAATGGCAAAGTCAGTTATCCACTCATTTTTGGGTTTATGATCCAAGAATGGGTAAAGTTTAAAACGTAAAAATCTCGCAAACGAAAATTGGTTTGAAAATTTGCAAACAGTGCAATAAAATGTGAAAATATATACAATAACTTACATGATACTCGTGACTGAAGAAGGACTATGGGACCATCTGAAACAAGAAAGAAATTTAAATTAGTATAATACACACGTGTAGAAATACAAGACAATCGTAAGGCAATATCCGTGAAAACGAATAAAATATGTATAAATTTCCTCTATATAGAACCCCCCACCCCCCAAACAAAAAGAAAGAAATATTTGGAAGAGTTATCCGAAGCGTCATAAGTCGTTGCAACAGTGTTTGAACATTTTCGGACACCACTTGGCCGCTATTATTTTCAAAATCACAAAAAATAAATTTTACCATAACTCTATTTTTTATTACTTCCTTGTACGAAGTAAAGGAAGTATTGTAATCGCGAAAAATTTCGGTTTTGAGATTTCAACGGAAGTATCCATTTTGACCATCCCTGAATCCATTCTGACTAATTTCGTCGTGACGTCTGTACGTACGTACGTATCTCGCATAACTCAAAAACGGTAAGCCGTAGAAAGTTGAAATTTTGTATTTAGGACTTCTATAACATCTAGTTGTGCACCTCCCTTTTTGGTCATTACATAATTTCCAGAAATGGTACTTTATTTGAAGCCTATAATAGATTTTAATGAAAAACTATATTAAAATATAATCCAAAACGTTTCAAATTTGGTATATAAGACTTTTATATCAATTGGAATAACAGCAGATTTTGGTTAAAACCGACTAACCGGAAGTGATATATTACCTGAAGTTGTAAACAGTCTTTCTTGAATAAAATGGTTTCATTTTCATTTTAGAAATAAATGCTTCAAATAAGAGTTTTAGAGAATTAAATTCTGCGTCTAGCACATCAAGTATTGTTAAATTAGCCCTTTGTATAAGCGACATATGTAAATTTAAAACTTCTATACTTTTTGGTTTTTGTAATGAAGCTTGCTATGGATTAGGACAAAAAATAACAAAAAAATAAAAAAATAGATGCTAATGTCAAATTACGTCAAATACGTGCAATTTTATACTTGGGTCTATACTTCATATTGGTCTTGTGTACAAGGAAGTCGTGTTGTGTCCACATCAGATTTTTTTTTAATTCACTTCCAAAACTCGGAACGTTGCCCTACCGAAAATATGAAAATTTTGACAAGGGTGATATTAAAATTTCTCAAATGATAGTCTTGAACACCATACGGTTCTTGTACGGTTGTGTTGTGATGCTATTTGTTGGTCCGTTGCTTGGAGACGAGATAACGAGAACAATAATGCTGGTCTTTCAGTATTCGTCTGGCCGACTACTCATATCTTTTCATTTATATCTGACGGCTAGTCTACTCACTACGCAAACACAAAGCATGTTCACAGGTCAAAGTTTCCAAACTATTGGACCAACCGGCTTAGGATTCTTACATATATTTTATACGGAAATCATCCAATGTTTTGTACGCAGATATCGGCAATGATGATGTCATATTTGTAATGTTCGGGCGTTTAGCAGGCGTCACCTCACAGGCACTCATAGCTGGCGTGGAGAGTGCACCACAGGGTTTTTTTGTCATTTAAAATTTAAATTTGGCGTCGGTCGGAAGCGAACTCGGGTCCCCAGATTCGCGAGCAGACATTCAGGCTCAGAGCCCTGAGAAGAAAAAATCTGATGTGACCAGCACAGTATTTTGCATAAATATCATACAGAAAGTTTATAGCAAAAGATCCTATATTTCCAGTAAAATTATAACACAAACATACTGTCAACTGCGCTTTACAATGACACCTTTCGATCAGAATTTTCTTAATATAGCAGCTGTTTTCAGAGTTATAGCATAGCTGACTAATATATATATATATATATATATATATATATATATATATATATATATATATATATATATATATATATATATATATATATATATATATATATATATATATATATATATATATATATATATATATATATATATATATATATATATATATATATATATATATATATATATATATATATATATATATGATATTTAATTTCTTTATAATTTTTTTAACTCTATCCATTTACTATGAAGTATAAAATGTATTCAAATCGTATAGAGAATAAAATATTCTTTAATATTTATAATAACATTAAAAATGAAAAAATGATATTTAACATCGTTTTTTCAAGAAAATCTGTTAAAATCATCAAATGAGCGTACTTCCGGTTGACCAATTATAACCAAAATCTAATCAGCTCTTCACATGGATGTAGCGAAGAGGTATGTATACGAAAGAATTATAATTTTTGGAATTGTAGTATTAGAGTTATCGCATTAGAAAATTTTGTCACACACACACATATATACACACATACACACACACATACATGCAGACATCATCGTAAATATAGTAAAATTGTATTCTAGGGTCCCTAAAACGTGCGTATTCATCAAAAACTCACTACTGAATTTTTTGACCAAAGCCAATACCTTCCTTACCTAAAGGTGACAGAAGGTAAAAATGTGGCCAGCACATTACCTCCCGTCAGTTCTCTGTATTTTGTAAAAATTTCATACAGAAAGTTCTTTGCAAAATATTATATTTCTTGTACATTCAGACAATTGTATGTATTTTATACAAATTCCATACAGAATTTTTTTTGTAAAAGATCCTATATTTCCAGTAAAATTATAAGACAAACACACTATGTAAATTGCACTTGACACTGACATCTTTCAATCAGAATTTTCTTAAATTTAATTTCTTTATAATTTTTTATCTTTATATCCATTTAATAGTAAGTATAAAATGCAAAATAGTGTAAAGAATAAAATATTCTTTAATAATGTGAAAAAATGATATTTAACATAGTTTTTTCAAGAGAAACTGTTAAAATCTTCAAATGAGGGTACTTCCGGTTGACCAATTGTAACCAAAATCTAATCAGCTTTTCATATGGATGTAACGAAGAAGAATACCAAAGAAATATAATTTTTGGAATTAGAGTTATCGCAGGCACATACAGACATCATCGTAAAAATAGTAAAATCTTATTCTAGGGACCCTAAAACGTGCTTATTGATTAAAAACTCATCATCGATTTTTTTAACCAAAGACAATACCCTCCTTACCTAAAAGTGACGGAAGGTAAAAAGATATGATAAATTAATTTGCAAGATTTAATTCTAGTTAAAAATTAGGATATGCCAGATTTGTTTGAAGAGTGTTACAAATTCTTAAGTTGTTGGTAGTTCTTTTCTCGCCTCTTCCCATCTCGTGTGTTGGTCTGCTGTAAGCTGTTAGCTGTTCGCTGGTGTTGCGTTGACCAGTGGGTCTCTGTTTTCTGTTCTCGCTGGAGTCTCAGTCGTCGATCGAGCCAAGGCCCATAGTTGAAGGTCGCGCCAACTGCCTGCCCACAACACACCACTGCTATACTCTCTTCCTTCACACTCAGAAGATGTGACAATATTTTTTGGAGTAGGGTATAGAATAGGTTGTTATTAACAAACTTCTTCTTGTAGCAAAGCACAATAATATAACAAACCGAATGACAGATGGACAATGTAATGGGAGGGGGTTTGTTTGTATCGAGATGTTCTGTCTCTCTCTCTCTTGCGTGTGACGTCATTTCTGTAGGTGTCTATTCGTTTTATAAGCTTTGTTGACATCTACTAGGAAACTATATTTTTCTGCATCATAAAATGCACAAGCAAACAAGACCTTCATTCTAGCCCTTTTCGTTCTATTATTATTATTATTATTTTTTTTTATTGCTATTGTTAATATACACGCCAATGTATACAAACTATGTTGACAATTCCAAATGATTTCCTGAACAGAGTTACGACATTCGTCGTCTTATGAAAACTACTTAAATTACGTATCTCGTCAAGATTTATGCGTTTCTTCTTCTTCTTATTTAGCTTTTCCCAGTCGTTAGGGGTTGCTATTCTTGATTTTCTTCTTCCAGTCATTTCTTTTTTGCGTGTCATCCTCATTCATTCCTTTTTCTCTTTGGTTTCTCTGTTTCTTCTACCCTCTACTAGTAAGCTGTTTATTCTTCTTCCAATATATTATTCATCTCTCCTCATTATATGTTCATACCAATTATTATTATTTTTTCCAAACCATAATAATTATAAATACACAATAAATATATAATACATTACAATAAAATTTTCTCACTCCTGACAAACTGAAGTGACCGATTTTCGGGACCACATGGAGTGAGTCTGCGGAGCACTTATTATTAAAACCATATAAATAGTCAAATTTGGATATCATAGGCCTGGTGCATCGCCCGGTATAAACTAGGACGGAGAGGATGCATCTTTTCCGGATATTGTCTCCTTATGCCAGAGGAAAAATCGGCAGAGAAGTGGCCTAGCTAAATTCATCCAAAAATTGTATAGTTTATAGCTGCTGGTGTTGCCTTAGCCAGATCTGCTCTCGTGCATTCCTCTTCTAAGTTGGCGCACGTGAGCAGGTGGGCCATTGTTTGTTCTTGACAATGACATACCGTGGGTTCTGCTTGGTACCCTTTTGAACATGTTTACTGCACATTTTCCTACTTGACTTCGTAGGCGATTTAAAGATTTCGAAATGGGCTATTTTTGGTCATTACCGGGTGGCAGTTTATTTCGACAACTTGAATGCATACATACATAAAATCACGCATTTTTCAATTAGTGGGTTAGCACAAACCCGAAAGAATAATAATATCAACCACAAAAATAATCACTCTCTCTTTCAACAACGTTCTTACTAACCTGACATCATACAACAAATATTCCTCACTCTTAACATATTATAATGACCGATTTTCGGTAGCGAAATACCGCAACCGGACAACAATAATAGTTACGAAACAATCATCCTTCGCCACACATTCCTGTCTAAGCACACTTCTTTCGCCTCGGCCACATTCATAATCGCATTCATACACGCTCTTCTCTTCCCACTCGGAAGCTTTCTCTCTTTTAGCACCTTATCAATCACATCCATCCACTTACACACTGGATGACCACGCAATCGAACACCCTAAATTTCACCAAGGTATACACGCTTTACAAGCCATTCACTCTTCATTCTCTCCACATGACCAAACCATCTCAACTGGCTCATTCCTACTCTCTTAACAACATTCTTCCTAACCATTCATATCCACATACACCACGTAAATACCTCATGTCCACGGCAGTCACTCCCTTTTTATGGTTTCCCGTCCATGCCCAACATTCGCTTCCATACATCAAAGCAGGCACTAGCACCCGATTATACACACAAACGAAATTCTCTAGATACGTTTACGTTTCAAGCAAACGTACTCAGAGCACCCATTACCTTACACCCCGCACTGCCTCTCCTTTCAATTTCTTTATCAATTCGACCATCCCTGGGTGTATATATATCTATATCCTTTCAGACTCGTTCTCATTGGTGAAGTTTGTGACGTCAAACTAAATCATAAACCTAAAGTTAGAACCTTGCAAGCCGTGTTCCTTCGGGTTGTGATTGTGATTTTGTGAATCCTGATTAATTTAATCGTGATCCTTTTGAAACAGGATTTAAAAATTATAGCAAGAAAACAACACAATCTAGTGTCAAATGCCAATGTCATATGCAGACTAATGCAAACTATTCTGCTTTATTTTATAAATAATCAACTGTCTAGTGTTATATTCAGAATTAACAATGGGTTATACTGAAGTTAAAAATAATGTTCTTGGTAAGGAATATGAAGTATGTATATTTCAAACAAATCTTTGTGGTTCATTACACGCTTTTGTAGAAAAATCTTATGTCCCTTGATGCCACAAACCCCACATTTGTAAATTTCTACGCTCGAAATAGTATATTTTCAATTTGTTCTGAACTGAATCCATGTGAATCAGTCAAAAAGGTTGATTTTGAAGGGAAGGGGGAATGTTGTCTAGTGATCACAAAATGAGAAAGTGGGGATAACGAATAGGAAACATAAAAACATTATTCTTCTTAATCATTATCACTTTTATCATTTAGATCACAAATCACAGCCCGAAGCAACACGGCTAATGTTTAGCTTTATGATTTGGATTTAGAGACACAATTCAGAAGTGAGAATGGAGTCATTACATATTATGCGGCCAAAGTCTTTACATCTAAAGTATAAACCATAAATCTAAACCTAATTTTCATTTGTGAATGTACCTTAAACGTCTTGTTGTACTCGAGCCATTTCCCTTATCCTATCTTTTAGTGTCCTTTCCAACATCCTCATCTCTGCCACATTCATTTTATTTTCATTTTAGTACAAATCGTGGTAATTTCGTATGTGCCCTGATGAAAAAATCTGCCCCAACGTGCATGTGTGTCCACGGTCCATTCGTTTGTCTGATGATTATCATAATGAGCGGTTTGGGCCGTGGAGAGAAGAACGGAACACCTCATGTAACTGCTCATTTTTGAAGGTGTAATTTCAGATTTGGGCGCTTGTACGCACTACGAACGCTACGTTATGTTATGCTAACGGAATGGGTCTACTCACTCTTTTTTATTTTCATTAACTAGACCTTGTTTTCTCGCCTAAATGTGCAGAGAGAAAGATTCAAGACAATTATTCGTTTAAGATCAAGCTAGTGTAAAGTGTCATACGGTCAAAAAATATATTTTAATGGAATTATAACATGGAATTGGCGAGAGGTACTATGCTGCCCATTTAAAATCGTATTTTATTTCTTTGTGTACTTAAAAATTGAAGGGTAGTATAAGAGTTTTGATGATGGCGCAAAAAGGCACTAATTAATAATAGGGCTGTTGCAAGAATTTTTATGTTTTCTAAGTATTAAATTTAAAAATATATCATTATTTAAATATCCTCAAATTTCAAAATATCACCAAATACCTATTACATACTTTACAATTAATTTTTTTGGGGTCTCGTGGCTGTGTGCCTGCGTGTCTGGTCACAAATCTGGGGAACCGGGTTCGATCCCGACAGACGCCAAATATTTCCAATTTTAAATGGCACAAAATTGACCCCTGTGGTGCACTCTCCACGCCAGCAATGAGTGCCCGTGAGGTGACGCCTGGTAAACGCCCGCACGGTACAAATATGCCATCATCATTACCGATATCTGCATACAAAGCGGATTGGCACACCCAGCAATGGGTAATATGAAGTGATGATATATTTTTTATTATTTTTTTACATTTTTGAAATTTGGACAATATTTTGAAAAAGTTATGTGATCTGAAACATAATGTGACGTCACAACACATACATCTTCATAGGCTCCAATTGGTCCCTTTATAGTGTCAATTCTTTGTTTTGTTACAAGTGTTATGATAAGTATATTGTCAAAGTTGTCAAACAAGTGTCAATTTTCTTAGTTTGGTTCGTGTTAGATAATAAAATATCCAATATAAAATACGTAATTTACAGTATCGTGTTGGGCTTTCTTGCAAAATTGCTGCTAGGAGCAAACCTACAATTGAATTTATAAATATGCCAAAAGATGCGAAGAAAAGAAAATTGTGGCTGGAAGTAGTAGGTCGAAGAGCTGATAGTTGGGTTTTTACATTTAATTTTACCTAAGTCTTTAACACCCCTTATTTCGGTAGCAGTAAAACAATCGTTTTCTGATATAAATTCAGCCACCATCCAGCTATCGACTTTCAGTAAACTGTCCGACTTAGCTTGAGTGTAGTCTGTATTAGCCATTATTACTTTATTACTTATTTACAATGGAAAATGTCAACGTCAAATGTCAAATTAGAAGTTTGTTATTAACATGTGACAAACTATCGCCTATGTTTATTTATCTAAATAACAAAAATAAACGAAGGTGATGTAAAAACTGTTTTTCTATTGGCTGTGAATGACGTAATGTATGTGCTTCTACAACACAGGGGTGGGGGGTTGTTTTTCATGACTATTTTTGGCGCCAAACTTTTAATTTCATTATTTACGAAAATAACAACAAATTATTAAAAAAATAATTACTACTAAGAAAAATATTGCATAAACTTTCATTTAAAATACTTTTTGAAAAATGTGAAACAGGCTCTTATAACATGGAATTGGCGAGAGGTACTGCGCTGCCCATTTAAAATCGTATTTTATTTCTTTGTGTACTTAAAAATTGAAGGGTAGTAATTATTTCTTCGTCAAGTAATCATTTAAATTTCAAATGTAGATTTCAAATTAATTTTTATTTGTGTGGCACTTAAAATTTGAATATGTAAATAAATATTTTTATGTATTTGTAATAGTCGTTAAGACAAAGATAGTTTGCGTTTGCGTGTACCTAATTGTGTGTTACAACAGAAAAACAGAACAACTGTGACTAACGCCGAGGCTTCCCAGAAAATCAGGATAGTAAACGACAAATTAACAAGATACAAAACGGAGAAATAAATAAATAAATAAATAAATATACCTATTATTATGAATTACCAGCTAATTTTACATAGTATAGCTTTATTTTTTCCTCCCGCTACTTTTGGTAAGGCAGGTATAGGGATCGTGCTAAAAATCGCATATCGAGTTTTTGGGAAATGACCACGTTTTAAATTTTAACATTTTCACGATTTTATCTGTGTATTTGTGTGTGGATTTTGAAACCTTGTATTTCTGCTCTAAATATGGATAGAAGACAGTAGATTTTGGTGTAAATAAATAACCGGAAATGGCACTTTACTTAAAGCTCAAAATAATTTTTCTTCGAAAAATACCTTTTTGCACGATCGGATTATTTTTTATGTTTACCGATAGTGTTTCCAAAACAGTAAGTCTTATTTACAAATTACTGAACGGTAAGTGATGTGACTCACGTCGGTAAGGAGTACAGGAGTTGACACGGTAAAGAATTAAAAACAAAAATCAAAGCTTACTTCAAAAATGACAAATAAAAAATTATAATATGTCAAAATAATTTTCAAATCTTCTTTTTCTTTTAAATTCTGTGCGTCGATCGTGCAAAAAATAGTATAAGCATCACGAACGTTAAGGAATTACCGATCTCAGACTCCAAACATTGTCTTCGATCGGTAAACTGTCCTTACCGTTCTTTATACTTAATATACTATTAAATGTTATTTTTTCGAGATTAATGTTATTATAAAAATTAAAGATTATTAAATTTTATACAGATTTGCATTAATAATTTTTCTACATATATTATGGATAATATTATCCATAATTTAAATCCCGAAGCCAACGCTTTAAACAAACAAAACTCCTTGGTTACGCAGTTATTCAAATGTATGTAACTGACAGATAAATGTCCCTGTCAAAAAACTAATCATTTCAAATTAATAATACTAACGTTTTAAAAAGAAAAAAATAAATAGAACAATAGGAAAGGAAATCAATACAGTTTCCAGCATAAATAAATATGTAGGTATGTATTTATATTAATAAAAATTAACGATTCGCAAAAAAGTTTAAGCTAATTCTCATTTTTGGATTAGTAAATTCTATTCTATTGCGGTATTTAAAATTTAATCTTTATTTTGTATCAAAAAAGGTAGTTACTTGGATTAGATTAGACTATATTTTAAGAAATAAACTGACCAAATTAGAGTAAAATTCGCTAATCAAAAAATAAGGATTAGCTTAATCTTTTTTGTGACTCGGGCGATAAATGGCGGGAGGTATTGTGTTGGCCACACCAGATTTTTATTTCTCGAATTAACGAGATGCAGATTTCACGAGCAATATCTTCAATTATTAATCATAACACAGCTTATATTTAATGAGAGAATATAATGAATTTTTGAGACCCGCATGCTACCAAATTTTCACTTCGTGGCGAAAAGCGAAAACAAATGCTTTATTTGACAGAATTCTAAAGTGCTGTCACTTATCTCAAATATATGTAACTGACAGATAAATGTCACTGTCCAAAAAACTAATCATTTGAAATTAATAATAGAAATGTTTTAAAAAGAAAATAGTAAATATAACAAAATAGTTATATGGAAAAGAACTTAATACAGTTTGCAACATAAATAGTATATTATATACTCAGGGACTAAAGTGCATATTCAATCCCGTGGGAAATAATCACCCGAGGGACTGAATGCACTTTAGTCCTGTTGTATATACGCTATTTTTCGCACTCCCGTATCAAATGGAACCATATTAGTGTAAAAGAAATTAATCTTACAATTTGACAATACAAATGTCAAAATTTTTGTTCAAATTTAAACTCAACGCCTGCTCAAAATGTAGTGCAGATACTATATGATGTTATAGAAACATCTTGTTTATTTTTACTTTAGTCCCCCGGGGATTTTTTCATATTTAATCCCTCTGGGACTGAATTTGAACTTTAGTCCCTGAAATGAGTGATTAGAATCGCTCTTTAGTCTCGGGAACGCGAAATAAATATGTAGGTATGTATGTATATATTAAAATTGATAAAAATTAAATGGCGGGAGGTATTGTGTTGGTCACGTCAGATTTTCTTTCAATACAGTAATTCTTGATTTGTCATCATCCTTCAATTCTTTCTCTGCCCCCTGAAAATTATTGGAAACCCCCACAGGGATCACATTTCGTTTTACAAGTCAAAAATATGAGAATCCCCTTATTAGTTTCCCCAGCTATGGAATAATTTCTCGGGGGCACGTTTTCAGAAGCTGATCCAACAGATAATTTGCAATTGTTAAAGGAGTTGTGTTTTTGCGGCGTTTAGCACATTTACATATTGGAAATTACAGAGTCCATAGGCGTGCAAGGATGCCAGCGATTAACCTGTTGCCGAGACTTCTAAGCATTCGCAAGATTCCTAGCCGGCGATAATGAATAACAAATAATACCTCACAGCACAGAAAAGCTATCATTACCGTCAATGTTGTTTTACACATAATGTTATACAAACTACGGATTAGGAAGGCTATGGAATAGAAATTGTAACAAGGTGTTAATGAATATATGGATGCTAATTTGAATTCTTTCTCATTGAGACTTGTAAGGTCTACTGTAACATGGCCCTATCTTTTGGAAACAGGCCTAGTTTTCAAGGAGTCATTAGTCGTGACTGTTGCAAGCGACTTACGAAGTTTCGCATAACTCTTTCAAACATTTCTTGGAGTATACGGCGGATTTCTCTACGGATTGTCTCCTTTATTGTTTGCAGGTTCTTTGGCTTTGAGATTACCGCACAGAAAAAAATCGTACAGTATTAAATCTGAATTTGGACCAAAAATTCTGGACCGGGCTCATACACCCTTAGAATAGAGTCATTGCAAGAAATTTGAATTGGCAAAATTATGTATGAGTAGTTTTATTTATTTAAACATTTGAGAAAACCAAATCGTAATAATCCCTACAAATAAATAGTTATCGGACTAATTCACTAAGATAGTTGTTAACATTGTCGTTAGGTAACAACTGAGAGTTAACAATGATTTTTTGCAACTCTTATAACAACTGTCATTCAATTGGTATTCTGTAAATACATAATTAACGACATTGTTAAAAACGGTCATTCTGAACAATCGTTGTTAAATATAGCAATGAAATTATTAACAAGTGAGTTAAAAGGCATGTCGATTCTCAATATTTGTACATATTTCTACGCTATTCACAACCTAAAGGGACAGATTTTGATTCGTTTGAGTTTTTAATAATGAGTGATAAGAAAATTTGGGGTGCAAAATGTTCCGCGGAACATTATTCTCTAATGGTAGATTTCATGATAATTTTGGACTAATTAAATAACAAAGCTACTTTTACATTTCAGTTCTGATAACTGCTAGTTGGAAATTATGCAAATGGTTGATTGACTTGAAAAATAGAAATTTTGCCCTGTACATAATGTCTTTATAAGACCCATAGCTAGGCGTAGAATTTAATATTGGGAGAATCTGATGAAGTTCTCCAGTTTAGTTACATGTTTATTCAATTCTATGCGATCGATTTCGAAATTTCAAGAATCTAATCATCAGGAATGACGCATGACCATCGTCTAGGAATTTTAGTAGTAAAAATAATAGAAATTTGACATTGTTGAAATGGCTGTTAAAATTTAAATATGTAAGATAAATAAAAATAAATTTCAAAAAATTTAATTTAGATTTTTCGGGAGAGAATTTGAAAATTTGTTCAATATTAGGAATTAAAATATTTAAGTTTGGAATAAATGTAAACCCTTCATCTTGTAACATGAGACCTTCGGGCATATACTGACTCAGTATGCTTGAAGCGTGGGACCATCCAATTCACGAATTAAATGACACTTGCTCAGTTTGAATATCTCTGTAAATATTTTTTTCCCGATATCAGGAATGGATTACTAACATCTCGCAAATTTCTTTGCATAAATTTAAAATCTTGTTTAAAAATGTATATAATTATTGGGTATGTAGTTATATATATAAGTTTATAAATAGTTTACCTTTGCTGTCGTTGTGGAAGAGATCCCATCGACATCCGTTCGAAGGATCAGTCAAGAGCTAAATTTATCTGTTGGTACCACACAAAATTTTGAAAGTCAATTTGAAATTGTTTCCGAATAATTTCATTTACTGTAACTTGTTTTCGGACATTCATAATGACGAAATCTTGATGGGTATAAAAATGAGGCTTTGGTCTTCAGATAATATAAGAATAACACCTGAAATACTCATCAGAGTAACAGAGAACATGAAACAAACGAGTGCATTTGTGCCTTGAGAATAATGGATATTTTCAACATCTTCTATAAATAAAATATCGGTTTCCCTCTTCCTTATATTTTCTTATTAAAATTACATTCTAATTTTGACAACTTGCCTTCTGAATTGAATAACGATCAGACATACGTTTCTCCGTTCGTAGCCTCCGCCGAGTTAGGAATTTTTTTGAACATACTGTATAAATTACCATGGCTGACTAAGACCCGGTATGTCTCTCTAATATAGGTATATATTAAATATTTTCATACATAACCGTCTAAGTATGATGGTATGTATTGTTAATTAAATGATATGATTTTTTGCTGTTAATAAGCTGGTGAAGCGTGTAATTCTAATGATTATAAAGTGGGCAACTTCCTGCAGTGCATGTAATGTAACTACGTTAAATACCAGCGATCTGTTGCAGTCTGACTGACAGCTGTTTGAACTCATTACCTGCCTGCATATCACAACAGACTACTACAATTAATGCCTACGTAAGTCAAGCCTACGTCCTTACGTACAAATTTTCAAATTAAATATATCATATACTGGAAATATAGCCGATATTACATGAGTCAACTTTGTTGACGAAAACCGACAGCTTCGATTGTGCCTACCAAAGTTGACTGAAGTAATTTGGCAGTTGCTAGTTAAAAGTAAACAGGCAATCGTATCAACCAAAGTTAAACAACAGTCAAGTTGCAAGTTGCCAACAACTTACTTTAATCAAGCCAAAAGATAGAACAATGGGTATTCTTCCAGATGAGAAATTGCCACAAGGTCCATTTGAAATTCTTTAAATCGCCTACGAAGTCAAGTAGGAAAATGTGCAGTAAACATATTCAACTGGGAGTATAGTATGATTAGCGAATTAGATTATTTAATAGATGTGGTTTCTTGTGAAAACATTTCCCTATATTTGATTTGAAAGGAGACTAACCCTTATGTGTTCTGTTACACAAGATTAGAATTTTACTCAATACCAGGAGGCATTTAAAATGACCTTAGCAACAGGATTCAGGGATGTATTAAAAAAATTTAAAATCGCAAATTCTAGTTCGTTCGTCTCAGATGTAAGCCACCCTTGAGTCTAAATTGAGGTGCATTCACAAATTAAAATTAGGTTTATGGTTTTTGTTTAGATTTAAGTAAGCCATACATAAATGCAAATTTATTTAACTCTAATTTACTTTTGATTGTACTGATCTATGTAAATGCTTCAAAAATAAGATTAAAATATCGGTAGAGCAATACTTATTCGCTTGGCATTATTGGTTATATTTCCGCAATTAAATTTTGTTCTTCTCGCATTTATTTAAAAAGCTGATTCTACCAAGTGAATACTAAATAAAGATGTGTGTATATATCTATATCGTTTCAGATTCGTTTTCTTTGGTGAAGTTTGTGACGTCAAACTAAATCATAAACCTAAAGTTTGGACCTTGCAATGTTTGGCTTTATGATTTGGATTCAGAGACACTTAATTCTGAAGTGTGAACGGAGTCATTACATAATATGAGGCCAAAGTCTTTAAATCTAAAGTCTAAATCATAAATCTAAACCCAATTTTCATTTGTGAATGCACCTTTACTGTTAGAAATACTTCTATTTCATAAAATTGCCAAACTAAATAGTTTAAAGATCAAAATGTTTTGTTGTAATCAACATTAACGAAAAATGTTTAAAATATTTTAAAAGCACCCCTGTTTTGATATTCAGTTACCCTAGTCGGCCATCTATTTTCAGCCAGACATAGTAATGTATTTCTGTGTGTATCCAGTATTTAAATGGGTTCATGCAAAAATTTCATATCTGAATATTTCGAACAATTCTAGGGTTTCAAAAGTAACCACATCTATAAAATAATTTAAACATCAACTTTCATTCGCTAGTCATATCATACCAAACAGAATTTACTTTATGTCATTCGTGGCCATAATTGTAAAATTACTCACTCCAATCTTATCTCACCTCAATAACTTTTCTGTTAATATGAAAAGTATTTCAAATTCTCCGAACAATTTCAAGCAAATTACTGTAAATTTTCCATTTCTGATGACGGAGCAGCTACAGTGATAAATCCTCAGTTTGACGTGTCATATTTTAAGACAAAAAAGAAGCATCTCCGTTGTAATAGGCCGAATCAAATTATAGGCAGGAAAAGCAATCGACCAGACGAACAGTGAGCGTGGAATGTCCCTACACCATTGCTTGGTTATTTATTGTTTTTGTGGTGGTATTCCGAACTGGAATAACTACGGGAAGAATTTATGTTTTGTTGGCTATTTATACTTATAAAATATTTTACTTTTTTTCTTTAAATAAGAGGCTTTATTTGTATAGATATATATGATTACACCCTGTATAGAATCTGTACGGAATTTATACAAAATACATAGAACTGACGGAAGGTAATGTGCTGGCCACTTCAGTTTTTTTACCTCCCGCTACCCTTAGTAAGGGAGGTATAGGGATCGTGCTAAAAGTCGCATATCGAGATTTTGGTAAATGAGCACGTTTTAAGGTCCCTAGAATCCAATTTTAACATTTTCACGTTGATGTTTGTGTGTATGTGTGCATCCTCCACTCTAACTCAAATACTATTATTCAGATAATTTTGAAATCTTTTTTTTCGAACTTTTTCTATTATGGAAAGAGCCCATTAGATTTTGGTGTAAATCGGATAACAGGAAATGGCACTTTACTAGAAGCTCAAAATAGTTTTTCTTCGAAAAATATCTTTAAATGTTATTTTTTTAAGATTAACGTTATTATAAAAATTAAAGATTATTATGAATCTGGGGAACCGAGTTCGATCCGGACCGACGCCAAATATTTCGAATTTTAAATGGCACAAAAATCCCTGTGGTGCACTCTCCACGCCAGCAATGAGTGCCCGTGAGGTGACGCCTGGTAAACGCCCGCACGGTACAAATATGTCATCATCATTACGATATCTGCATAAAAAAAGCAGATTGGCACACCCAGCAATGGGTAATATGCCGTGATGATATATTTATTTATTTATTTAAAGATTATTAAATTTTCTGTAGATTTGCATTAATACTTTTTCTATTTATTTTATCGCTAAATTTATAAAATTATATATAATTTAAATCCTAGAGCCTACGCTTTAAACAAACAACGCAGTTATTGAAATGTATGTAACTGACAGATAAATGTCACTATCAAAGAACTAATCATTTCAAAATAATATTAGTAACGTTTTAAAAAGAAAAAAGTAAATAGAACAATAGAAAAGGAATTCAATACAGTTTCCAGCATAAGTAAATATGTAGGTATGTATTTAGATTAATAAAAATTAACGATTCACAAAAATGTTTAAACTAATCCTCATTTATGGATTAGTGAATTCTATTCTATCCCAGTATTTAAAATTTAATATTCATTTTATTATAGCTCCGGTGGCTCAATGGTTAGAGCCACGTCTCATGTCATGAGTGCTCTCGGGGCTCTGGGTTCGAATCCCACTAGGGCATGGATGTGTGTGAATGTGAACCCACTCTGTAATTGGGATTTAATCCTGTTGAGGGGTTTAAAAAAAGGTAGTTACTTGGATTAGATTAGACTATATTTTATGAAATAAATTATCAAAATTAGAGTAAAATTCGCTAATCCAAAAATAAGGATTAATTTAATCTTTTTTGTGACTCGGGCTGTAAATGGCGGGAGGCATTGTGTTGGCCACACCAGATTTTTTAGATTTATGTAAAGTTTCAGATTTGTCTGTCCAATGGTTAGAGCAACGCCTCATATAAGTCATGAGTGCGCTCGGGGATCTGGGTTCGAATCCCACTAAGGCATGGATGTGTGTGAATGTGAACCCACTCTGTAATTGGGATTTAATCCTGTTCCCTAAAAAAATGTAATTACTTGGATTAGATTAGACTATGTTTTAAGAAGTAAACTTAATCTTTTTTGTGACTCGGGCTGTAAACGGCGGGAGGTATAGTGTTGGCCACACCAGATTTTTTTTATACTGTAGTCAGTTTATTCAAATTCAAATAATCTAGTATGCTGCGAATAAAACAAAACAAATCTATTTATAATGTAGACAGCAGTATTTAAACCCCGGTTTGCTTTACAAATTTGCGTGAAACATAACCACAACTGTTGGTTTCCTCTCGCCAGCTATTTAGCTAAAAACAGTTGGCTGCCGTATTTTACTAAATCATAAAGTGTCAAAAACTATGTTATAAAGCCACCGCGTGTGAACCAATTTAATCGCTTTAATTTCATCAAAGTTTGTCCGTACCCTGTACGCGACACGTTGCTACCATATGTGCCGCATGAGTGGAATGATGGCGCCGAACTAATTAATATAAACCTCTACTCGAGTAACGCATACGTTATTCAGTGAAAGTAACATATGTAGTTATGAATTTTATGTTTTTGTATGAAATGAATATTAATTTATTAAGTTGTTTATAACTATGATTTTTATATTGCAAAGGTTGCTGTTTTAATTGGAATATAGGACAAGTGGATTAATGATTAGTTTGCTTGTTGATTAAGTGTTAAGTCGCGAATAGAAGCTGATTGGCACACCCAGAAATGGGTAATAATAATGATCGTTAACATGTGTCACATAAGTTTTTGGAAAAAATTTGAATGGTCGATACTGTGGTTTAAGCAAAGTATATTACCACAACAATTAATAAGCATTAGCGTTCACGCGTTTACATAATTAGCGAAAATTTAGAGCCTGTTTTCGTTCATTTGTAAAAACGTAGACAATCCTCTTAAATACACCTCCTTGGTTACACATTCAAAAACTAATTATTTTAAATTAATAATAGGTAGTAACGTTTTTAAAAGAAAATAGTAAATAGAAAAATAGTTATATGGAAAAGAACTTAATACAGTTTCCAACATTATGTAGGTATGTATGTATTTAAATTAATAAAAATTCAATGTAATGTATTGGCCACACCAGATTTTTCTATTTGTATTTCTACCTCCCGCTACCTTTGCTAAGGGAGGTATAGGGATCGTGCTAAAAATTGCATATCGAGATTTTGGTACATGACCACATTTTAAGGTCCCTAGAATCCAATTATAACATTTTCACGATAATGTGTATGTTTGTATGTATGTGTGGGTCCTCCACTCTAACTCAAATACTATCATTCAGAAAAATTTTAAAACCTTGTATTTCGATCTGTAATGGAAAGAGCCCATTAGATTTTGGTAAAAATCGGATAACCAGAAATGGCATATTACTAGAAGCTCAAAATAGTTTTTCTTCGAAAAATACCTTTAAATATTATGTTTTCGGGATTAATGTTATTATAAAAATTAAAGATTATTAAAGTTTATATAGATTTGCATTAATACTTTTTCTATATATTTTTTGGGTAAATTTATAAAATTATCTATAATTTAAATCCCAGAGCCTACTTTTTCTATTATGGAAAGAGCCCATAGATCGAATAACAGGAAATGGTACTTTATTCAAAATATTTTTTCTTCGAAAAATACCCTCAAATGTTTCAAGATTAACGTATTTATAAAAATTAAAGATTATTAAATTTTCTACAGATTTGCATTAATACTGTTTCTACATATATTATGGATAAAATAATAAAATTATCTATAATTTAAATCCCAGAGCATAATGTATGTAACTGACAGATAAATGTCACTATCAAAGCACTAATCATTTCAAATTAATAATAGTAACGTTTTAAAAAGAAAAAAGTAAATAGAACAATAGAAAAGGAATTCAATACAGTTTCCAGCATAAGTAAATATGTAGGTATGTATTTAGATTAATAAAAATTAACGATTCAAAAAAATGTTTAAGCTAATCCTCATTTTTGGATTAGTGAATTCTATTCTATCCTAGTATTTAAAATTTAATCTTCATTTATTATAGCTCCGGTGGGCCAATGGTTAGAGCATCGCCGCATGTCATGAGTGCCCTCGAGGCTCCGGGTTCGAATCCAACTAAGGCATGGATGTGTGTGAATGTGAACCCACTCTGTAATTGAGATTTAATCCTGTTGATGGGTTTAAAAAAACGGTAGTTCTTGGATTAGATTAGACTATATTTTAAGAAATAAACTGTCAAAATTAGAATAATCCAAAAATAATGATTAACTTAATCTTTTTTGTGACTCGGGCTGTAAATGGCGGGAGGTATTGTGTTGGCCACACCAGATTTTTATTTTTTTATTTTCTGCTCTAGATTTCTATAAGAAACTATGATATATTTGTTTGTAAGAAATGTGACTTTTTTCCATCGTTCCCGTATAGTGTAGTTCGATAGTTTTGCTGTTTGTTTTGGTAGCATTGTCGCTAGTACTCGCTACTCGCTCGGAGCCAATTAGTGCAATGACTCTAAATTACGCTGACAGTTGAATTGGTAATTAATTAATATTTATTGTGGGCCCAGAACGTTAAGCGTTTGATTTATCACACACCAAGTGCTTCATAATATTTGCCCGCTGATCCTAGGTCCAGAAACAACAAACACAATGCATTTAAAAAAATGTTGTACTGTTTCTTATATAGGTTAATTATTAAAATTATTTTGATACTACAATAAATTGTTTAGGCTTTAAAATATACCTCTGAAAATTTTCAATAAACAAATTATAAAACTTATGCAAATGATGAAAAATTTCTACAAATTTCTTTCGACTAGTGTAAAATATAGATTTTTTTAAAAAATAACTCTCTTCAACAACATTCTTACTAACATGACACCATACAACAAATATTCTTTTCTAACATGTTAAAGTGACCGATTTTCGGTAGCGAAATACCGCAACCAGACCACAATAATAGTTACAAAACAATCATCCTTCGCCACACATTCCTGTCTAAGCACACTTCTTTCGCCTCGGCCACGTTCATAATCGCATTCATACACGCTCTTCTTCTCTTCCCACTCGGAAACTTTCTCTCTTTTAGCACCTTATCAATCACATCCATCCACTTACACACTGGACGGCCACGCAATCGAACACCCTCAATTTCATCAAGATATATATGCTTTACAAGCCGTTCACTCTTCAATCTCTCCACATGACCAAACCATCTCAACTGGCTTATTCCTACTCTCTTAACAACATTCTTCCTAACCATACATTCTTCATACACCAAATTATTCCTCACCCAATCTCATCTTACATATCCATATACACCACGTAAATACCACGGCAGACATTCTCTTTTTATACTTTCTCGTCCATGCCCAACATTCGCTTCCATACATCAAAGCAGGCACTAGCACTCCATTATACACATTTAACCGAGCTTCTCTAGATACGTTTACGTTTCAAGCAAACATACCCAGAGCACCCATTACCTTACACCCCGTACTCACTCTCCTCTCAATTTCTCTATCAATTCGACCATCCCTTGACATCATGCTACCCAAATATACAAACTCATTCACTTGTTCCAGTTTCACTCCATCCACCAACACATTGCACATAGTCACCAATTTACTCCTTTCAAATACTAACACCTTGGATTTATCAACATTCAACTCCAGATTCATACTTCTTCCAACTACATGTATTCTCTGTATCATTCTTCTGAGTTGCTCTTCATTTTCACCAAAACAACTACATCATCCGCATATGCTAACTGACAAAAACTGAATTTGTTATTCAATTATTCCGGCATTTAATATTATTTTTCGTCGCCTTTATTAGTAACACCAGAATTAATTCTATTAGGCATTGGATCCCTAAATCCTGTACATTTTCCTGTAAGTATTGTCTCATATTTCTTGCAAGGTAGATTTTATTGTACGCACTGAATTTTTTACGAAGTTGTTTTTCAATGAATTTTGTTGAATTTTCTAACCATTTGTGTAGATTTTATAATGCTAATGCTAATCTCAAATAACAAAATATCACCAAAAATCGTTTAAGAATGAATCTCATTTTAACATCAATATGCGTGCTAGAATGTGACATTTAATTCCGAAACAAAGAAAACATGTTCAGTAACATTAGGACAAAAAATCTGTAATTTTAGTTGGCTTGATTTTTTGCTTGGTGTGCATTTCTAAAAACTTATTAAGTCAGAATCATGTCTAATTGTCGCACTTACAACAACTTCTTCTTCCACATCTTTGTCAATTTCATTTGGCTTAGCATCAGGGGTAATGATAAAATGTATTGTAATGGATTTCTCGGTGGTTGTAGGGCGGAGGTTTTATACAAAGGACAAAACTCTCATTGATGTTAATTTTATTTAAATTCCAATATTTCGTGGTTATTTTACCACTTCATCAAGGAAAAAAATAGTTTTAACTTGATTGAAAATTTACTAACATCGAGAAACGTCTCATATTTCAGCTAAATGCACGTTAATTTTATAAAAATACACATATTATTTTTTAAACGTACATAATTTTAAACAAATACAAAGTTATTCATGTTACATGTGTATTTTTAAAAAACGTGCATTTAGCTGAAATATGAGACGTTTCTCGATGTTAGATGTTAGTAAATTTTCAATCAAGTTAAAACTATTTTTTTCCCTGATGAAGTAGTAAAATAACCACGAAATATTGGAATTTAAATACAATTAACATCAATAAGAGTTTTGTCCTATGTACAGTGTTGTGACAGATCAAATTATAAAGGATCTAGACCAAGATCAAGATCTATACAATTCATATGTTCTAGATCAGATCATAGGTCAATTCCTGCGATCAGATCTATTTTACAGATCGGATCAGGAATATGGGATCTGATTTTCTTAGATCATAAAAAAGATCAGTAACGATTTTCAAATGCCTTTTATTTCTTTACAAAAAATAAATTAATTACAAAGAATATACCTAGCCTTATACCGTACACCTAGGAAGAAAAATTAGATACACACTTAGTTTTAATACTACTAAATTAATGAATAAAGTAGAAACAGAAACAATAATAATTTTAAATATTAGAATTGTTGAAATGTAATATAGTAAGGCCATTAATTTTCGTCCTCTCTAATTTTATTCAAGCTTCCCTTTAAAAATATTCAAAAGATTCAAATCAACTGTCACTTAAATTGCATCTGTGCAACACTAATTTTCACTAAGTTTCAATGGTGCAGATGACGGTAGGGTAGTATTGTATTTGAGATATATGAATTTTAGAATATCTTTCGAACTTATTAATTCTAAGGCTTTTATTTTATCTTTTTTTTTAAGATCATAGATTATAGTTTTTAGATCCAGATCAAGATCTAGATCAGTCACAACACTGCCTATGTATAAAACCTCCGCCCTACAACCACCGAGAAATCCATTACAATACATTTTATCATTCAACAAATCAGTGTTACTTCTTTCCAACATTAGGAGTAATGCTTTGCACCATATCATAAGATGTCTGGTGATTTGTTTTATACGAATTTACAATTTATTCAGATTACCGAAACTGTCAGGCGTACGGACTACAAAATACGTATTACAAGCGAACAGAAGTCCGATCTACCGAAGAATTACAAAAGATCCAGATTATTGAGTCTGCATTGTATGTCAAAAAACTATAATGATTCGATAATTTAATATAAATAAGCTTCCCCGTGTTAAATCGGTGCAAATTCAGTAAATCCACAAATTGCATCTGGATTTATATAGACTCAACCACAAGAAAAATCTGTGAACAATAAAACGTGTTATTCACTCCTCGGTGAGAAAAAACAACTAAAATATAAGCCAGTAATAAGGTACGTGCTCAAGAATACCTCAGGAGCATTGCACAGACTATACGACTGGGCCACTTGCTTTCAGCGTCATTGTACAAAATTGAATATCGAAAACAAAAAATAAGAATTTGACGGGGCAGGCCAGCACTAAGGAGAAACAATAAAATAGGAGTATAAAATGGTTTTGAGCTATCTCTCATATAAATAATATTTTATTTGTTTACCTGCGTTTAAACTGAAGTTAACGCAGTTATTTTACGATAGTACGCGGCTTGAGAAATGCAATAAATTTTCTTTAACACCCTAAAAATATTCTTATACGACCCAGCTGTTGATTGTTTTAACTGAAGCGTAATTGGATACCTACAATTTAATTAACCGAAAGAAAAAATACCGGAAAAATGTGCAGATCCATCAGGGAGTTAATTGTAAACTAGCTAATAAAATTAGCAGCAATCAAACACGAAAAAAATCATTAGTCTTAGCCAGGGGCGATTTTTCAAATCTTTATCACTTTTGTTCATCTTATAAGAATGTGTTAAGGTGGTGACTCAAGACAGAACCACCGTAAGAGGAAAGACTACTCTTGTATTAAAATATGAAGTGAAAATTCAAATAAATTGTGATATGAAAATTTAAAAAATCTGGTGTGGCCATCTCAATACCTCCCGCCATTTACAGCCCGAGTCACAAAAAAGATTAATTTAATCCTTATTTTTGTGTAACGAATTTTACTCTAATTTTGACAGTTTATTTCTTAAAATATAGTCTAATCTAATCCAAATAATTACCTTTTTTTTAAACCCCTCAACAGGATTTATGGCTTATTCTGTAAGAATGTCTTTATACCATAACGTATCGTTATGATGAAAAAGTTGTTAAATAACGATAATTTTCAAAAAGCGTATTCTATAAAGCCAGTGTCGTTATAATAAAATCGTATTGTCGTTATTTTACGTACAGTTCGTGAACGATTAGGATTCACTTGTCGTTATTCAGTCCGTTCATGTCAAATGATAGCAAATGGAAGGGTTAATTAATTTATTATTTATATTTGTGTACGAAGAAATTGAAAATAGGTAACAAAACATTTAATTAACAACCATACTTACATTTTAGAAGAAACGTTTGTGGTCGTGAAAATCTTTCATGGGACAATAATAATCCATTTGATAATCGTTTTTTACACATATTCTTTACTCAATAAAGAAATAATAATGTCAATATTTTTTTGTAAAATGATATAACAATGACAATTTAATTTTCAATAATAGTTACTATCTTTTCTAAAAAAATTAGCTAAAGTCGTTGTGACAAACGGTATGAGGACGTTTATAACGATATTACTTAGTGAAAACGATTTTTACAAAATGTCGTTCAGGATCACATCGTTACATTTATAAATAGCGATAGTTGTTATATAACGATATTTTTACAGAATAAGCCTGTAAATCCCAATTACAGAGTGGGTTCACATTCACACACATCCATGCCTTAGTGGGATTCGAACCCAGAGCCCCGAGGGCACTCATGACATGAGGCGTTGCTCTAACCATTGAGTCACCGGAGCTATAATAAAATGAAGATTATTTTATATACCGGGATAGAATAGAATTCTCTAATCCAAAATTGAGGATTACTTAAACATTTTTGTGAATTGTTAATTTTTATTAATCTAAATACATACCTACATATTTACTTATGCTGGAAACTGTATTGAATTCCTTTTCTATTGTTCTTTATACTTTTTTCTTTTTAAAACGTTACTAATATTATTTTGAAATGATTAGTTCTTTGATAGTGACATTTATCTGTCAGTTACATACATTTGAGTAACTACGTTTTGTTTGTTTAAAGCGTAGGCTCTGGGATTTAAATTATAGATAATTTTATAAATTTATCCATAAAATATATAGAAAAATCTGATGTGGCCAACACATAACCTCTCGCCAGATACTTCTTTATATTCAATAACCTGAAATTTTCTTTTTCTTTATATTTGTCATTTTTTCTTAAATTCCTTTTATATTCTTTTTTACGTATATTCTTTTGCGTTGTTGACTTTTTTTTATTTTCATAATGATGTACAAATATTTTTGACAGTGGCATACAAATATTTTTGACAGTGACAATTACAAACATTTGAATTTCTTGCCTTGAAGTAGTTTGATCTGAGAATTTTTAAATGAAATTATATTATATGCATTTCTTTATCTCTAAATCTATAGAAGATATAATAATAAATTTATATTTATGGAATAAAGAATTTAACGTTCTTTAATATAAGTATTTACACAAATTTTCGATAAATAATATTTAGATGATTTTTTTCTTGTAACTACTACTTCCGGTTGTCCAATTGTTATCAAAACTTAATCAACTCTTCCCATTATTGTTAGATTGAGGAATCCGTAGTTAAAAATGTCTTATAGTATTTGAGAAATCGTGGATCCAACATCCACACACACACATACGGACATCATCGTAAAAATGTTATAATCGGATTCTAGGGACCTTAAAACGTGCTTATTCACTAAAATCAGGATATGCTATTTTTAGCATGAATTCAATACGTCTCTTAGCGAGAGGTAAAAAGGGCCTCGCGCTTCGGTTGTAATGAAACATCTCCCACCTCGGATGTAATATATTATTACTGGGCTTTTAAAAGATATGTTGCTAATTTATTGTGTATTTTTGTCTTAGGAAAAGTCGAACCAACACCCCACACATCGTCTTTCAACATGGGTTACCTCGTGTCACCCTATAGCTACGCCAATGGAGCCGGAGGTCCAATTCCCGTCTCAATGGTAAGTCTGCATACATTTCTACATACATAATATAAAATAAAGTTCTGTCCACAAGTAAAAAATCGCCGAACACGTTAAAGAGCACTCACGAAAAAATAATACTGATCTCTCAGATATTTCCCCAATGATGACATTTGGGCAGAAAATAATTCTTGGATATTTTGGGTAGCACCTGGTAAACATAATAGTATTTTTTGTACCAAGGGCGCTACTATGATGCGACGAGGATCTAGCCCGAGGGCCTCTGGCCCGAGTGATAGATGTCGCCCGATGGGCATTATCATCTAGTAACGTTCGTGGTGCATACGAGATTTTACGTCTCAATAGATTATGTGAAATAAGTTTTCATTTATAATAATTTTGATTACAATAATGTTTAAGCTTTGACGTTGCTAAGGATGTTGTTTAATTGTTTTGTTTATTATCAACATTTATTTATTTTTAAAACACCAACGTTTTAAATCGTTGGAGATGGTGGAATGGGTGAATTTGATGTTTCGGAAGATATTTTGTCGAAACGGTCTAAAGAATTTATTTTGAATGTTTCTGTATACTTTGAGGAAGACAAACGTATAAATGATCTCCTAATTATTCCATTCTCGTCTGTAGAAGATGTAAGTATTATATTTTGAGGTTCGTTATCGCATGACAGATCTCAGTTCTTTATTTCTTATGCACTTATTTGTGAATATTATTACATTTTAGAGAGCTTGTACGGCTTTGGATGTGTCACATGTGACGGTAAATAATATCAAAAATTAATTCAAACGTGGATAAATATCGTCCCCGAAAAAATTAGTGATTCGTCATCTGTCAAAAATGAATGCGAAACATTACAGTCTGCAATTCGACGAACTTGTTATTTTCATGTGTGGTGAAAGTAAATGGCTTTTTACGGTTTTTTTGATAATCAATTTTAAGTATTATAATTAAATTAAAATTGATTTCTGTGTTGTGCTTTCAAAGCTGTTTTCTTATATTAATTGTTGTAATCAATTATAATGTATTAATTGTTGTAATCAATCCTTATTATTATTGTAATGAATTATAATTAAAAAGAAAATAAATTCATTATATACCGTTCATATTATTTTTAAAGTCCATAAACGATGATCGGATTATAATGAGGGCATAATGAAATATTATGCCCGCCCAATATGCCCCGGTTGTTATAGATATGTTTATATACACCGTATCCTAGCAATAAATAGTTCATAATACTTTAGTGAGACATAAAAAAATATAAATATTTTTAAAAGATTGCTACATTCTCGCACATATTGTAATCTAATAAAATATTTACCTTATTTATTATAAATATTTTGTTATGTTAAACACAACGAACGCCCCATTTTTAGGCTACTTTCCCACATATGTCGATGAACATATCACCCACCCTGTATCAATAAACTATGTATATTGCGTGATCTCTGCTCGGGTCTCTGCCCCATCAACAACTAACTGTTCCTGTTCTGGAACACCTAAGAGTTTCGTGATCAAACTGTGGCCGCTTCGCGTTTGTTTTATTCATTCATGGCCCTACAGAACGACATGCAACTCAAGACCAATTGCTAATTTATTAGGGGATGATTGTTTGTTATGGCAATCGGAAATCTAACCGGTTGTTGAGAAACTACTTAACAGTTTAGCTAAAAGATTGCTTTTATATTGCTCAGAAGGTTTTGAGAATAATTTTACACCCCAAATCTTTTTGATGAAGAAGTCTAAAACCGGTATCCTACTGTAATTTTTTGATAAAAATGGACGTAAATATTTTTACCGGTTTCAGGATATTATTCCATTGTTTACATGTACAAAAGTAGGCTGGTAACTAAGTAATAACTGTATCTGTATGGTAATATTATTACCATACTGACTTGTCAACAACGGTCTACAAAATGAAAATAAAATAAAATGAAAATATGTTCTTCATTAATACATACATATAACGTTAGCCTATCGTTCTAAATACGGTCTACTTTATTCTAAAGTAATAAACGTGTGGAACAAAGCACATAATTTGAATATTTGTCGTATTGACATATGTCAAAATAATTGTTCTGTTAACCATAGCAATCTGAAAGTAGCATTAATGAGAGAATTTCATAAAATAATATTTATCAATAATATCTTAATTTTCTGAAATCGATAAACTATTGAACAAACCACGGATGTTATTAATCATAACAAGCCTTAGATGTCTTAAAATCCTCGCTCTACGAGCTCGGATTTCAAACCGACATTTTCGGCAGTTATGATATACATAACATTCCTAGGTATGTTAATAGCTATTATGAAAACCATTTTGACATAATTTTTATGAAAACTGTATTTACATGACGTCACGTAAAAATTTTGATGTGACGTCACATAAATACAGCAGTCTGTAAATAATATAAAGCAAAATAATCAAAATGTGTAGTGTGGTTGCCTGAACAGACAGCGTTTTAATTAAATTTGTATAGAAAGAAGAAGTTTTATACCTCACAAAATCGCCTGAATATTATAATAAATACGCCAGGCAAAGTGCGATTTTCAACTGCTAAATGTTATTATCTTATAATAATCAGGCAGTACAACATCAAAAAATAACTATTATTGTTAAGTAATATTTACATGCGTTATTCTTTGCATTTCTTTTTTCTCCTTTTAAATTTCTATCCGAATCCATTAGAATACTCATTAATCGTAACGAACAAAGTTTTTCAACCAATAATTTTAAGTAGTATTAGTATAAATATCTTGATCTATAATTTATAGAAAGTGTATTTTAAATTACCTATACAAATTTGCAAAAATAAAATATGAAGTAAATGAGAAGCTCATACAAATCCGCCTCGTTCAATCATTTTAAGATGGACTTTATTCACCTATATACTCGCATCGTACCCTTTAAGTAGTGACGATAATAGCTGTTAACGTACCTAGAAATGTTATGCACATCATAATTGCCGCAGATGTAAGTTTGAAATCCGAGCTCGTAGAGCGAGGATTTTAAGACATCTAAGGCTTGTTATGATTAATAACATCCGTGGTTTGTTCAATAGTTTATTGGTTTCAAAAAATTAAGACATTATTAATAAATATATTTTTTTGAATTTTTCTCATTAATGCTACTTTCAGATTGTTATGGTTAACAGAATAATTATTTTGACATGTGTCACCATGTCCACCAGCGATGTTCTGATTTTTTAATATTTTGTATAACTGTGTAACCATTACTTCAACAATTATTGCAGCTAACAATTTTTTATTTGAATTGACTTTATTCATAATGAAATTACAAAACGCAACTACCTCTGAAGAACAACGGCCACAAAATGAAGTTTAGTAGTATCTTTGGCGCCAATTCTCTTTCATGAGTAATGCAACACTCCATAAAAACGTGTAAAAATTTTTACAGTGGGATGTAGTACTTTTCATGGAACGTTTTTATAAAAAAAATTATTAAAATTTACAGTGGGGTACCGGCTTAACTTTATCTCAAAACTTTTAAAGCTGTATAAATTCTTTTCACGTTTACAGTATGTAGCGTTTCTATTTCCACTATAAAATAACTGGACACAGTTCTATTTCTAATATATATTCAAACAATGAATTGGCTTCAATCCTTGTATTCCTATAACAAAGACAAAAATTACCATTTTCTAGGTAGAATCTTACTAAAATCGCATAACAATTATATTCCTGCTCAAAGCAGGCCTTGTCAAACAAAAACGCATCTACCCCCACTCTTCATACACACATACATCATCACAGTGTGAAGGATAAAAGCTACACGAAATGTCATTAGAATAAAAGTGTGAACACACGGTGTATCAACCCATACACTCACTCGATAGAGAGAGATAGAGAATTAGTAGAGGCTGAGGGTGTGACAGAGAAGACTGTGTATTGTCTTTGAAACACTGTGACGTCATAGGACGCTATTACAGCGCCGTGCTGCGGCGTCGATTGTAATTATATTCTCCAGAGATTTCCTACGCTTTTTAAATACACTTTCCGGGCGGGAAAACGGCAGGGATGTAGTCAGATAGATTTGGAAATAAATTTTAATATTTATTCTAGCTGTATTTTGAGTTGACGGAACTAAATCTGGAATATATGGTGGATGTGATTTTTTTTTATCTTTCGTCACCTTTCACCTTTATTGTATTGTCTTTGGCCAAAAAATAAAAAATATAATTTTTTCGTATTCTTCTTCGATACATCCACGTGAAGAGCTGATTAGATTTTGGTTATAATTGGTCAACCGGAAGTACCCTCATTTGAAGATTTTAACAGTTTTTCTTGAAAAAACGATGTTAAATATAATTTTTTTCACATTTAATGTTATTATAAATATTATAGTATATTAAGTATTAAGAACAGTAAGGACAGTTTACCGATCGAAGACAATGTTTGGGGACTGAGCGAAGCGAAGGTCCCAATTTTGTCTGAGATCGGTAATTCCTTAACCTTCGTGATGCTATACTATTTTTTGCACGATCCACGCACAAAATTTAAAAGAAAAATAAGATTTGAAAATTATTTTGACATATTAAAAAAATTTATTTGTCATTTTTGAAGTAAGCTTTGATTTTTGTTTTTATTTATTTACCGTTTCGCCTCCTGAACGGTAAGTGAAGCACATCACTTACCGACGTGAGTCACATCACTTACCGTTCAGTAATTTGTAAATAAGACCTGTCTTGGAACACTATATAAAAAATAACCCGATCGTGCAAAAAAGAATATTTTATTCTTTATACGATTTGAATGCATTTTATACTTCATTATTCGCAATCGTAGATAAAAATTTCCCTCTAGTGGCGCAAATCAGTACTACGGAAAGCAATCGTACAAGCGCCATATTAAATAAGTGACAGCTGCGTTTATAGTGTAGTATTTAATAATTAAATATTTTAACTTATCGCCTTTATATAAATAAGTTTTTAAACTCGGTTTCTATACACAGTCAACGAAACACAGTGAACAATGTGAACTGTCATATGTCAAACCCATCGTATGGCGGCCATCTTGTTTCGAAAATCAGCGCCTCTATCGTTAATTTCGATTGCGAATAGAGTTAACAAATTATAAAGAAATTAAATATCATATATTAGCTAGCTATGCTATAACTCTGGAAACAACTGCTATTTTAAGAAAATTCTGATTGTAAGGTGTCAGTGTCAATTGCAATTGACAGTATGTTAGTGTTATAATTTTACTGAAAATATAGGATCTTTTGCTTTCTGTATGGAATTTTTATAAAATACATACAACTGCCTTAAGGTAATGTACAAGAAATAGAATATTTTGCAAGGAACTTTCTGTATGACATTTATACAAAATACATAGAACTGACGCAATTGACGGAAGGCAATGTGCTGGCCACATCAGATTTTTTTAGTTTCAAAATTAAATCCTTCCTAAAACATCTCTCTACGGCTATGCAAGTCTTCAAAATGAATTATCGAAAGGTTTATTGAAGTCTCTCTATTGTTAGCTATTAGAGAAGTAAATTTTGTTTCAGATACACAGCATTATAACATTATTTGCGCTGCTATGTTGAAATGAAGACATGCATTGAATGAAACTTCAATCCAATACTTGCAACTCGTTTGGAAACTAAGTATATAATATTTAGTGCAATAACAACCAATGTCGACATGCCAGTAAAATTTTCAAGGGTTTTATAAAATTCATTTATTCTTCACGTAATATTTATAAGCGATTACGCATCTAAAGGAACAAGTTTTTTCTGAAATGCGTCTGAGTCCTCCCCTGTATTCATTTCCCTTACCAGAGCCGTCGCAGGGGGAGGCAGAGTCGTGGGACATAGATTGAAGTATTGCATATGCATTGCACGGGTTTTATGCACTCCTGTAGTAATTAGGCGAGCGAGAGAGAAAGAGAGACACTCTGCGAGAGGAGAGCAGGTAAATGTGCCACTAAGAGCACTGGAAAGGATTTTACATTTCAGTCACCATTTCAGGAATTGAAGGATAAAAGATTTTATCTTGAGATACATATGCGTTTTACACTCTTCTGATGGATATTAGCATTTTTTATAGCAACATTATTTAGAATATAGACATACATTCGAAATCTAGAATAGGACCCCTTTTAGTGAGACTACAAAGTTTTAGGACACTGCTATTTATTTATACGATCTTACTAATTATTTATTTCGACTATTTATGTCACTGTGTATTTATTTAACCAATTTACTGTCCGCCTACTGACCTCCACAGCTTCTATATACTCAACTGACTCAACAGCGTCTGTATATTCAACTGCTCGGACAGAAGTCACACTTTTCACCTCACTATCTGTCTATTTATGTAACTAACTGTCTAACTTCTATAGCTTCAGTATCACCGACTGTCCGTATGCCACAATTCTTCACCACTACTGCCGAGTATCCACTTCCACTTGCCGTTACTGTCCTCGTATACCTAGCTTCCCAATACTCTTCAACACTACCGAGTATAGGGGATTCCACCATTTTTTTTATAATTTCATCTGAACCTATAAATAAAACTAAGACTGTCGATGAAAATCCGGTGAAAAAATTCCTATTAACAAGCTAGTTATAGTCCTCCGAAATTTGAAAACATAGATGTGACGTCACGTTTTTATATCAAACTATTTTCTTCGTGGACCTAAATGTTCTTGAAATATATGCTATTTCTAAATTATATTTATAAAAAATAAATGAATATTATTATACTGTACAAGTCGACATGATTTCTAATTGGAAATGTATTTAAATTAAGTTTAATGCAAAATATTTATATTCAACTAAAAACTGTTTGAGAATTGCACTACTGGACTGATAGCCACGCCTCCGCTATTTAAATTTCTCTACTTCCATTGGTAGTAGGCTCCGCCCCTAATTCGGTATTCGTTATATCGTTGTAGGTGGTCTTTGAGTCGCCAATCAAAATAATATATATGGATTTCATATGAGTGACGAGCTGCTAAAACAAAACCCCCCTTATTTCCGAAGTATTTCAATTATATCATTTTATTTCTTTATTAATATTCATTATTAAGCATATACTTTCACTATTTTTTTACTAATTTCTCTTAATTCGATTGAGCTGCAATCCCCTATTCTCTTTCACAGCTATCCCAGTTACCAGTAACTTCCCGAATACCTACTCCACACAAACTGCATACAGTCACCACGATATTGCTGTGTTTTTCCTAACACTTTTTTCTCTAACACTCCATGTGAATGTCTCTATGACTCTCTCTACGTAACTAATTCCCGAGCATAGCTGCGTCCCTTTTATACAGCTGCCATTAACTTCCAGAGAGCTCTAGAATGTTCGGCCGCATAATAACAATGAACACAAAAAATTACGGCGACCGGAAGTAATTAAACACGTTGCGGCTTGTTTGTTTACGTAGCACGGCTGCTAGCGCGATTGCGTCATCGCTATACTTAGACGCTTGTTCATCGTAGCAGCGGAGCTCACACGTTACAATATATATATATTTCTTAAAATTCCACACAGCGCTTGGCTTTTCATTTATTTCTTGAGGGTTTCATCTTTCCCACTAACCATTTGCTCTTCGCGTGATATTAATACAGAGTATGTATAAATTACACCTTCACACATAGTGTGCCATGCTGTCTGCATTCTACTGTTTGTGTTTGATGAATGACAATGGCTTCAATGGCTGGTTCGTTTCGTACCATGGGACTGGGAATCGGAGTAGACCACTTATTATACAGCGTGGAACACTATGATTGTAGCACGACCTTCCATATTCAATTATTCCATAATCTAATATATATTTAATGGTGTCTGAGTGGTTATTATAGTAATTACGTAGTCACGACTACAGAAATGGATATCCAACCTTAGATGGAGTTCAAGAAAGACAAGACTTTCCCAAAATGTTACGAAGAACGAGAGATGATTCTTGTATGGTATGACTAGCGAATGAAAGTTGACGTTTAAATTATTTTATAGATGTGGTTTTTTTTGAAACCCTGTACTCTATCCGTTTTAACTATAGACTAGATGGCGTTTCGAGCGCGGCCGTTTTTACATGTACTAAATAAAAAATTCAAATTTTGGCGCCATTCCTGGATTTAAAAAGTTCTTTCTAATTGACATTTTTTCTGTAATTTTGTCTTGTACGTACATATCTATCTATTTTTATCAATAATATTAACGAAGAAAACAATAACAAAATTAACGAACTACTAACTAAAAACTAAAAAAACGCGCACAATGAAAACTATGTAATATGAAATATAACGCCAAAACATTATGAAAATTATATAAACGAAATGAACAATAATATACTTAAACAGAACTGAACAGAAATTAATAATATGTAATAAATCGTGTACTATTGACTTTTTTCTTTTGTCAGACGTCAAAATAATTGGTACAGTTGTCAAGCAAATTTAAATTTCGCGTCAATTATTTTACTGTGTAAACTCGGTTCACGTTTGAACCAATCAGAGAGCTAGAATCTTAGGCCCTATCTCACCCAATGCTCTATAGTTAAAACGATAGAGTATAGAGAAGAATAGAATAGGCTACTTGCGCGGTACTGAAAATCTGATATCTGTCACTAAATACCTAAAGTAAAGTTGAAAACGTATGTAAAAACATAAATTTTATTTTAATAAAAATATATGTTTTTTAATAAATTAAGAACGAAGATTTTCTTTGACGTCATTATTTTGAACTGGAGAAAGGGATGCATATTTAAGAATGTAACCTGTAGATGGCGAGCGAGTGCGAGTTTCAATTTGATTTTGGCATTAGTTCATTTTTCTATCACTGTCTCTCTTCTTTATTATTTACAATTTGCGTGGTTTCTGTTACTTTTATTACGTATTTCGATTTGTTAAGCAGGATTTTAACTTAGCTTATACTCGTACAAGATTAAAATCACAAACGAAAATATTAACCTCTAAACTATTATTCAACCGTCAAACAGATGATCTGTAATGTTTAAATTACCCACACATGCCGTTGCTATTGGACGTACTGATGTTATTGCTTTACGGCCATTCATTGGTTCGGCGTAATTCTACGTCATACATGGCATTTAAATATTAAAATTTCATTAGTTTTTTTCTAGCCAATTAATGAAAATTTTGCCAAAAGTAAAAATATGGGTAGCAAGTTTTTATCGTCTCCTCAATAATATTAAATAAAAAAATGGCACGCAAGTAGCCCATTGTATGAAATATTCAGGTATGGAATACTGGACTAGGAAAGCATAGAAATACATTAGTATGTCTGGCTGAAAATAGATGGCCGACTAGGGTAACTGAATATCAAAACAGGGGTGCGTTTAAAATATTTTAAACATTTTTCGTTTATGTTGATTATAACAAAATATTTTGATCTTTAAACTATTAGTTTGGCAATTCTATGAAATAGAATTATTTTTAATTTCCTCTAACAGTAATTCCGATTCGAGGGTTGCTTATACTTGAGACGAACGAACTAGAATTTGCGGTATTATATATTTTAAATATATCCCTGAATCCTGTTGCTAAGGTCATTTTAAATGCCTCCTGGTATTGAGTGCAATTCTAATCTTCTGTAACGGAATACATAAGGGTCAGTTTCCTTTCAAATCAAATATAGGGAAATGTTTTCATCACCACATCTATTAAATAATCTAAACGTCAACTTTCATTCGCTAGTCATACTGTACTGACTGTCATTAATAGTGTATGATTTGTAATGAAAGAAAACTTTTGGTTGGCATTATACATTTATGTTGTTAAGTGTATAATTTAAATAGTGTGGAATCGAAATGTAAATTTTAATTACACAAAAATTTAAACTGGAATAAATACAGAGAAATATTTACCTCAAATTTCATTAATATACTAAAAAAATTATTTGTTTGTAATTCATTTTAAACAAATTTTATTTAGGACTGTAGGTACAATGTGTTCGATGTAAATAAATTTCACATTTTTATGATTCAAATTGTACTTTTACAATTTTTTTTCCGATTAGTTTAAAATATAGATTTTAAACTTACAAAAACAGAATTTGTTATTGAAGTATTCCGCCATTTAATATTGGGTTACATCGCCTTTATTAGTATATAATACCAGCTTTAATTCTATTAGACATTAGATCCCCAAGTTGCTGTTTAAATTAATTTAATGATGTGGTTTCTTTTGAAACCCTAGAGAAGAATAGAATAGTACGAAATATTCAGGTATGAAATTTTTGCACTTACCCATTTAAATACTGGACTAGGAAAACACAAATATATTACTATGTCTGGCTGAAAATAGATGGCCGATTAGGGTAATTGTATATCAAAACAGGGGTGCGTTTAAAATATTTTAAACATTTTTCGTTTATGTTGATTATAACAAAAAATGTTGATCTTTAAACTATTTAGTTTGGCAATGAGGTGTTGCATGTTTTTTTCTTTGCTTCAATCAAAAAAGAAAGAAAGAATATTTAGCCTCTATTTTTTATTTTTTTCGTATTCTTTATTCATGAGAAAATTGTCTTTGAAACTATAATGTTTGAATTTCCGCTTCCCCTTTCACCTGATGACGTTCGAAAGGACCTAACCAATGAGGGTGTGGCTTACATTTGCCACCGACGGAATTTAAACGAGTGACAGTCATGACAGCTGTCAACTACTACTGATTTTTGTATTTGGAAATAATCAAACATGTAATAAAGTGTATTGTGCAGTGTGCCCAAATAGAACTGATAATAGGGAAACATATTTCTAGTAGTGCCTCAAAACGAAGAAAGAAGAATGAAATGGTTGTCGCAAGTAAAGATAAAAACATAAAATCAAAACTCGAACATCGGTGGAGTAATTTATTCTGTAGATTTACTTAGCTAGTATTTTTATTGTTGTTTTGACGAAAATCTCTGGAATGAACTATTTTACTTCAGAAGTAAAATTTACTTTGCTAGTGCTTTACTTATCCATCTTTTATAATACTGGGCATTAAACTATGAAATATAATAAGAAATAACTAAGAACTACGCTAAAGAACTAAAAATCACACTGTACTATAAGTCAGACCTTATGTCACACAGTTGTCATTAAAGCAATCACTGGCGTTGATGTATGATACATTTGTTTTTTTTTTTCATCATCTTTCCAGTTTTGTCATTGGCTAATGTATTTCTGACGCCACAGGGAGTGTAATTTGGCGCCAATTCAAAAAGTATATTTTTAAACTGCCACTGTGCTTAATATATACAGAAGTTTGAACAGAACAGGACGTACTTATTCGAATTTCAGAAGAAAAAAGATATGTTAATTTTTTTGGCAACACTTCATTCTATGAAATAGGATTATTTTTAATTTCCTCTAACAGTAATTCCGATTCGAGAGTTGCTTACACCTGAGACGTGCGAACTAGAATTTGCTGTATTAAATTTTTTAAATACATCTCTGAATCCTATTGCTAAGGTCATTGTAAATGCCTCCTGGTATTGAGTTCAATTCTAATCTTCTGAAGTATTGTATAAAGAAATCTACGTGAAATTTGTAATGAAACATTGTCACCTATTTTAAACACAACTATACCAATACAAGAGTGAATAATCCAGAGATTATTTTTTCTGTCAATAGTTTATGGATTATTTTGGAAAAAATACTTCAAATAAAAGTTGCGAACAATTAATTTTTCTGTAACTATAATACAATCTTTTTACACATAGTTTGAGAAACACTGGTATTGAGCACCCGAGCACCTATTGTGAGATTGATTTGGGAGTCAAACCCTTGCACGCCTGCACAAAAATTAAATTTTAACACCTGCCCACTATTAATATGCAAGATTTTTTATCTACATGTTTGTTTTCTCGCCCGAAATTTGTCAATGTCGAAATTGTTCAGCCATGAACGTTTGTAAAAAATGTTTTGTTTTCTTTGCGTGACTGACAAAATATATCAGACCGAGGTGTGAGTTCCCTTTTCTTTTATACAGATTTGGAATTTGGTTTTAGTTATAATGAATCTTGTATTTAAAGTGGTTCTATCATTGTGGACATTTACGAAAATATGTGATTTTCGATCGAATTTCTGCGTTTATTAAAACAGTCAGGGCCGCGCCGTGCCGGTGGGCAGGTTGTGCCCCGCACAAAGGCGCCTGACTTTGATGGACGGCGTTTCAAGACAGTAAAGTAAATAATAGTAAATTTTTAAAAAATGCTGTTATTCGTAAAGACAAAATTACTATAAAACTTACAAATTAGCGTGTAGAAGTGAATAATATATTTTTAAATTTGTTTGCATTAGAGCTCTAGTTATAAGTAAAATAATTATCGTATCAATCGGTTCGTTATTATTCTAGCATTGTTATATTGAAATAATAACTATGAAAATGTTGATTACAACAATGAATATATTTATTTCTTTATTTTATTTATTATCAATCTGACCTACAGGATGTAATATCCCAATTACAGGTATAGATTATGTATAAAAGCAATAAAAAATACCTTAATTAGCACAAGTAGCAATAACAAAATAAACTCAGATAATTTTGGTTTTCATAGCACACATATAACAAAATAATTATGAAGTATAAAATGTAATTAAATCGTATAGAGAATGAAATATTCTTTAATATTTATAACATTTAATGTGAAAAAATGATATTTAACAGCGTCCTTTCAAGGAAAATTGTTAAAATTATAACCAAAATCTAATCACCTTTTCATATGGATGTAACGAAGAGGAATACGAAAGAATTATAATATTTACAATTGTAGTGTTGGAGTTATCGACGGAAAAAAATCGTCACACACAGACATCATCGTAAAAATAGTAAAATCTTATTCTAGGGACTCTAAAAAATGCTTATTCATCCTTATCATCGAATTTTTTGACCGAAAACAATACCTTCCTTACCTAAATGTATATGACGGAAGGTAAAAATAAATATATAATCTTGGCATTATTGCCCATTGCTGGGTGTGCCAATCTATTTTGTACACTGATGTCGGTAATGATGATGTCATATTTTTACCATGCGGGGGTTTACCAGGCGTCACCTCACGGGCATTCATTGCTGGCGTGGAGAGTGCTAGGATTCAATTTTGTGAAAAAGTGCGTGAAAATAGGTCTCGAAGTAAACTAGTATTGCATCAGGACAATGCATCCTCACATACTACTGCACAAACTAAAGCCTATTTAAAAGAATCAAAGGTGGAATTACTGGAGCACCCACCATACAGTTCTGACCTTAAACCTTATGATTTCTTCCTATTTCCTAAATTAAAAGTAATAATGTGTGGTTTCTGATATACAAGTGCAAATGAAGCTGTTGTTCGAAAACATAGTCTCTCAAATGTCTCAAGTAGAATGGATTACTTGCTTTAACGATTGCTTTTACCGAATACATAAAAAACAATAAAAAAAATAATTCCTGGAAAATCAATTGCAGAAACCTATATTTTCTTACCTTTGGCCTAGGTACGTACCTAAAATTCTCTACAATATAAGATGCTTGTGGACTGAAATTCAAAATATCTCAATGACATTTTCCATTATATCATCATGATATCATCACCATCCATTCATGCACTCATCACCTCTATCTTGAGGACTCTCCACTCGTCGTATCATCTCGTGATGATACATATCTGCGGTCCTTCTGTGCGATACGAGATGAGAGATAGTACATGAGAATGTCGAGAGACTGCATCGTACTGCACTCTGTAGTCTACCATGCTGCATATGCAAATCCCTATCGCAGGCTTCATCAATTAAATCCTGGTAGCTAGGGACATTCACCTCTACACATGGACACGGACACAGGGACACTGAAGTAGAGAAAAGACCCAGGAGTACATAGAAGAAGTGGTGAGACAGAAAAGACCAGAAAGAAGTTATAGCTTTATAATAATTATCCAAATAAACTTGATAGCCTTTTCCAATTATATTATTTAAAGCGAACTTTTGTGCTCTTAGTGCATAACTCGTTTTCCATTTATTCAAAAATACTGTAAAAAATTTTAAGGGCATATAGTACTGACCAGTTTTTCTTGAAAAAACGATGTTAAATATCATTTTTATATTTTGCGTTCATAATGAAATCATTACGATACGCAATTTTTTGTTTTAGACGGTTGGTACTAGATGACGTTTCTTTAACTCATTTTTACCTAATTTATTTTTAGTTAATTGACAATTCATTTTAATAATATAATGTCGAAATTATTATTATTTTTTTTTATTTAGGGAAGATTATTTACATGAAAATGTACAAATGGTTACAAATATAATCACAAATTGAGTAAGTAAATGTTATTGTAGAAGGCGTGAAATATAAAAAATAGTATAAAGAACTCATTTTATAAGACTTTCTTTCGCACTTGTCAATTAGAAAACTCGCTAACGCTCGTTTTCTAAATTTTGACGCGTGCGAAAAAAACATGTCTTATAAAACATGTTCTTTAATATTTTTACATTTAATGTTATTATAAATATTAAAGAATATTTTATTCTCTCTATACGATTAGAATACATTTTATACTTCATATTAAATAGATATAGAGTTAAAAAATTATAAGAAATTAAATATCATATATTAGCCATCTATGATATAACTCTGCAAACAGTTGCTATATTAAGAAAATTCTGATTGAAAGGTGTCAGTGTCAAGTGCAGTTGACGGTATGTTTGTGTTTGCTGGAAATATAGGATCTTTTGTTAGAAACTTTCCGTATGGACTTTGTCTAAAAAACATACAACTGCCTTAAGGTAATGTACAAGAAATAGAATGTTTTGCAAAGAACTTTCTGTATGACATTTAACAAAATACATAGAAGTTACGGAAGGTAATGTGCTGGCCATATCAGATTTTTTTTAAATCAAATAATTGTGCTATGTTAAATGTTGTGGCTACCTTCGCCAATATTCAATTTTCAAATAACGTCGTAACTATTAAAAACTGAGAAAAACGTTTCATATAAAATTTTATTGTTTTTTTATATTCTATTTACTGACATAGACAAAATTTTGTTTAATCACGATCTTTGTCAGTTCTTTTCGATTTTTAGCTTATCTCGGAAACAGTTGAAGATCAGTCCTATGTTGATTAAGCTTTTTTACTTATTTTGGTCAGTACTATATGCCCTTTAATTTTATTTGCAGTATTTTTGAAACACCTCTATAATTAGTGCGCACTAGCTGAGTTTTACGTGTGTCATTTATACTTTCGAATAAACTGAACTTTACAGAGTGCTCAGTATTTTTGTAAACACAACGGATCTACGGTGCAGATATGTCGTCATTACCAAAATATGCGAATACATCAGACTGGCAAACCTAGAAATGGACGATAATAAGCCAAATAAAAATAAATTTATAATTTAAAAGTATCTTAGTTTATTAAGATCTAGTTTCATACTGCTACTGATTGCGAGTGTTTTCTCGGATATATTGGTGACTCACTCCATGCATCAAGTGGGTTAAGACAAGTGAACATCAGCGGACAAACAACAGACAAATGCCTGCGATTATCTCACAGACAATCACGCATCGAAGTTTCGCTCAACGCCAATAAAATGTTTATTCACTTGCACTTTACGGTCCACAGAAATTTATTACCTTATGTTAGAATACAGCTATAAAAAATTGTTAATGATTGTAGTAAATTAAAATTAATTCAGATGTCATATGTGATTAGAAATTATGATTTATATCTATTAGAATTTAAACAAAAGTTTTATATGTGTATGAGTGGTTTGGGACGCATTATAATGGGTGCTCCAGTAATTCCACCTATGGTTCTTTTAAATAGGCTTTAGTTTGCGCAGCAGTAGGTGAGGATGCTTTGTCCTGATGCAATACTAGTTTACTTCGAAGCCTATTTTCACGTTTCAAACACCCGTGGTAAACAAATTGTTATGTACCAATTAGAAGTTACTGTTTTCCTATCTTCTAATACAATATTGACAGTAGGATCGGATTTTGAGAAAACGGAGGCAATCATTTTTGTATTGAACTCGTTTTACTTTGACAGGATTGGGGTCTGTTGCAAAGACCCATTGAGCTGATTGTCGTTTTGTTTCAAGTTTAAATACATACATCCATGATTCATCACCTGTTATAATATCATACACTGCTTTGGATTTACCTTCGTTGTACTTTTTTAATGTTTTAATGCACCATTCCACACAATCTTGCTTTTGACCATCATTTAAATTATGAGGTATCCACCGGTAACAAACTTTCCTGCCTTTTAGATGATCGAGCAAAATTTTATTTATAGCGGTCATTCCAATGCCCAAAGTAGCCCGTATAATTCTGTATGTGACATGGTTGTCTTCTTTAATCATTGTACGAATAGTAGCTATGTTTTCATCCGTAACTGCAGAAATTGGCCGCTCTTCGCGTAAATCGTCATTGAGTCGATGAAATTTAAATTCATTGTACCAGCTGAGAGCAGACCTGATACTAGGTGCTTTATTTCCAAAAGCATCCCGAAGCTTATCGATGCATTGTTCTGGAGAGAGTGAACTTTTAAAATCGTAAAATATTATGGATAGGAAATTTTGTTTTGTTAACTACATTTTCAGTACGACGTGCGTACTTTAAAACTGCATGGAAAATTACTGATAACAGATAACGAACTGCCATGCTACCTAAGGATGTACTTTTGTTTTGCCATGGATTTATTTTTCGTAGCAACCAACCCTCGTATGTTATTCAAGAATTCCGCCATTTAATATTGAGTCATATCGCCTTTATTAGTAATACCAGCTTTAATTTTATTAGGCATTGTCTGCCTATATCTTGTAAGGTAGATTTTATTGTACACACTAGATTTTAAAAGATAACCCTATAATTACCGGTCGAACTTTTATCACCAGTCAATTTGGACCACAGTTTTAAGTCTATATTTAACGTACAGTCGAACTTCAGTAAGTCGAACTTCAATAATTCGTATTTTGGATAACTCGAATCAAACTGGTTGGCAATAGCGCCAAGAGTGAGAATTATGGGTAATTTTTACTTGATAACTCGAACTTCGATTACTCGAATATCTTTATAATTCGAACAGAATATTTGGCGCCAACTTGAATAAGTCGAATCCCCTAATTACGTGATTTTGTAACAGGTGTTTTTATAACATGATAATGGAGGCAGTTCGGTTTCTGCACTACTGAAGTTCAAACATATGCTTTATTAATTAAAGACATCCAACAAAAATTAAAATTTATCAAACTTGCTTTTTCCCCCTAATATGACATCTAAGTTGCAACCACTTGATCAAGGTGTCATACAAAATGTAAAATGTCATCAAGCTATCAAATGTTTTGAAGGAGACAAGCAAACTAACATTACATTAATTAACTTTGTTGATGATATAACCAATACATGGAATATCGACGTTAAGCCTGAGACAATTTCTAAATGTTTTAAAAAAGCCGGCTTTGGTCAGTATTCTGAGTGGGACGAAGAGGATGAAATTCCTTTGATTTTCATACGTGAACGTATGAATGAAAAACGCGAGGAAGAAATTCAATTGCAATTGGAATATGAAGCTTGGAGAAATGTCAGAATTACACCAGAAGGTGCCACCTTAAATGTTTTTATACATGTGGATGATGATACTGTTACATCGGAGTTTCCCACAGATGAAGATGTTGTCGAGCTCTATACATCTGAATTCGAATCTGTAGTGCTCGACAATACAGATGACAGCGAAAGTGATATGATGGAGGATGATTTGCAGCAACCACCTTCAAACGAGTTGGTTGAAAATTCGTTGAGCGTTTTGCGTTCGTATTTAAAAACCAATGAACATACAACCGATTCCCTGTACAATGGTTTAAATAACATTGAAGCTTTTTTTATTGAAAAAATTAAAAATTCTCTCGTCAGTCACAAATAACTGACTTTTTTACACTAAAATAATGTTTATAACTTTGATCTGTATACATATATCAATCTGTATATATCATAAGGTAAGTGATTTTGACTCGAATAAATACATAACATACATAAATAAATAATATTTATACATATGTATTTTATTTAATAATCCGAAAGTCTTGATAACTCGAATTTTTTTGTGGCAAGTCATAGTTTGAGTTATCGAAGTTCGACTGTAGTTGCCTTCAGAAAACGAAGATAGGGACGTGTTCCACTAGATCTTGCATGTCGTGACAAAAAAGTGGCCATCTTTCCAAATAATTTTCTAAATTCAACTATTGTCAATACAAATTGAAAAAATTAACATTCATACTTCGTCTTTCTCCCCATCAACAGCATATTGTCCTTCCATTAGAATTCAAAGTCCGTTTGTGGAATTATCAGCTAGACCATCCATCATCTATCTGTCACATTACAAACCTTGAAGCTAACGAGAAGCACCAACCATAAAGCAAAGAATGTCCCTAGGAAAAAACCCTAAATACCAACGCTGATTCTTCATAAATGCCTCGTAAACTGGTTCAAGTCGATCGCGAGACATCTAGTACTGACATACGATGCTATTGTGGGAAAAAATGGTAGCAGTATGTCATTTTAATTAATGGAGAAGAAATGAAGTATATGGGAAAGGAGAAATAAAAATTGATAGAGCATACTTCGAAGATTTTACACACAATTCTAAAAATTATAATTCTTTCGTATTCTTCTTCGTTACATCCATGTGAAGAGCTGATTAGATTTTGGTGACAATTGGTTAACCGGAAGTACCCCATTTGAAGATTTTAACAGTTTTTCTTGAAAAAACGATGTTAAATATCATATTTTCACATTTAATGTTATTATAAATATTAAAGAATATTTTATTCTCAATACGATTTGACTGCATTTTATACTTAATATTAAATGGATATAGAGTTAAAAAATCGGGTGTGGCCAACACAATACCTCCCGCCATGTACCGCCCGAGTCACAAAAAAGATTAAGCTAATCTTTATTTTTGGATTAGCGAATTTTATTCTAATTTTGGCAGTTTATTTCTTAAAATATAGTCTAATCTATTACCGTTTTTGATAATAAAATGAAGATTAAATTTTAAATACCGGGATAAAATAGAATTCACTGATCTTAAATTTTTTTGCGAGTCGTTAATTTTTATTAATCTAAATACATACCTACATATTTACTGCATTGTTTTCCTTTCCTATTGTACTATTTACTCTTTTCTTTTTAAAACGTTACTATTATTAATTTGAAATTATTAGTTCTTTGACAGTGACATTTATCTGTCAGTTACATACATTTGAATAACTGTGCATTCAAGTTTTGTTTGTTCAAACCGTAAACTCTGGGATTTAAATTATAGCTAATTTTATAAATTTATCCATAAAATATATAGAAAAAGTATTAATGCAAATCTGTAGAAAATTTAATAATCTTTAATTTTTATAACATTAATGTCGAAAAAATAACATTTAAAGGTATTTTTCGAAGGAAAACTATTTTGAGCTTCTAGTAAAGTGCCATTACCGGTTATCAGATTTACACCGAAATACAACGTTTCAAAATTTTCTGAATGATAGTATTTGAGTTAGAGTGGAGGATCCACACATATATGCACACACACATACACACAGATATCATCGTGAAAATGTTAAAATTGGATTCTAGGGACGTGGTCATTTACCAAAATCTCGATATGCGATTTTTAGCACGATCCCTATACCTCCCTTACCAAGGGTAGCGGGAGGTAAAAATTATAAAGAAATTAAATTTCATAAAGTAGACAGCTATGGAAACAGCTACTATATTAAGAAAATTCTGATTTAAAGATGTCAGTGTCAAATGCAATTGACATAAGTGTGTTTGTCTTATAATTTTACTGGAAATATAGCATCTTTTGCTAGAAATTTTCTGTATGGAATTTGTATAAAATACATACAACAGCTGGAAGATAATGTACAAGAAATATAATCTTTTACAACGAAATTTTTGTATGAAATTTGTACAAAATACGTAGAACTGGCGGAAGGTAATGTGCTGGCAATATCAGATTTTTTTTAACTTTCTATTGATACCAAAGTCATTGTTGTAAGTTGCAACGAGAAACAATCTGGTCATCGATTTTGTACTGGATTTCAAACACTATTAGAATTTAGTTTTTTCTTTACTCTTTTTCAGAGTAGATTTCAAATCGACTGGTCTATATTATAATCATATTTGAATTAACTACTCTTATCTACTTCTTGTAGAATTTGAAATCCAATAGAATTAAAAGTTTCAAAATCGAGGCCCTGTATAACTGTTTAAAATGATAGTGTAAATTTTGTTTTGCCCAGCTTTCCTGATTTTCTTATTCTCTAGTTACATAAATTTATGAAATTGATCCACACGCAAACATATTTCTCTCAGCTAGCTACACTTGTCACATTGTGGCCTGCAGTTCACACATTCTCCCCTGTGTACGTCCATGGCTTCCGAAATTAATTTCCCAACCAGTTCTCTTTGTTTTATCGTACCAAACCAACTAGCAGGCGGTGGATACAGCCTCGCTCTCTCAGTCTCTCAGTCTCGTCCGAGATCAGCCGGGCCCTCATGTCTCTCTTCTCCTCTCTCCAGCGCTGTCAGGGTCCCTTGTTTAAAACAGGCCCTTGTTTATTATATTCAACAAGGAACAGGTCCGAGAGACCAGTGGTTCTCAAACAGTGGGCGGTTTTCGATACTTTTTTGGTGATGGTTATAGGCAGAAAGATTCTTAAACGATTTTTAAAAATTAGAAGACAGAGCTGTATTTTCCATTTAGTTTCATTTTTAGTCGTGCGAGCGAGTATAATTCGGCAGGTGCAAGGTTGGGAGAATAGGAGGGATGGTCCAGAGTGGTGACATTGTCCTTAGCAAGGTAATTGTTCACCACCAGGTAGCAATGTACCGGAGCGTTGTCATGAATCGAGTAGAATCCAGTAGAATTTTAAGTTACAAAATCGAAAGATCTCATATAGTGACTACTACAGATTTTGATATTTGCATCTGACCAATGTCAACGTAAAAAATCTGATGTGAACACCACACGACTTGCACGCAAGACCAGTATGAAGTATAGATCCAATTATATAATTGCACGTATGGGGCTGTCCTTAAATTACGTAACGCAAAATTAGGAAATTTTTGATACCCCCTCCCCCCTTTGTAACGCACCCGTAACGCAAACATGAACCCCCCCATATATTACGTAACGCAGTACTTGCCCCCCCCCCCAATTTTTTACTGGATATAAAAGTATATGGCCTCCTTAATATTCAGTTAAAATTTGAAACAGAAACTGTTTAAATTAATTACATAAAGATGAAAAATAACAGAACAGAACAGAAACTATTTAAATTAATGTACATAAAGATAAAAAATAATGTACTACTCTTGCCCTACGGCTTGTCACCCCAATTTTTTTACTGTATATAAAAGTATATGGCCTCCTTATTATTCAGTTAAAATTTGAAACAGATACTAATTAAATTAATGTACATAAAGATGAAAAAATAACAGCACAGAAATTAAAAGCATATGCATTTCCATATGCTTTTAACAAACTATTGAAAAGTTTTTCCTTATCAACACTACCTGAATTCATGTTTTAATTTGAATTGCATTGCATGAATGAAAGACCACTGGCCCGAATTTGAACTGTGCCCGACATATTACGTTGACTGTTATTGAAAACAAACGACTGCCTGCATATACGAATTAGCACCGCGAAATTTAAATGTTTCAAAACTATTAAAGCAAGTTTAGCAATATTTTTTATATTTTGTCGTTACGTAACGCACACATTAACCCTCCCCCACCCCCTCGTAACGCTGCGTAACGCTACTCTTGACCCCCACGACCCTCCTTGAAGAGTTACGTAATTTAAGGACAGCCCCTATTTGACGTAATGGACCTTTTCAATTTAAAGAGATAGAAGATATGCGCAATGGGGATCTGCGCATAGTAACTGAGATCTATGGCGCTTGTTTCTAAAAAATTTAGACGTAAAATGTGAGAATATCTCAGATAACTTTACAAAAGCTTTTATGGAAGTTAAAATGTCTTGTCTAGCGATAGAAAGAGATAGCCGTTAAATAGAAAAGGTCCATTTGACATTAACATCTATTTTTTATTTTTTTGTTATTTTTTATCCTAATCCACAGCAAGCTTCATTATAAAAACCAAAAAGTATATAAGTTTTCAATTTACATATCTCGCTTATACAAAAGGCTAGACGCAGAATTTTATTCTCTAAAACTATTATTTGAAGCATTTATTTCTAAAATCAAAATGAAATCATTTTATTCAAGAGAAACTGTTAACAACGTCAGGTAACATATCACTTCCGGGTAGCCTGTTTTAACCAAAATCTACTATGTTATTCCAATTGACATAAAAGTCTTATATACCAAATTTGAAAAATTTTGGATTATATTTTAAAACAGTTTTTCATTAAAATCTATTATAGGCTTCAAATAAAATACCATTTCTAGAATTATGTAATGACCAAAAAGGGAGGTGCACAACTAGATGTTATAGCAGTCCTAAATACAAAATTTTCTACGGCTTACCGTTTTTGAGTTATGCGAGATACGTACGTACAGACGTCACGACGAAATTAGTCAAAATGGATTCAGGGATGGTCAAAATGGATATTTCCGTTGAAATCTGAAAACCGAAATTTTTCGCGATACAATACTTCCTTTACTTTGTACAAGTAAAAACAACCTGAAGCTTTTGCAGACAGTAACTAAAATGGGTACCGGGTGCCAACCCAAGAAAAAAAATCCCTTCGCCTGCTTGGTTCTAGGCAAATATTCGGGTACTTTTTTGACGCTACCTCCAATATTTTTTTATTTTTTTGTATGTAAATATGGTGAAACCATTCTCTCTAAAAGTTTTGTGGTCACTGCTATCTTGCGTCCTTGTCTCTCACATCGTTATCTCTGTCGTCAGTTGGTTTCCTCGCATTCTGTCTCTTTTCCACCCACATATTATCGTATAGTGTTGACTCCCTCGCACCCAAAAATCTGCTCGTGATATATTCCAACCGAAACGAGAACTTGTATGGTAAGCGCCAGGTTGCCAGATCTCACCACATACCATGGTGAAAGACAAGAAGAAATAAAGAAATGGTTTACATAAATAAATAAACACTATTTATTTGAAATAATTGTAGTTGATTTTCATATCATAACGGTAGCACTACTGAGAATGTCCATGTTTACATTGAATTTAAAATCGATCAAATATCGATCCTATCCCTGTCACTTTATTGTCAGTGATTGTCAACTCATCTCATCCAGGCACGAGTGACTTGAATTAATATAAATAATTGTAAATATCAAAGTAGTTATGTATTATTGTTTTACCTTCCGTCACCTTTAGGTAAGGAAGGTATTGTCTTTGGTAAAAAAATTCGGTGGTGAGTTTTTGATGAATAAGCACGTTTTAGGGTCCCTACAATACGATTTTACTATTTTTACGATGATGTCTGTATGTATGTGTGTGTGTGTGTGTGTGTGTGTATGTATGTATGTGTGTGTGTGTGTGTGTGCCTGTGTGTGACAAAATTTTCTAATGCGATAACTCTAATACTACAATTCTAAAAATTACAATTCTTTCGTATTCCTCTTCGTTACATCCATGTGAAGAGCTGATTAGATTTTGGTTATAATTGGTCAACCGGAAGTACCCTCATTTGAAGATTTTAACAGTTTTTCTTGAAAAAACCATGTTAAATATCATTTTTTCACATTTGTTATTATAAATATTAAATAATTATTTATTCTCTATACGATTTGAATGCATTTTATACTTCATATTAAATGGACATGGAGTTAAGAAATTATAAAGAAATTAAATATCATATATATTAGTCAGCTTTGCTATAACTCTGGAAACAGCTGCTACATTAAGAAAATTATGATTGAAAGGTGTCAGTGTCAAGTGCAGTTGACAGTATGTTTATGTTATAATTTTACTGGAAATATAGGATCTTTCCTAGAAACTTTTTGTATGGAATTTGTATAAAATACATACAACTGCCCTAAGGTAATGTACAAGAAATATAATCTTTTGCAAGGAACTTTCTGTATGACATTTATACAAAATACATAGAACTGACGGAAGGTAATGTGCTGGCCACATCAGATTTTTTTTAAAATATATATAGAATTGTTAATTTGCTGTTAATAAAATATATCAATATATCGTTCTAATTTATCTACCTATTGTACTAATTTTAACAGTTTCTTCTGAGTTAAATATTTGTGAGTTGTATCTTATGCTACAGAATTACCGGATAGGCTGACTAGGCTGCAGCCTAGGGCGCACAGATTTTGGGGGCGCACAGTTTTCTCATTTCATTATAGTTTTTGGGGCGCTTTGATTTGGTTAGAGATAAGACGACCTAAACCAGGCCCTGAGTATTATTGGTTTGTTTTAATAAGTATTACACGATAATTCATCTGCATGTATTGTATACAGTAAGTTATCCAACACGCATTGCATTTTCTAGAATAAATTAGTACCCCATGTAAACGTAGTAATAAATGACGTCATTGTCTAGTTATTGATGACGTGCATCTCTTGCTTGTTCATTTTTACCTCTCGCTAAGAGAGTTATTGAATTCATGTTAAAAATCGCATATCCAGATTTTAGTGAATAAGCACGTTTAAGGTCCCTAGAATCCGTATATAACATTTTTACGATGATGTCCGTATGTGTGTGTGGATGTTGGATTCATGATTTCTCAAATACTATAAGACTTAAGACATTTTTAACTATGGACTCATCAATCTAACAATAATGGGAAGAGTTGATTAAGTTTTGGTAACAATTGGACAACCGGAAGTAGTAGTTACAAGAAAAAAATCATCTAAATATTATTTATCGAAAATCTATGTAAATACTTATATTAAAGAACGTTAAATTCTTTACCGGTTTCACGCTATTAATCCATTGTTTACATGTACAAAATTAGGCTGGTAACTAAGTAATAACTGTATCTGTATGGTAATATTATTACCATACTGACTTGTCAACAACAGTCTACAAAATTAAAATAAAATCTAAGTATAATGCTCTTCATTAATACATACAGATAACGTTAGTGTATCGTTCTAAATACGGTTTACTTTACTCTAAAATAATAAACATGAGGAATAAAGCACATAATTTGAATATTTGTTATATTGACATATGTCAAAAAACTTGTTCTGTTAGCCATAGCATTAACGAAAGAATTTTATAAAATAAATAATATTTATTAATATAGTCTTAATTTTCTGAAACCGATAACCTATTGAACAAACCACGGATGTTATGAATCATAACAAGCCTTAGATGTCTTAAAATCCTCACTTTACGAGCTCGGATTTCATAATGACGTCTGCGGCTGTTATGATATACATAACATTCCTAGGTATGTTAATATCTATTATTCGATAAATATAAATTCATTATTATAGCTTCTATAGATTTAGAGATAAAGAAATGCATCAAAAATATTTGTATGCTACTGTAAAAAATATTTGTACATCATTATGAAGATTATGAAAATAAAAAAAAGTCAACAACGCAAAAGAATATACGTAAAAAAGAATATAAAAGGAATTTGCGAAAAAATGACGAATATAAAGAAAAAGAAAAGGAAAATAGAAAAAGAAAATTTCAGGATATTGAATATAAAGAAAATGTATGTATTGTACATAATTTATATTAAAATATCCCGTAGATTTTGCAAATATATGTGAGAATTATTTTGTAGTGAGACATGAATATATGTATTTGTATTTAAAAATATTTTTCGTTTTATGCGTACAACCAGATAAAATATCTGGCGAGAGGTTATGTGCTGGCCACATCAGATATTTTATTGTGAGAATGTGGAAATTCGTAGAGATTGATCAAATGGTTTGAACATCGAACGTTCAAATTTCTTTGAACGTGTATACTACAAATAAGAAGTTGTAAAAATTGATATAAATCTTTGATCCTCTAAAGTCTAAAGTCATCTTAAAGCATAATAAATAAATGATAGAACCTTAGGAGTAATATCAGATATTCATGCTTGGAAAACGAAGAATGCATCTTATACGTTTTAATAAGTAAGCTACAATCATCATTGTCTTCTAAGGCTATTCTAATTGGGTCGCGTTAACTAGATCTCTAATTGACTGCCTTATTCTCAAAATCTTGAACAACTGTAAAGATTTAAAAACTTTTAAGAACAGTTCGTAAAAGAAGAATGCTTCACACTTAGTGAAAAAAGCCTTCAACATTTTTTACTCTATCGTTTCTTTCAGATAACGTGACTTGTACATTTCTGAGTTGAAGCTAGGTAAAACTTTTAGAAAGACAGGGCAGTAACATAAAATTATCAGCTTCAGAATTTGACATTTTTAAACAAAAATGATAAATTTGTTTGCTCAAAATGTGCTCAATACAAATTTGAAGGAGCCTAAATAAATATTAAGAAAAACTTTTCTTGGTTTGTATTAGCACCTTGATAATGAACAGTGACATTTTTTTTTCGAAATCTCATTTATGTCCATCCTCGAGTCATTCTAACATATAAATATTGTTTACTAAATCGAAGTAGACATCACTATCTAAATTCTTTCTGACCAATCAATTTATAACATAAACATTGATAACTGAAAGACAAAAAAAGAATACGAATAAAACAGACAACGTCGTTGCGAAACTGAAAAACTGCTGTGACACCATACTCTTGCACCAGCAGTGGCGTACAGGTGAAATTTCCACGGAGCACACAATATTCGAGAATCTTGGTATAGGGTATCCAGCCAGTCAATGGGTTTACGTCATCGTTTAGGGATTTTTTAAACTTTCTATATATTTTTAAATATATATATTTTTAACAGTATTTCATTATATTAATGCCCGGTTTTATAATTATCGAATAAACTGATGAGTTGTTACTTTGAAAGTATATTTAATCGATGAGTAAATAAAAATGTCTGTTTTATAAAACAAGTTACACAGTAAATATTTTATCCTGAAGATTTAAAAAGGGTGGAAATTTTTAAAAAATTAAAATTTCTGAAAATTTGTATTTAAGTAGTTTGTAGGGTGTAGATTTAAGATTTTAAAACCGCAGGTCGATATCTCTTTTCATGTCCGAGATATTCGTCCTCAAAACTTTGCTCAAAAATGCCCATTTTTGGGTTATATCCCAAAAATGGTCAATTATACAACGCTGGCGATATCACCATTAGATTCTACGAGCAAAATTACATAAGCATACCAATTTTCATAATTATTTAACAACTATTACTATCTCCAGAAGGAAAAGTCTGAAAATGGCCAAAAATCGCAAAAAATCTAAGGTACCCCTTGCGAATTTTTCAGTTTTTGACGATTTTGAAGAATGTTTAATAATAAATGTATCCGTTGGAATATTTTGATGAAAATTGGTATACTTATGGTTTTTGGTACGAGGAATTTACTGGTGAGGTCGTTGAAGGTGTACCGCACACCCATTTTTGGGTATGAGGATGGTGTGGTTTAAAAAAAGGGTGGAAATTTTTAAAAAATTTAAAATTCTGAAAATTTGTATTTAAGTAGCTTGAAGGGTGTAGATTTAAGATTTTAAAACCACAGGTCGATATCTCTTTTCTTTTTCGAGATATTCGTCCTCAAAACTTTGCTCTAAAATGCCCATTTTTGGGTCATATCCCAAAAATGGTCAGTTATACACCGCTGGCGATATCACCATTCGATTCTACGAGCAAAATTACATAAGCATACCAATTTTCATAATTTTTGAACAACTATTACAATCTCCAGAAGGAAAAGTCTGAAAATGGCCAAAAATCGCAAAAAATCTAAGGTGTACCCCTTGCGAATTTTTCAGTTTTTGACGATTTTGAAGAATGTTTAATAATAAATGTATCCGTTGGAATATTTTGATGAAAATTGGTATACTTATGGTTTTTGGTACGAGGAATATACTGGTGAGGTCGTTGAAGGTGTACCGCACACCCATTTTTGGGTATGAGGATGGTGTGGTATAAAAAAGGGTGGAAATTTTCAAAAAATTAAAAATTCTGAAAAGTTCTATTTAAGTAGTTTGAAGGGTGTAGATTTAAAATTTTAAAACCGCAGGTCGATATCTCTTTTCATGTCCGAGATATTCATCCTCAAAACTTTGCTCAAAAATGCCCATTTATGGGTCATATCCCAAAAATGGTCAATTATACACCGCTGGCGATATCACCATTAGATTCTACGAGAAAAATTACATAAGCATACCAATTTTCATAATTTTTGAACAACTATTACAATCTCCAGAAGGAAAAGCCTGAAAATGGCCAAAAATCGCAAAAAATCTAAGGTGTACCCCTTGCGAATTTTTCAGTTTTTGACGATTTTGAAGAATGTTTAATAATAAATATATCCGTTGGAATATTTTGATGAAAATTGGTATACTTATGGTTTTTGGTACGAGGAATTTACTGGTGAGGTCGTTGAAGGTGTACCGCACACCCATTTTTGGGTATGAGGATGGTGTGGTTTAAAAAAGGTCGAAATTTTTAAAAAATTAAAAATTCTGAAAATTTGTATTTAAGTAGCTTGAAGGGTGTAGATTTAAGATTTTAAAACCACAGGTCGATATCTCTTTTCTTTTTCGAGATATTCGTCCTCAAAACTTTGCTCAAAAATGCCCATTTTTGGGTCATATCCCAAAAATGGTCAATTATACACCGCTGGCGATATCACCATTAGATTCTACGAGCAAAATTACATAAGCATACCAATTTTCATAATTTTTGAACAACTATTACAATCTCCAGAAGGAAAAGTCTGAAAATGGCTAAAAATCGCCAAAAATCTAAGGTGTACCCCTTGCGATATTTTCAGTTTTTGACGATTTTGAAGAATGTCTAATAATAAATGTATCTGTTGGAATATTTTGATGAAAATTGGTATACTTATGGTTCTTGGTACGAGGAATTTACTGGTGAGGTCGTTGAGGGTGTACCGCACACCCATTTTTGGATATGAGGATGGTGTGGTTTAAAAAATAGTGGAAATTTTTAAAAAATTAAAAATTCTGAAAATTTGTATTTAAGTAGTTTGAAGGGTGTAGATTTAAGATTTTAAAACCACAGGTCGATATCTCTTCTCTTTTTCTAGATATTCGATATTTTTAACAAAAAAGTGAATACACCCTTTCTCTCTGTTATTATTACAGATACACATATTGCTTATTGAATTTTTCATAACTTAAATGTATGTAACTGACAGATAAATGTCACTGTCAAAGAACTAATCATTTCAAATTAATAACAGTAACGTTTTAAAAAGAAAATAGTAAATTAAACCCTAGTTATATGGAATGGATCTTAACACAGTTTCCGCAATAACTAAGTATGTAAGTATGTATATTTAATTAATAAAAATTAAATAACGGGAGGTTTGGTGTTGGCCACATCAGATATTTTTTATTTTGGTAAAATGACGTTTGATTATTTTTTTTACTATGTTCCGTAAGTCAACCTGAAAAACCAGTATCTTGATTCCGAGTACACCATGGTTCCTGAATATTTTAATCCATTTCAGGACAGATTGACATTGAATCATATGACATTTAAAATTGACACAACCTAACAAAAATAATAATTAACCAAATGAATGATAACGTTGAATATGACAACGAAATTGAACATTCTATTACATTTAATGCCAATAATAATAACACAACCAACAATATATCAAATATAAATAATGTTTTCATACTTACATCTATAATAGTTATTAGTAATACCACAAATGCGGTTTAGATATTTGACATTGACGTATATCGTTTGATTGTGTTATGATGACGTTTGAAAGTAGCGGTAGTGGGGGTAAAAATACCAGAGAAACCAGAATAATTTCGTGGTTGTCGTGGTCCGACTTTTTACCAACTTTTTTCAGGAACCGCGTTCCAAATAGAAACCGGTAAATAATTTCAGGACTTACGGAACACAAAACTGTACACCTGATCCAACCAGCTGCGTTACGGAACATATTAGTGCCGATTTCTAAACTTTTAATGACGATTTTTGTGCATGTGACATTTCAAATAAAAGTTCTATAAAAATAAGTTGTATTCCTTTTTGTTATTATTTTCAGTGTTAAAGAATTTCTTGTAAGTTGATTGATGTTAGATTCATAAATGTTACTATTATTTTCTTTTTCGTGTTCAACTGTTAACAGTGAATGAATGGTTGTGTAAAGATAAAAATGGTTTGTGCAAAAAGTTCACAGACACATATGTTTGTAATGAAATGCAAAAAATATCCCCTATGGATGTGGTATAGTGTTACTGCATTCTATCTAATAAAAGATTTAAAAAGGTTTTCAAAAATAAATTAGTAAGTAGAGATATCAATTTGTTTAATATGGTTCAATGAAAAATTAATAATTGATAACATAAACCAATAAATGTTTATCAAAATTTTGTTATACGAATAGGAATTTCCATTCACTTCTGATAATATATTATACATATATTTATTTGTTACTTATTCTAGATTAATTAAATAAACAACTTAGTATGATATGACTAGCGAATGAAAGTTGACGTTTATAGTATATTAAGTATTAAGAACGGTAAGACCAGTATACCGATCGAAGACAATTTTGTCTGAGATCGGTAATTCCTTAACGTTCGTGAAATAAGATTTGAAAATTATTTAGACATATTAAAAAATTGTATTTGTCATTTTTTAAATAAACTTTGATTTTTGTTTTTATTTATTTACCGGTTTGGGGATATTAATCCATTGTTTACATGTACAAAAGTAAGCTGGTAACTAAGTAATAACTGTATCTGTACAGTAATATTATTACCATATTGACTTGTCAACAACGGTTTACAAAATGAAAATTAAATCAAATGAAAGTAGAATGCTCTTCATTAATACATACAGATAACGCTAGTGTATCGTTCTAAATACGGTTTACTTTATTCTAAAATAATAAACATGAGGAATAAAGCACATAATTTTAATATTTGTCATATTGACATATTTCAAAATAATTGTTCTGTTAACCACAGCATTCTGAAACCCTTGATGTTATGAATCATAACAAGCCTTAGATGTCTTAAAATCCTCGCTCTACGATCTCAGATTTCAAACAGACATCTGCAGCATTTTTGATGTACATAATATTCCTACGTATGTTAATAGCTATTACCGTCTCGCCTTCTGAACTGTAAGTGAAGCACATCACTTACCGACGTGAGTTACATCACTTACCTTTCAGTAATTTGTAAATAAGACCTACTGTCTTGGAAACACTATCGGTATATATAACAAAATAACCCGATCGTGCAAAAAATTATTTTAAAGATGTGGTTTCAGTTGAAACCCTAGAGAAGAATAGAATTGTACGAAATATTCAGTTATGAAATTTTTGCATTAACCCATTTAAATACTGGACTAGGAAAGCAAAGAAATACATTACTATGACTGGCTGAAAATAGATGGCCGATTAGGGTAAATGAATATCAAAACAGGGGTGCGTTTAAAATATTTTAAACATATTTCGTTTATGTTGATTATAGCAAAATATTTTGTAATTCCTATTCGAGGGTTGCTTACACCTGAGACGAAAGAACTACAATTGCGGTATTAGTTTTTTTAAATACATCCCTGAATCCTGTTGCTAAGGTCATTTTAAATGCCTCCTGGTATTGAGTACAATTCTAATCTTCTGTAACGGAATACATAAGGGCCAGTTTCCTTTCCATTCAAATATAGGGAAAAGTTTTCAAAATATTATGGGTTTGGGGTCCTACGTCATTCATATGTTAGTTTTGAAAGCTGTCATACCACGTCTATGCAAAACGAAAAGCGCCAAAAACAGTGAGTTTATAATAATCTTAATGACCTATTTTCAGTGCGTCATAAAGACATTAAAATAAAAAAAATCTGGGGGGCCAACACAATACCTCCCGCCATTTACAGCCCGTGTCGCAAAAAGGTTAAGCTAATCCTTATTTTTGGATTAGCGAATTTTAATTTAATTTTGGCAGTTTATTTCTTAAAATATACTCTAATATAATCCTAGTAACTACCTTTTTTGATAATAAAATGAAGATTAAATTTTAAATACCGGAATAGAATAGAATTCACTAATCCAAAAATGAGGATTAGCGTAAACTTTTTTGCGAATCGTTAATTTTTATTTATCCAATACATACCTACATATTTACTAATGTTGAAAACTGTATTAAGTTTCATTCCATATGGTTCTATTTACTATTTTCTTTTTAAAATTTGAAATGATTAGTTCTTTGACAGTGACATTTATCTTTCAGTTACATACATTTGTGACATGAACTGTATAACTAAGGAGTTGTCTTTGTTTAAAGCGTAGGTTCCGGAATTTAAATTATAGATAATTTTATAAATTTATCCATAAAATATGTAGAAAAAGTATTGATGCAAATCTGTAGAAAATTTAATAATCATTAATTTTTATAACTATAATCTCGAAAAAATAACATTTAAAGGTATTTTTCGAAGAAATGGTATATTATATACTCAGGGACTAAAGTGCATATTCAATCCTGTGGGTGTAGTTTATTTCCCGAGCCGAATCACCTGAGGGACTGAATGCACTTTAGTCCTGTGGTATATACGCTATTTTTCGCACTCCCGTATCAAATGGAACCATATTAGTGTAAAAGAAATTAATCTTACAATTTGATAATACAAATGTCAAAAATTTTGTTCAAATTTAAACTCAACGCCTGCTCAAAATGTAGTGCAGATACGAATAAATAAATCATAGTAACACTATATGATGTTATGGAAACATCTTGTTTATTTTTACTTTAGTCCCCCAGGTATTTTTTTATATTTAATCCCTCTGGGACTGAATTTGAACTTTAGTCCCTGAAATGAGTGATTAAAATCGCTCTTTAATCTCGGGAGTGCGAAAAACTATTTTGAGTGCCCTTTGCGGTTATCCGATTGACACCAAAATCTAATGGGATCTTTCCGTAATAGAATAAGGTCGAAATAGAAGGTTTCAAAATCTTCTGAATGATAGTATTTGAGTTAGAGTGGAGGATTCACACATACGTACACACATACACACAGACATCATCGTGAAAATGTTAAAATTGGATTCTAGGGACCTTAAAACATGGTCATTTACCAAAATCTCGATATGCGATTTTAGCACGCTATACCTCCCTTACCAAGGATAGCGGGAGGTAAATATACATAATTAAAAATATGTTTTGGTCAAAAATTGAGATTGGTTGTTATCGCATTAACCCCCAAACATTTCGATCCCTCCATTCATACTCCACGATGTTCCCGTGTTTAAGCGTTCTTCGTCGGTTTGGCATCGCGTGGTCAACGAACGAGTGGCGAAGAAAGCGATAATTACAGACATCAAAGGAACTGCTCCTGTGACTATAATTAGGACACTTTAAACAACTGGGGCTGGCGAAGGCACAGGCGAATGCTCGGGCGCGAGCTACAGTCGGAGCGAAGCGCTACGCTTCGCACAAAACGGATAGCGAAACGCTGTCGAACGGGGGAAAATGCCGCAAATATAAATCTTGTTAGTGGATACTAACGCCTAAGGTTTCACACACACGACGTAGCCAGATTTGCGGAGTGATGGATACTAGAATATGTCTCAATTTGTTACTACAAATCATAACAAAAATTTCATTATTTATTTTGTTATAATGGACCTTTTCAATTTAACGGCCATCTCTTTTTATCGCTGCAAATATACTCTTCCATTTAAGCCATTCAGGAGATGTCGCTCGCATCAACGCCAATTTTAAGTAGCCGCTATTACATTGGATAAACTTGTCTCTTGTCTCCAATTTTAGCCAATCAGAGAGGTTAAAACTATTCCCTATTCTCTGCTATACTGAATGGCTTAAATGGAACAAGGTATAGTAAGAAAATGGCGCGAACAACTGCCAGTTGGGCTGTCAAACGAAACGTCAAAAATATTGCAGTCATTAAAATACCTGTATTCTCAATGAAAATTTGTATCGTTAGACGTTTTAGCTCCAAAAAAAGCTTTTTTCTGCTCCCACTTAAAAAACTTATCATTTCTTCGCAATCTGCAGAATGGATATGTAGGCAATACTAGTTAACTGAACGGATATAATTTGAAATCCATTCTAGGATGGATATGAAATCCACGAATCACAAATCTCGAAGTCGTGTAACCTAGGCAACTGTCTATTCATTTATTCCAAGATTAAGAAGAATAACGAAACAAATGTCACATTTGACATTTCAATGTTGTCATATAGATGGAAATATTTTCAGCATAAAAAGGGATTTGAATAATTTAACAACAATTAACTGAATTATATTATGAATTTGTTGTAAGCTATGAGAAAGAACTTATGAAAAATGGGAATCAGAACGGTATAAAATGTCACATTGACAAGTCAAGGTTATCCTTTAGATTTGGCAATAAAAATCGGAAGCAGTATGTAAAAGTATTGTATACTTATAAAATAAAATATTTTAAAAACAAACGTCATTAAGAAAGTCTAGGAAAACAAGTACATAAAATGACATTAATTAATAATGTTCAATAAAATTTCAAATTTCTATAGTTCGTATTTTCCTTCTTTTCGTTAGTCGTAGAAAAAATATGCTGTACAAGTCGAGTAGAATGTCCATATCGCCTTCGGATGATTGAACATTCCGCCTACGGCGTCGTGCTCAAACTTCATCCTCATGCGATGTCATATCCACTCTTGTACAAACTACTACTGTAACTTCTTTCGAGAAAATTTTTAAAGTTGTCAAGGATTTTTCTCACATTTTACGTCTAATTTTTTTAGAAACAAACGCCATAGATCTCAGTTGTTCTTACTACGCGCAGATTCCCATTGCGCATATCTTCCATCTCTTTAAATTGAAAAGGTCCATGATGATTGGAAACATATACATCGATTTCTCGAAATTCTCATTGAGCAAATCCGAATATTGCAGAGATCCCTAATAATGTCAGATACGAGGGATGCTCTGTTAATAGTTAGTAGCAGGCCATGGAAGTTCAATTGGCTAGAAACAATTGCAAAAATTGAATGTCGCATTAGTTGACATTCGTTACCCACAATTGTCAAACGTTCCGATTTCCTTGCAAAACGTAGTTATTTTTGTAAGTTAAGTAGTTTTGCATTTTTAATTCAGTTAAAATGAGCATTTCGCGAACTGCCTTTAATTTTCTATGACTATAAAAGACAGTTAGGATACCAGCAAATCCATGAAAATTTGATAGCAACTTTTGGCGATGCTGCCCTTTCATTATCCGCTGTTAGTCATTGGTTCCCCGCATTTCGACGAGGGTGAGAGCTGCTAAAAGACGAAGCAAAACCTGGAAGACCTGCGGATGCTGCCTGTTCAGAAAATGTTGATCGTGTGGCAAGCTTGATTCAGTCCAATCGAAATATAACTTATAGGGAGATTCAGGAGGAAGTGAAGATTGGATCCTCGGCGGTAAATACCATTTTGCATAAACATCTTGGGATAAGAAAGCTAGCAAGCCGTTGTATACCGCATTTGCTCTCAGAAAGTCAAAAACAGGATCGAGTAGACTGGTGTAAATTTATGTTGCAAAAATTTGTCGGAGGAGCTTCCAAGCAAGGGGCATTCGAAGATGAAGACTTGCCCACAAAAGTAATTCGTGGCAGACGCGTCGATAATATATTGATTGCTGTTTTTTCCGCCGAAGTGGTCCTGTTGCTGTTATTCCACATGAAGAACGCAGAACTGTTAATACTGAATGGTGCTGCGAAGTGGCTTTACCACAGATGTTTGCAAAATTACAAACAGGTCGCCAAAGGACCGCGTAACGTCTTAGTCAATCATGACAACACATCCTCCCACACTGCTGCCAGAACATTGCATTTTTTGAAAGATTCGGGAGTTAAATTGGTAACTCATCCTCCGTATAGCCCGGATCTGGCGCCGTGCGATTTATTTTATTTCCAACTGTTAAGACGAGATCGCGTGAGGAATAATTTGGTGTATGAAGAATGTATGGTTCGGAAGAATGTTGTTAAGAGAGTAGGAATGAGCCAGTTGAGATGGTTTGGTCATGTGGAGAGAATGAAGAGTGAACGGCTTGTAAAGCGTATATATCTTGGTGAAATTGAGGGTGTTCGATTGCGTGGCCGTCCAGTGTGTAAGTGGATAGATGTGATTGATAAAGTGCTAAAAGAGAGAAAGTTTCCGAGTGAGAAATGAAGAAGAGCGTGTATGAATGTGGCCGAGGCGAAAGAAGTGTGCTTAGAGAGGAATGTGTGGCGAACGATGATTGTTTCGTAACTATTAGTGGTCCGGTTGCGGTATTTCGCTACCGAAAATCGGTCACTTTAATATGTTAAGAGGGGCATATTTGTTGTACGATGTCAGGTTAGTAAGAATGTTGTTGAAAGAGAGAGTGATTATTTTTGTGTTTGATTTTATTATTATTGTTTCGGGTTTGTGCTAACCCACTAAGTAGGAAATGCCTGATTTTATGTATGTATTTATGTATGTATGTAAAAAATGATGCGAGGTAAAAGAATTTTTGCTGAAAATTTATAGGATATATGTTATTTTCTTTCTTTAACACGTTCCATCACATTGTAATCGAAGAATATGTGCCCTATAATACACGTGTGTAGTATATACAAAGACCTACACGTCAACCGGAAATGACAATATAAACAGATAATATTTATTTTCGTTTCGACTCCCCAAAATTTACAGATTACTCTGTGTAATTTACAAATCTTGTGTCAATCAAAATTTGTATACAGTAGCAAAAAAAAAAACTTTAGAAAATCTAATCGGATAATAATAATAATAATAATAATAATAATAATAATAATAATAATAATAATAATAATAATAATAATAATAAAAAGCAGATTGGCACACCCAGCAATGGGTAATATGCCCTGCTGATAAACTCGTATTTATATTTATGAATTTATTCTCTAATAATAAAAAAAAAATTGCTGACCAAATTTTGTATAAAACTATAAAAATTGGGCTTTAATAAAAGCCTCTCTTACTCCATCTTCGCGTCTCATAATAATGGTGATACATTCCTCCTTTAATACAGCTCTTAGAGTCTCTATGTTTCATATAAAACTGTCCACAGACTCTTTCCTTCATCCACTATTCATCTATCATCGTCTCGCCTTCAAACTATATTTACTGGTAATCTTCAACCATGTGCTGCAGTTGACCAAACGAATATTTGTCCCCAACAGCGACAATCATAAGAAATAATTGTAGTGGACCACTGACCCGAAGCGTGTTTTGGAATACGTTGTAGACGAAATGAATTTTAGAACGTGGAGAAGCATATTTTCTATAGTTATATATTGCTATACTCCATTCCCTGAGACGAGAGAATGAACAGAATAAGTCATTCGAAAATATCCTTTTTTGACCAATAGAGTAACTTGTCTTAGTTCAAGAATTAGTTAGACATTCTTTCGTATTAGCGAATGGACAAGAGAAGTAAATTTATTGCTAGAATACGGTGTATATAAACATATCTATAACAACCGGGGCATTATATGAGGGCATAATAGTTCGTTATGCCCTCATTATAATCCGATCATCGTTTATGGACTTTAAATTAGAAATAATATGAACGGTATATAAAGAAAATTATTTTCTTTTTAATTATAATTCATTACAATAATAATAAAGATTGATTACAACAATTAAAACATTAATTGATTACAACAATATAATAAGAAAACAGCTTTGAAAGCACAACACTGAAATCATTTTTAATTTAATTATAATAAACTATTATTCACGAAAGATGACTATTCAAGGTCATTTGTGAGCCGTCTGATATATTACTTGCAGATAACTTCATTGCATTTCGTATGCCTACGCGTGCAACATGAAATATTTATGGACACATTTTAACTGAAATAATAAGAGTAATTTATTTGAAAATTATGTTTCTTTCTAAATAATGCCTTTCTGAATGATTTATTCACTTTATTTTTGCAAAATTTAAAAAAATAGACTGAACTATAAACCAAGGAATAATAATTTGATTTAAACGGCAACGCCACTGGGTAAATATTGGCACAGAGGGCAGTGTAGTAGATAATTAGGTATATGTAATTCTACGACATACGTCATTATTATTTATAGTGTTAGAAAGTAATGCCACTATTTACGTATATCTGTCACACCACATAAATTAAATAAACATAGGTCAAATAATCTCTCTTTCTAATACAAAATGTTGCTAAGCTACTGCTGTAAAGTGATGTGTATTCTTTCTTCGAACAAATGACATTGAATAGTCATCTTTCGTGAATAATAGTATAGTTAAAATTGATTATAAAAAGGGCCTTAAAAAGCAATTTACTTTCACCACACATGTAAATAGTAAGTACGTCGAATTGCAAACTGCAATATTTCGCATTGATTTTTGACGGATCACTAATTTTTTTGGGGACGATATTTATCCACGTTTGAATTCATTTTTGATGTTATTTACCGTCACATGTGACACATCCAAAGCAGTACAAACTCTCTAAAATGTAATAATATTCAGAAATAAGTGCATAAGAAATAAAGAACTGAGATCTGTCATGTGAAACCTCAAAATATAATACTTACATCTTCTACAGACTAGAATGGAATAATTAGGGAAAAATTTATGCGTTTGTCTTTCTCAAAGTATGCAGAAGCATTCAAAATAATTTCTTTAAACAGTTTCGATAAAATATCTTCCGAAACATCAAATTCACCCATTCCATCATCTCCAACGATATATTGATGTTTTAAAAATAAATAAATGTTGATAATAAACAAAACAATTAAACAACAACCTTAGCAACGCCAAAGCTTAAGCATTATTGTAATCAAAATTATTATAAATGAAAACTTATTTCATTTATTCTAGTGAGACATAAAATCTTGTATGCACCACGAGCGTTACTAGATGATAATGCCCATCGGACGACATCTATCACTCGGGCTAGATTTAAAATTGACCATTCTGCGATTTATTCTGTACTTATTTATACATTTATCGATTGTTGTGCCTTATAATTCAATGAGTTTATGTATCGTTTAATTCAAATATAGTTCCAAAAGGACAAGAGTACATCCTCGAGTGACAATAAGGATGATATTCATCCGGTAGTAATTCTAAAACTAAGCAAACACTATTCGTATCTTATCTAAGTTGAATAACCTTCTTACTCGAATGGAACCGTCATTTAGAGGAAATAGTATTACGTTCACACCTAATCTACGAGACCAAATGGTCAGAGAAGGCATTCTAAATGCGCGCACCTTTCGAAGAACAGGAGGGAAAAAACTCTATTTAATAGAGAAGAGAGAATTCATATTTTATGTTTTTAAAAATCTGGTGTGGCCAACACTATACCTCCCGGAATATATTTTTTTCTTCAAGCGTATTATAATATTCATATTATGCTCCTGTACACACACTATAAAAGATGTTCATTGTCTTACTAGTACAAAAATGTTGTTATTGTTGTACTAGTAAAAAAATTTAGTGTGTTAGTTTACCGCTGGCGGCGGCAGTTGTCACAGCAACACATATTATATTGAAAATTGTTATTTGACAGTTGTGTTGTTTTTGTTTTGTAGTGTACACAGCCTGCTTTGGCTGAAATTGCAAACACTACAATTAAAAAATTCCAAAAAAAATGTCAAAAAATTCTTTGAAACACGAAGAAAAAATAGTATATGTCATTCGGAGTAGAACGCCCTTTTTGTGTTTTACCCAGCTTGCCTAGCCTCGGCTAGCGCCTCGGCCGCAATAGCTGGGTTCAACACAAAAAGACCGCTTTCTACTCCTTATAACATAATATACTATTATTAATTTTAATATATACTTTCATTTATGCTGGAAACTGTATTAAATTCATTTCCATATAACATAACTATAGACTTTTTCAATTTAAAGAGATAGAAGATATGCGCAATGGAGATCTGCGCCTAATAAGAAAAAATGAAATCCTTGTTTCTAAAAAAATAGACGTAAAATGTAAGAAATATCTCAGATAACTTAAAAAAAAAATTATTATTAAAAAGCTTTTATTGAAGTTAAAATGTCTAACGATGCAAATTCTCACCGAGAATATAGGTATTTTAATGACTAATATTTTTGACGTTTTGTTTGACAGCTCAACTGGCAGTTGTTCGCGCCATTTTTTTATTATTTGCAGCGATAGAAAGAGATAGTCGTTAAATTGAAAAGATATATTGTTCTATTTACTATTTTCTTTTTAAAACGTTATTATTATTATTAATTTGAAGTGATTAGTTCTTTGAAAGTGACATTTATCTGTCAGTTACATACATTTGAGATCTGAACTGTGTACCCAAGGAGTTGTGTTTGTTTAAAGCGTAGGCTCCGGGATTTAAATTATAGATAATTTTATAAATTTAACCATAAAATATATAGAAAAAATATTAAGGCAAACATGTGGAAAATTTAATAATCTTTAATTTTTATAATATAAATCTCTAAAAAATAACATTTACTGGCTTATTCTGTAAGAATGTCGTTATACCATAACGTATCGTTATGATGAAAAAGTCGTTAAATAACGATAATTTTCAAAAAGCGTATTCTGTAAAACCAATGTCGTTATATTGAAATCGTAGTGTCGTTATTTTAAGTAGTTCGTGAACGATAAGGATTCACTTGTCGTTTTTCAGTCTGCTAATTTCAAATGTTAGCAAATGGAAGAGTTAATTAATTTATTATTTATATTTGTGCAGGAAGAAATTGTAAATAGGTAACAAAACATTTATTCATACATGAAATATATAATTAACAACCATAATTACATTTTAGAAGAAATGTTTGTGGTCGTGAAAGTCTTTTATGGAATAATAATAATAATCCATTTGATAATCGTTTTTTACTCATATTCTTTACTCAATAAAGAAATAATAAGTAAATAATAATGTCTATATTTTTTTTTGCAAAATGACAGTACAATGACAATTTAATGTACAATAATAGATACTCTAAAAAAAAAGTCGTTATGACAAACGGTATGAAGACGTTTATAACGATATTACTTAGTGATACAACTTTGACAAAATGTCGTTCAGGATCACATCATTACATTTATAAATAACGATATTTTTACAGAATAAGCCTGTTAAAGGTATTTTTCGAAGAAAAACTATTTTGAGCTTCAAGTAAAGTACCATTTCCGGTTATCTGATTTACATCAAAATCTAATGGGCCCTTTCCGTAATAGCAAAAGGTCGAAATACAAGGTTTCAAAATTTTCTGAATGATAGTATTTGAGTTAGAGTGGAGGATACACACATACACACATATACACATACACACAGACATCATCGTGAAAATGTTAAAATTGGATTCTAGTGACCTTAAAACGTGGTCATTTACCAAAATCTCGATATGTGATTTTTAGCACGATCCCTATACCTCCCTTACCAAGGGTAGCGGGAGGTAAAAATAGTATTTTGCAACGAGTTTATGACAGTTATTAATACACGACCATGGTTCGTGCCGTAATTATATAGCTAAAATCGGTACATTAATCTGCTCAAAAATGGCGCTATCTGTCATGTATGTCATTTTAAAATTATCAAATTGTGGAGGGAATACCACAGGGATTAAATTTGAACTTTTACCGATGTTAGGATACGAACCCGGGTCGACAAAACCACTATAGATCACATAACGCTTAGAATCTTTTATTGCCTTTGTCCACAAATTCCATAAAAATGATTTTACTGTATGTTCTGTGGGCGTTAGTCGTCGACAAAAAAATTTCAGATATTTTACTGTTTATTTGAATTTATTATGAAAGGTTTATAGTAAGATCTCCCGCTGAGTTAAGCTGTGTAAACCTGGCTTTCCAGCTGACTTATTTATTATAGTTGATTAAGAACAACATCCGGCATATTTTAAAATAATACTCAGTCGATTAACACTAGTAGCTCTTTGCTAATTACTGTCTAGTTTACAAGAACAGTTTCCATAAAACTAGTCTTGATTACGTCATTTTTACAATATTATACATAATATTTATATGACAAGATAAATTAATTTTTTCTGCAAAATTCTAGAAAAGATAAAATTCTTGTAGCAATCCAGGTGGTCATGAACATGCAATTGTACATTCCTGAACAAATGACTGATGTTTAAAACAAAACAACAGCATATAAATGCGAGAGCAATCTGGCTATTGTTCAACTGTTATTTGCATTTGTCATTTTGCCAAGCCTACGCTGATCTAGATTTGCACAATGTGTGCATATTAGCACCTATACATATGATTGTATATACACTAACATATTTACATAATATGTAGATAATCATACATAGGAATTTGAATAAGAGATGAAGAAAGATTAAAAATTTTTCTTTAAATATTTGTAAACTTTCTACTATTCTGTATAATAAAGTATGTAACAAAAATTTCTTCATCAGATAATAATTAAAAAATCTGGTGTGGCCAACACAATACTTCCCGCCATTTACTGCCCGAGTCACAAAAAAGATTAAGTTAATCCTTATTTTTGGATTAGCGAATTGTACTCTAATTTTGACAGTTTATTTCTTAAAATATAGTCTAATCTAATCCAAATAACTACCTTTTTTTAAAACCCTTAAAAGGATTAAATCCCAATTACAGAGTGGGTTCACATTCACACACATCCATGCCTTAGTGGGATTCGAACCCAGAGCCACCGGAGCTATAATAAAATGAAGATTAAATTTTCAATACCTGGATAGAATAGAATTCACTAATCCAAAAATAAGGATTAGCGTAAACATTTTTGTGAATCGTTAATTTTTATTAATCTAAATGCATACCTACATATTTACTTATGCTGGAAACTGTATTGAATTCCTTTTCTATTATTCTATTTACTTTTCTCTTTTTAAAACGTTACTAATATTATTTTGAAATTATTAGTTCTTTGATGGTGACATTTATATATCAATTACATACATTTGAATAACTGCGTTTTGTTTATTTAAAGCGTAGGCTCTGGGATTTAAATTATAGATAATTTTATAAATATGAAATAATTGCGTAGGCTTCCACAGTCTGAGTCATGAGAAATATTCGTTTTCCAGGAATGGACTGTGTTATATTGTGAGTCTGAGCTCAACGTTTCGCCCGCAGTCATGTGGGGCATCTTCAGGAGCAAGGGGGATAGTACTGTCTTAAACAAGGTTATACGACGTGTCAACCACGCTAGAGGCCGAGTTTAAGCAACAAGAGGGGGAGACTCAGTTTACAAGGTTACCCGACGTGTAAACCACGCTAGAGGCCAAATAAACCAAGTGACCCATACGACTGCGGGCGAAACGTTAAGCTCTGACTCAAAATATGACACCGTCCATTCCCGGAAAACGAATATTTCTCATTTTACAAATTTATCCATAAAATATATAGAAAAAGTAGTAATGCAAATTTATAGAAAATTTAATAATAATAACATTAATCTCGAAAAATAACATTTAAAGGTATTTTTCGAAGAAAAACTATTTTGAGCTTCTAGTAAAGTGCCATTTCCTGTTATCCGATTTCCGCCAGCATATATTGTTTAAAGTGTATGGAAATGTTAGTTAAGAGTAAATTGTGTTGTAAACTATTGTTACAACTTAAACATCCTTTTATAATGTATCCAAGATATGTCCAAGAAAAGATTTTGAACGGGAATTGAAAGAACATTTTACCTTCTTACAAGTAAAATATTAAAAAAATAATATTTGGTTTTGAAGTAATACCTTGTCATACTTCAAAAGCATTCACAATTTAAAACATAAGATAGAAGTTAAAGATGTACTTTTGTTATGTAGGTGTTCCAAACCAGGTGTTACTTATCATTTTACTATATCATTAACACTTCATCTATTTAAAAATGATGATGCATAAATTAAATAGGAATTAAAATTTATATTGTACAACTGTTTAGTCTAATGATATATTGGGTCAGTTTATGGCCATGTATAAGGGAGCTACAATTTTTTTTATTAGCTCAGAACCCGCATAAAGCTATGAAAACTGTAAATTCTACCTTTACGCTCTGTTTTCATAAATAACTAGTTGTTAATTGAAGTTATTTATTAGATATTGGAAACACTTTAATTGCTAATAAATAGTGTTCCCAATTTGTCAATTTATTATAAAAACGTAAAAATATTGGACAAACGACTATTTACCGGAGTATATGAGAAAGTGAAGAAACAGTTGTCGACCATCTCATTAGTTAGGTTAACGACTTCTTACTTTTTTCTAAAATTAATTACTATCCAAATTTTTTGCTATTAATCCATTACCTATTAAAACTTATTTTTTTCCTTAATAGCATGAAATGATTGTAATTATTTTCCCAATATCCACGATGCGGTGATGTTTTGCTGATTACGTCGAATACAAGATTGGTTATCGCTTCTCATTCTCTGAATTCGATATGAGTTGGTCATGGAATGTACGCTAACTAGATTAATCTAACTATGACAACGTACTTTGTTGAAACTATTTTCTTTTAATTATCTTAGTTGGCTTGTGTTATGATTGCCATTTATTAATGTCAGTGTAGCATTTCCTGAGCTGTTATCAAACACAGAACTTTATTCATTCAATGAATATGAATTTGATGCGAATAAATAAATACGAAATAAAATTTAATAATAATTCAGCTGGTTTTCTTTTTCAACGAATTATAATACCTATGGAACTGGAGAGAAATTTCTACAGTTCGACCAGTTTAAAATATAGATATTAAGCTTACCAAAACTGAATATGTTATTCAAATTATTATTATTGTCGAGAGGTGGTTCATCTTTGTCCCTGTACTGCGACATTTTTGGTCTATTGTACCCTCCGTGTTTTACTTCTATTCTAGAAGTCCTGTTTGTTTTGTGAACTCCAGGATTTTCTTTAGACTATGTCCTTTAGTGTCTCAGTATGCAATTTCTTTGCTCCTAAAAGACTATGTCTGCTTGCCATAAATGCTTCGCAGTGACATATTAAATGTTGAGGAGTTTCATCCTCTTCTCCACATCCTCTGCATGTTGGTTCTTGTTTAAGGCCCAACCTGTGCAAATGTTTATTTAATTGACAGTGTCCTGTTACCAGTCCTGTTATTAATCTAACATCTTGCTTGCTCATTAAGTGTGTTGTTCAAATAGTCCGCCATTTAATATTGGGTCACATCGCCTTTATTAGTGATACCAGCTTTAATTCTATTAGGCATTGTCCCGTATGTCTTGCAATATAAGTTTTACTAGGGTATCACCAAAAGTTTCTGCAAACTATTGATAGAAAACAAAATTTTCCAGAAATTATTTTTTTATTGTTTTTCGAAATACTCTTCTTTTAACTCAACACATTTATGCATTCGATAAAACCAATTGTTAAAGCAAGAAATCTATTTTTCTTGAGACACTTGAGAGACCATGTTTTCGATCAACCACTTCATTTGCACTTGTATATCGGAAACCACGCATTATTTCCTTTAATTTAGGAAATAAGAAGAAATCATAAAGTTCAATGTCAGGATTGTATGGTGGGTGCTCCAGTAATTCCACCTTTGATTCTTTGAAATAGGCTTTAGTTTGCGCAGCAGTATGTGAGAATGCATTGTCCTGATGCAATACTAGTTTACTTCGAGGCCTATTTTCACGTTTCAAACACCCGTGGCAAACAAATTGTTATGCACCAATTAGAAGTTACTGTTTTTCTATCTTCTAATGCAATATTGACTAGGACCGGATTTTAAGAAAAAGGAGGCAATCAATTTTGTACCAACATTTCGAACTCGTTTTACTCTGACAGGATTGGGGTCTGTTGGAAAGATCCATTGAGCTGATTGTCGTTTTGTTTCAGGTTTAAATGCATAGATCCATGATTCATCACCTGTTATAATATCATACACTGCTTTGGATTTACCTTCGTTGTACTTTTTTAATGTTTTAATGCACCATTCCACATGATGTTGCTTTTGACCATTATTTAAATTATGAGGTATCCAACGGTAACAAACTGTCCTGCCTTTTAGATGATCGAGAAAAATTTCATTTATAGCAGTCATTCCAATTCCCAAAATAGCCCGAATAATTTTGTATGTGACACGGTTGTCTTCTTTAATCATTGTACGAATAGAGAAGAATGTTGTTAAGAGAGTAGGAATGAGCCAGTTGAGATGGTTTGGTCATGTGGAGAGAATGAAGAGTGAACGGCTTTTGAAGCGTATATATCTTGGTGTAATTGAGGGTGTTCGATTACGTGGCCGTTCAGTGTGTAAGTGGATGGATGTGATTGATAAGGTGCTAAAAGACGGGAAGTTTCCGAGTGGGAAGAGAAGAAGAGCGTGTATGAATGCGATTATGAATGTGGCCGAAGCGAAAGAAGTGTACTTAGACAGGAATGTGTGGCGAAGGATGATTGTTTCGTAACTATTATTGTGGTCCGGTTGTGATATTTCGGTACCGAAAATCGGTCATTTTAATATGTTAAGAGGGAGGAATATTTGTTGTATGATGTCAGGTTAGTAAGAATGTTGTTGAAAGAGAGAGTGATTATTTTTGTGGTTGACGTTATTATTATTCTTTCGGGTTTGTGCTAACCCACTAAATGGGAAATGCGTGATTTTATGTGGGTATGTATGTACGAATAGAGCTATATTTTCATCCGTAACAGCAGAAATCGTCATTGAGAGAAATTCGATGAAATTTAAATTCATTGTACCAGCTGTGAACAGACCTGATACTAGGTGCTTTATTTCCAAAAGCATCCCGAAGCTTTTCGATGTATTGTTTTGGAGAGAGCGAACTTTAAAATCGTAAAATATCATGGTTAGGAAATTTTCTTTTGTTAACTGCATTTTCAGTACGTCGTGCGTACTTTAAAACTGCATGGAAAATTACTGATAACAGATAACGAATTGTAACAAGAATTGCTATACCACCTAAGTATGTTCCTTTGTTTTGCCATGCATTTATTTTTCGTAGCTACAGGGTTTCGGTTGAAGCTAAATCTGGACGACCCTTAAATGTAGCAGAAAGAAATTTGTGAAAATATCTAACCATTTGTGTAGATTTTATAATATTTTAAAAATAGCGACCAAATTATTGAGCTTGGGCTCGTATTAACAAAAATTTGGGACATTTTACGTCTTCTACAAACCCTAATTACTCTTGTCTTTTCGTATAACTGTCCCCATTACAATGATATATTTATTTCCAATGTCCGAGACTCTTCCCTCGTTTAGTTTGTCGGCGACTTCAGAGATTTCAAGTGGCGCTAGTTGATTTAACCGACCCAAATATACATTCGAAGCTGAGTAGAGAACACGCGCGGGTTATTTATATCGTCCTGTGTGAGTTTAAATGCTTTGACGGACCATCAAATAAAACGACGCCAAGACAAATTTTTACTACGCTGGGTGACTGATTAAGTAATGGACGAAATAAGAAAATATAGAAGATGGAAATGGAATAATAGCTTATTACCCATTTTTCGGTTACTTTAAATATAGACTTAAAACTTGAAAAAAATGTGGACCCAATGACTGGTAATAATAGTTCGATTGGTATTGTAACGTTTTTATTTATTTGCGTAAAGTGTAAATATTAGACAATTATTATTAATTAAAATAAAGGTTTATAACTATAACTAAATATTAAGAAGGTATTAAATAGACGTTTACTAATATTGAACAATTATTAAAAATTAATTAAGACTAAAACTATAATTAACTAGATTACACTAACACTATTTATTTATTTATTTATTTATTTAACCAGTTAACACTATTATTTATTTCCACGATATTACTAATTATTTATTTCACTAAGCGTTCCAATCTTAGACTGCCGGTCTGTTGCAGACTCTTGTAGACTGTTTACGCGATATTTATATTTTTTTTTTATTATTTATCTACACGCTTTCTGATACATTGTATTATAAGCGGTGAAATTATATGGGGATGAGGCAGTTTTTTCTATAACAATTTATTTCATTACACTTTTTACGTGCCCGTGATGAAGATGAGATGATGAAAGACACACACAACAACCATGCCTTATCCGGGGTTCGAACCCAGGACCCTTGGAGCGTGAAGCGACAACGCTACCGCTACTCCACCTGGGTCGGCGCGATATTTATATAAATAAATATATCATTACGGCTTATTACCCATTGCTGGGTGTGCCAATCTGCTTTATACACAGATATCGGTAATGCGTGCACTTTCCACGCCAGCAATGAGTGCCCGCGAGGTGACGCCTTGTAAGCGCCCGCACGGTACAAATGTTTCATCATTACCGATATTTATATCACTATGTTTATGTCACTATATAATTATATCACGTTCAACTGTCCGCCTACCGACCTCCACAGCGTCTATATACTCAACTGACTCAACAGTGTCTGCATATTCAACTGCTCGGACAGAAGACACACCTTTCACCTCACTGTCTGTCTATTTATGTAACTAACTTTCTCCTTCCACGGCCTCAGTATCACCAACTATCCGTATGCCACAAGTCTTCAACACCAATGCCGAGTTTCCACTTCTACTCGCTGTTACTGTCCTTGTATACCTAGCTTCACAATACTCGTCAACACTACCGCGTATTCACATCTACAGCTATCCCAGTATACTAGTAACTTCCACTCCACTTTACTACATACGCTCACTACGATACTGCTGTGCTTCACTAACATTCTATGTGAATGTCTCTATATGTCTCTTCATATAACAAACTCCCGAGCATAGCTGCGTCCCTTTTATACAGCTGCCATTAACTTCCAAAGAGCTCTAGAGTGTTCGACCGCATAATAACAACGAACACAAAAGGTTCAGGCGACCGGAAGTAATTAAACACGTCGCTGCTTGTTTGTTTACGTAGTCCGGCTGCTAGCGCGATGGCGCCCTCGGTATACTTAGACCCTTGTTGAGCGTAGCAATGGGGCTCACACGTTACAATATTTTTAGAGTCATCTTCTAATCCAGATTTAGCTTCTGCTGAAACCCTTTATTTTTGGCTCAATGAAAAGCAACTTCGTAAAAATTAAGTGCGCTCAGTAAAATCTACTTTGTAAGACATATGGAACAATATTCACATAAAAGAAATGGTAGGAGTAGATCTAAAAGAGGTAAAAATTCTCTGGAAATTTATAAATCTGTCTTCGATGTAGAGATGTAAGTACAATAATTAGTAACATTCGTAATGTGTACCTATTGAACGTCGTCAGATCTGCAACTGATAACTGAACGTACTCTCCGTATTTGTCTAGTGAAATTGTTGTGTTCCGGCCCTGCGTTATGTTTAAGGCGCGTGTCGCACGACATTTCTTTGCACCGATTTGTTGAGTTTATAAATAACTGGTTGATTTATATTTCGCATTGTCGTTCGACTCGTTAAATACACTGTTGCATTGTTGTGGTGCCCACACACGTGTCTGTGTTCATATGCAAGAATGGCAACACTGCAAATAATGCCCCAAACAACTTGAACAATAATAACCAAACTAAACAGTTCAGTTTAATCTGATGTAAAATACCTGGCCTTAACAGAGTTCTGTATATTTTGCAATTCGGAAAATCTAAATAACTCTTAAACGTTCATCCTAGGTAAAAATATAAGAATCTTGTTTTGTATAAAATTTCGATACGGATCACCGTAAATGTCAAAAACCAAAATTTAATCTTCATTTTATTAAAGTTCCGGTGGTACAATGGTTAGAGCAACGCCTCATGTCGAGTGCCTTTAGGGCTCTGGGTTCGAATCCCATTAAGGCATGGATGTGTGTGAATGTGAACCCACTCTGTAGTTGGGATTTAATCCTGTTGAGGGGTTTAAAAAAGGTAGTTATTTGGATTAGATTATACTATATTTTAAAAAATTAACTGTCAAAATTAGAATAATTTTTTTTGTGACTCAAGCTGTAAATGGCGGGAGGTATTGTGTTGGTCACACCAGATTTTTCTGTACAGGATTCCGTATAAAAGCTTTTGTTACAATTTTTTGATGTTGGGTGTATTTTTCAGTAGATTTCCTGAACAACAACTTCTTCAGTATTTGATATGACAATGATTTTAATTGATATAATCGCCAACGAATTTAACCTTTCTTCTTTCTTAGTATAACGTAAAAAAATATAAGTTTGTTGCAACTGGAATTGTCAGCATTATGATTAAAGCTACACACTGGACGATTCAATAAACTTATAATTTGATTTTTAATTTATTTTGCAAAAAGATAGTTTTAAAAAATGTTGCCCTAAAACTAATTTCGCCCCAGGCGGTCACCTGGTTTGCCTGTAGCTTGGGCCGACCCTGCGTTTGACCGTCATATTTTATAAAATACTGTTTGTATATTTATTTTATGCCTTTTGTATAACGTCGTAATGTATGACTACAAGAAAACTTTTACTTACAATCACAATCATTCATCAAGCGTGCTGCTGGTATATACAAAAACATCATTTAAAATTCTTATTTCTTACGTGTTTTCTCCTGCATTATATTTTTCTATAATGTAAGAAATTTATATTTCAATTATATTATATCGCGCAGAAATAGCTGTAACATATGTATGCATAATTTAGTGGCGATAAATAAATAGTATAGCAGGTGTGTGTCAGAGTGACTATACTCATTGAACAGATGCGGAAATATATGTATGATCAGCATAAGAAATTATGATACACCCCTATGGTTACGTCGCAATATATCAAGTACAAAATGTTTGATTAGTAATGTTAATATTAGTGTTGTAACGTTTTCTTTTTATTTATTTGGATAAAGTGTAAATATTAGACAATTATTATTAATTACAATAAAGGTTTATTACTCTATAATGAAAATTAATATCACTAATATTAAACAATTATTAAAAACTAATTAAGACTAACAATATAATTAACTAGATAACACTAACACACATTCATTTATTTATTTAACCAATTAACACTGCTATTTATTTTCACGATATTACTAATTAGTTACTTCTACTATTTACATCACTGTATACTTCTACAGCGTCTATGTACTCAACTGACTCAACAGCGTCTGTATATTCAACTGCTCGGACAAAAGTCACACTTTTCACCTCACTGTCTGTCTATTTATGTAACTAGCTTTCTCCTTCCACAGCCTCAGTATTACCAACTATCCGTATGCCACAATTCTTCAACACCAATGCCGAGTATCCACTCCAACTTGCTGTGACTGTCCTTGTATACCTAGCTTCACAATACTCGTCAACACTACCGAGTATTCGCTTCCACAGCTATCCCAATATACCAGTAACTTCCAGACTCGCCGTTGCTGTCCTCGTACACTATAGCTTCCCAATACTTGCCAACACTACCGAGTATTTACATTTACAGCTATCCCAGTATACCAGTAATTTCCAGAGTACCTACTCCACACTCCACTCGACACTTTACTGCATACGCTCACTACGATACTGCTGTGCTTCACTAACACTCTATGTGAATGTCTCTGTTTGTCTCTCCATGTAACTAACTAACTAACTTTCGAGCATAGCTGCGTCCCTTTTATACAGCTGTTATTAACTTCCAGAGAGCTCTAGAATGTTTGACCGCATATTAACAATGAACACAAAGGTTCAGGCGACCGCAAGTAATTAAATACGTCGCGGCTTGTTTGTTTACGTAGCCCGGCTGCTAGCGCGATTGCATCATCGCTATACTTAGACTCTTGTTCAGCGCAGCAGCGGGGCTCACACGTTATATTATTATACTCTGTTCCATTTAAGCCATTCAGTAAATGGTGCTGAAATCAACTTGTCTCTTGTCTTCAATTTCAGCCAATCAGATCAGAGTTCAAAACTATGCCCAATTCTCTACAGTACTGAATTACTTAAATGGAACAAGATATATACTACGTATTAAATACCTAATATTGTTTATTTTTTGAGTAATTTAAATTTTAAATCACGAGTTGTTATTCTGGTATATTAATTTTTAACATAACTCTTTGAGAGTTTATCTGAGGCAAAAAATGTAAGAACCATTTTCTGTACAGGAAATTACGGGCTTTAATTTTATATTCTTGTAAAATTTTGATATGGGCCACTGTTTTCAAGAAAATGGTCAAAAACCTTGCGCCTTTGACCCAAGATGGCGGCAAAATCCGGGGTCGCTAGAAGGTGCAAAATTAGTATGGGCTAGTTGCATAAAACGTTGTTAGCTGATCATGTGTTTAACTACACATTGTAACCATGGATACGTATCAAAAATACATTGGAAAAGAAGCCTTGTCAAAGTTAACAACGTGATTAAAGTTAACAATGCTTTATGCAACTGGGCCTATGTCTTTTTGGAGGTCCGTATATTTATGTAGAAGCACTGGAACATTTGTTAATTAATAAAATCTTTCGTCGACAGTTTAATGAAAATGTGTAAGTACGTAAAAATTCGATTAGAGAAATTACTTTAGAAAATACTTTGAAGTCTGGCGCACACAATTACGTACTTTACACGTAGACAAGCTATTCATTGTGCTCTAACTCCACCATGGCGCGAGCGAATTAGCTCAGGAATAAGTGTATGCGTAAGACCAAGAATACAGCGCAGAACTGCTTTACCTACATAATTGCCTAAAACTAAAGAGTAGAAGGATTACATTTTCATTTATCAAACAGATACGGCCGTATCGATAAGTTTTTGCCTCAGCATGTAGATGTGGTTATTGTTTATGCTTTGAAATATATCTCTGCAAATTTCTGTCAATTTGGACACTTATTGTTTGAAAGTCATTTATGTCAGTTGAATTTAGTGTAATATGGAAAAAATCTAAAACTGTGTCGTGGTTAAATTCTTGCATTTAATATACAAAACATCTGCGCGAATTAAAACCAATTGGACAGTGTTTACGGGGGTTCTGTTTCATCATTTGCTGAATTTAAATATGGCCGTACCAGCTTGGTTAATGACGCGCGTTGAGGATGGTTCCAACTGTGATCACCACTAATAGCATTAAAAATATTCACCAAATGATATTGGATGTCCGTTGAATCAAAGTTGGAGAGATAGTAGAGGTGTGAGCATATCAAAGGATCGCGTTAATTATACAGGCTGCGGCAGAACCAATTGAGCAGTTTCGCGGGGCAGGTGTTCCCTACATGGTTTGGACCGGAGTACGTCATGGCTTTGCCGTGCGTGCGTTTTATGAAAACAACCGATATGTGATTGCGACGCAAAGAGCTTTTCGGTGACGGTTCAACATTCCTCGAAATAATGCTGTTCCTACTGCGAACACAATTCGGTCCTGGATTCGGCAGTTGGAGGAAACTGGTAGCACACTAAGAATAGGTACACATGGCCGACGAAGATCCATCAGAACACCAGAAAATGTGGAGCTAGTGAGAGCAGCAGTCGAACAATCGTCAAGACGTTCTGCTCGAAGGCACGCTATTGCATTGGGGGTTTCAGACCGCAGTTTGAGGAGGATTCTGCATTTAGTTTTCCCTTCAAAATAATAATGGTTCAGGAATTGAACCCAGCAGACTACGCCAACCGCCAAAATCTGTGTGAGGAAATTCTTGCAGCGATCCTTCCTGACGCAGCATTCTTCAGCAACGACATTTTCACCTAAGCGGGATTGTGAATAAACAAAATATTCGCTACTGGGCTGAAAACAACCCCCAAATTGTTCACGAAAGACCGCTACATTCTCCGAAACTAACGGTGTGGTGTGCCGTATTACAATTTGGCGTTATAGGCCCGTACTTTTTTGAAGAGGGAGGCATGACCGTAAATCCCGGGCGTTATGTTTCAATGTTGCAAAATTTTCTGCAGCCCCGATTGGAAGTGGTTGTTGAAGAAGAGGGATTAGGGGACTTTTGGTGCCAACAGGATTGGGCTACAGCCCGCACAGCCCGAAATTCTCTAAACACTTTAAGAGAAATGTTTCCTGGACGTTTAGTGTCTCTGAGAGTTGACGTGGGGTGGATCGCCCGATTTAAGCATATGCGACTTCTTTCTTTGGGGATATCTAAAGGAAAAAGTGTTTAAACGTCGCCCCCAAAACCTGCTAGAGCTAAGGGAGCAGATTGTTGAAGAAGTAAACGTGATACCCCGCGAAATGTGTCAATGGGCTGTTCAAAAGTTCAGAAATCGGCTCCAGCAATGTATTGCAGCTAATGGCCGCCATCTTAAAGACAATGACTGGTACCACAAGCCCCGTACTAAAACCTGGTTTTTGGTGGTTTTAGTTAAAACCAGGACTATATCTTAAAACTACCCTTAGAACTATACCTACTACAAGATCGGTTTTATCGCAGTTTTATATAGTACCCGGGCAACGAGAAAATATATATGGCAACGTTGCGAAATACGAGTTCGATGCGCATATTTTATCTAAAAGTATCTTCCTTTCTAACCTCTCTTTCTGTCAACCTAACTGTCAAACTTCAATTAACTATTCCAAAAGAGTTTTTCAACTAAAATGTAAGTATTTTTTCTCAATAAACAGTTAGTAATGTCAACATTTAGTTAAACTTTTTTGTATTATTTTTCTAGAATGTCAGAAAAAAGTAAAAATCTCGGTAGGAGCATTAATTGGACGAAAGAGGAAAAAATTTTATTGACTGAATGTGTGAATGAAAGGATAAGTATAATTGACAGTAAAAGTAATGATATTAAAGTAACAAAAAATAAAAAATTAGCGTGGATGGAAATTAGGAATGTGTTAGCTGCGAATGGGTATGAACGAGATGTGAACAAAATAAGGGAGCAATGGAAGAGGATGAAATGTAAAGCAAAAAAGAATGTAAGTGTGTATGAGAGGGAGAAAAAGAAAACTGGAGGAGGGTCACCACCGCAAGAACCAGACAATATAGATTTTATAATTAAAAATATGTGCCCGGATGATTTCACCATCGACACATCATTGTACGACACAGACGGTGCAAATAATACGGTAGTATTTATTTAAAATTGATAAATATGTTACTAGTTACTAAATTGTAAAATACATTTTAGGTAGAAGGAAACTTACAGTTACTAGAGACAGAAAACTTATTTCTGGATTGTGAAACTGGGTAAGTAGGTATATATTATTTGCTTTTAAAACTTTTGAAATATGATTTCATATTAACAAAAACTGATTTTTTCATTCCCATTCTTAGCGGCGCTCATCTTTAGAAAAATTTTCTTTCATTTACTATTTAATTGGTTTTCAAATTTGTGAATTGTTTTCATTATTGCAAAATCGGTATTCAGTAGTGATAAATTAGTTTTCATTACTGGAAATTCAGTTTTCCTTTTTGTGAAATTAATTTTTATATATGTGAAATCATATTTCAAAAGTGTGAAACCATGCTGAAAAAGATATACATATTTTTTTAAAAAAGTGAACTACATAATTTGTCTGTATTTTGTGGAAATTATAATAAATAATCAATAAATATTTTGGATGTTTTATTAGCATACTCCTACCTGAAACAACATCCTCGCTACCTCCAGATCCTCAGCAATCCTTACCTGTTCCTGTTACCCCGTCCATAACAAAATCTTCCCGCAAAAGAAAACTGTCATGCTATGAGGAAGAACTATTAAAAATTGAAAAAGAGAAAGCGGATCAAGAATTAAGCCACAAAACACAAATCCAGAGAAAAATTTTACATCATTTGGACCTGGAAACAAAAATAAAAGAAGCCACATTAGAAGCAGCCGAGGCTGAAAGAGATGCTGCGATTATGAAGAAGAAAAAAATAGAATTAGAATATACTAAATTATTAAATACTTAATTAGATTAAGAAATAAATTATTTGTTTTAAATAATATAAAATAATTTTGGTTTAAATTAATTTAGCATAAGTTTTTTTATTGAAATTAATACAAATTTGTGAAGTAAATAAACATAGAAGAAGAATTTTATCTAAAGAACAGAAGAATCCGCTTATTTTAATAACAGTAAGTGCATTTAAAGTAAATATCATTTTTCTAAAGAAATAATAATATATAATAAATATAATAAAAAAATCAATAGACACCACTTCAGGAACCATAATACCAAATCTAATTAAAATGTCTGGCAACAAACTGCTGACGGAACATGTTACCGCGTAATGTAGGTTGTGGTGGCAAATTCAATTGCTCTGACGCCACATCTTCATCACTACTTGCCGAGTCTTCAGAACTCTCCAAATCGGAATCTGAAAATAAATACAAAATATTAGCACAATTGCAATACAAAAAATAATTTAAAATACCTACTTTGTTCGTTTTGTTGCAATCTTATATTATGCAACACTGCCATTGCACTTATTGCAGCTTTGGCAGTATTCAACGACAGAAGTATTCCATTTTGAAGAGCTCTGAAGGTGGCTTTCCACTGTCCGAAGCATCTTTCAATAGTAGATCTTGTTCGTATATGGGATTGATTGTAGCGTACTTCTGGGCCAGTCGTGGGGTTGAGAAAAGGTGTTAATAAATAGTGAGTACAAGGATACCCACTATCGCCCAGTATTATGCCCTGAAGGTGTCCACTCTAAATTAAATTATTAAAAAATTAAAAACTATGAAACGTGTTGGATTTTAAAATATTTTACCTCGAGCTTTTGCTTCATTCCACATTCATCCCATATACGTGCATCGTGAGCGCTGCCCCGCCAGCGAGCGACAAGATCTACTATTTTATATTTCGCATCACAGATAACTTGAACATTTAATGAATACCACCCTTTTCTATTACAATATAACAGGGGTCGTTCCTTGTCCGGATTTTTGATTTTAATGTGGGTGCAATCCACGCATCCAATTATAGAAGGAAACCCTGCTATATTGTAAAAATCTTCTTTCACTTTGTTCAAGTTATCGACATATACATATTCTTGAATATGTGACGCCAGAGCAATGGATACTTTTCTTACAACTTTAGACACACACTGCTGCGACAGCCCATGTAAATCACCTACAATCAATGTAATATAATATTATTATTATATACTCACCAAAAATGTTATTATATTCATTTTAACGTAATAGAATACACTAAATTTATGGTTGCAATTTTGTGGTTTCTGTTAGTTGTTGACTGTCAGTTGTGTTGAAGGTTAGGTTGAATGGTGGTGCGGCTGCGTAATATGCTGAGTAACTGGCGCATAAATTTAAATGTAACTTACCATTGTCTTCTTGATACAGTCCTTTTGCAAAGTATCTTAATGTAATTAATACTTGCATTTCAGCAGATATGGTATTACGGCGTTCTTGTAGTGGTTCCAATTGATCCCTTATTATATTTATTATATAGTGTACTGTTTCTTTGGAAAAACGATATCTACGTTTAAATTCACTTGCTGTCATCAAAATGAGAGGATTCTTCCGTTCTTTAAATAAAATTATTCTTCTTCTATGTCTATTTACTTCTTGAACTGCGCGAGCTGCACGGATTCTTCTAATTACGTCCGCCATGTTTGTTAAAATCAGTCTTAAAACCGCCAGGAGCAGTTTTAGAACGTGGTTCTAAACAATTGCTTTAGTACAAGCAAAAACTACCAGAAACCGAGCTTGTAGTACATATATTTAGTACACCCAAAAACCACAGTCGTAAAACTACCAAAAACCGGGCTTGTGGTACCAGCCATTATTTTTAAAAATTAATGAGTATAAAATGGTAAGTCCTACTGATTTCAAAAATAAAAACATTTTTTTCATATATACCCTGGTTTCTTTTTTATAACTCTTCAATAACTGCTCAATTGGTTCTGCCGTTCTGTTAGATGAGTTAAAGATGTTAAAGTATCGATGGGGAATATGTATTGACGTAAAGGAGTCACCAGTTACGTTTAATATTTTTGAATTACAATATAAAAATGTTGAATACCCCTGCCAATGTATCTGTTTACCTTCACCAGTACAAAACTTCTGGAACATAACATAGTGGCTAAAGAAGTTGCGTGTATTGTTTAACCCTCTCTTGTTTCATTTCACTGTCCATAGCCTGCTGTTTACTGTCAACGCCAGCTGATCATGTAATTAATATTGTAATTAATATAAATAACACGTAGCCTTCATTATGTCCTAAAGGATCGGCTTATTGTATAGTAATTAAAAGAACTCTTTGAAAGCTCTGTTAATCATCACGTCAACGCAATCGCGAACACGACAGTCAATATCCGAACTTGGTTGATGTGCAAAAGAATTTATACGCTAATTTTCAGTTTAATTAATGTTCTGTTTCGAACTTTTTCATAATTTGTAAAGGTTATTAATTTTTTAATAATAACCTTTAGGGAAAAGTACTTTGTATAGCTATAGCAAGTTATAGACGTAGTATTTTCTACGTTTATAGGTATAATTTGGGCATAACATACAGACCATTGTAGCCTTTTTGATAGTTCCAAGTTTCAACACCCATAATTTGGAAATGGGTGGAGAGATGACCCTAAAAGTTTCACCATTCGATTCTACTGACTTTTTTGCATACCTACAAAGTTTTATTCTTCTAAATTATTCATAGAATTATTATAACTAAAACTAAAATAATTACCCCTTAACCTTAAAATTAATTTTAACAAAAACTAAGTACGTATTTCGAGAACTAACTTCTCATCATTAGTAGTACAATAAGTGAAAGTTTATTAAACATGTCAACCATGCCAGAGGTCCTAACAACTCTGAAAAACTAGGGAGAGAACTGGGATTATATAGGGATGGGAGTCACAGGTGAATGATAAGATAAATTTCGTCCAATAATAATGAGTCATTAAATTTTAATTCGTCCAATAAAATTTAACTTTGTATTAAATCGAAAAGTTTTGAGTTTGGTATGGGACCGAGATCTGCGGTCATCAAATTATTTTTATATTTATTTATTATTAAACTCTCGTATGCATCTAAATATCTATCATTATTAATATGTTTTAAAAGTTTAATATTAGAATTGTTAACTTTGTGATTATTAATGAACATGTTGAGCTACACTAGATTTTTCTGGATTACCGCTTTTAAGATGATAAAAATGTTCTTTAAACTGAGTGTAAATTTGTCTTTTAGTTTGACCGTTGTAAACTTTATTACAATCATTACAACTAATTTTATAAATACCGGATTTTTTGTTAGTATCTATTTTATCTTTAGGGTTACCTAATAACGATTTAATGGTGTTATTGGATTTTTAAGTTACGGTTAAATTTTGATTTTTAAAAATTTGTTTCAACTTTTGGAAATTTTATCGTACGGTAGTGTTATGTATTTATTATTATTTTTATTGTTGGATGGCGTTAACGTTGTAAAAATAAAATATTAAAAAATCTGATGTGGCCAGCACATAACCTCCCATCAAATCCATGTTTATAATAGCAATGAGCTTTAAGTAAAGTTTCACTTCCGATTGATAGTTTGTAAACAAAATTTAATTTGTTGTTCCAATAAATAGAAAAGTCTGTAATACGAAATTTTGGATTATATTTTATTATATTCTTCCGCGAAAATCTGTTAAGAGCTCCAAATTAAATACCACTTCCGGTTTTTATAAGTATAGTCAAAATATAATATGTTGTTTCAAATTATACACGAGTTTTAAATACCAAATTTGATAAGTTTTGAATCATGTTTTAATATATTTTTTCAACAAAACCTGTTTATAACTTTCTGTAAAGTACTACTTCCGGTTTATCAAGTTTAGAAAAAAATCTAATATGTCGTTCGCAATAATATAAGTCTTAAATACCAAATTTGAAAAGTTTTGAACTGTATCAATATATTTTTCACGAAAAAGGAGCTTTAAATAAAGCATTTTAAATGGCAATAAATTGATCGCTGTGGTGCATTCTCCACGCCAGCAATGAGTGCCCGTGAGGTGACGCCTGGTAAACGCTTGCACGGTACACATATGTCATCATCATTACCGATATCTGCGTATAAACATCGGCACATCCAGCAATGGGTAATATGCCTTGATGATATATTTATTTTATCACTTCCGGTTTATCAATTTTAGCCAAAATCTAATATGTTGCTTCCCTTCATATAAAAGTCTTAAATACCAAATTTGAAAAGTTTTGGAATATATCATAATATATTTATATATATATATATATATATATATATATATATATATATATATATATATATATATATATATATTTCAGGGCTTCAAGTAAAGTATCACTTCCGGTTTATCAATTTTAGAAAAAATCTAATATGTTCTTATTAATATAAAAGTTTTAAATTTTGGTATACGTTATATTATTATTATTATTATTATTATTATTATTATTATTATTATTATTTATTTATTTTATATATTTTTAATATATTTTTATTTGTTTCAGGTACGTAGAAAATATCTTCTCCTTGCGACGAACATATTGTAAGGTATTTACATTTATAGACTTGGATTTTATCTTTAATTTATCTCATAAATTTTACATCTCCCATTCGCTGAACGTAAGAATGCTTTTAATATAATAAGTACTCATTACCCACTTTTATTTGTAAAGTTAAAAGCATATTAACTTCGCCACATAAAAATTACTTTTTTACTTTAATCCTCTTAACTTAAACCCCTTTACTAAATTATTTTTCGTGTTGCGTAAACCACAAATGTCGAGAAAACACTCAGTAGGCTTTGTTTTATAGTTTTATGCATTTGTTATTTTGTTGGCATGGAAACAATGACGTCAAACGCTTGTCAAGCGTTTAATAAGATGTTTTTATTCAAAGAACGTATCGCCTATTTCCAATGAGACGATATTATAGGCAGAATATGTTTGTATTCACCAGATGTTCTATTGTAGACAACAATAAGTGTGGACTTGTAAAGCTATTAAAATAGGAATTTTGAATATTGGATATCTATGTTGATAATAAGCGAGAACAATTTCTCATCTTCAGTTGTAGATTTTTTAGATTAATAATCGTATCGCAACATCGAATGAGTAATTAAAAATTGTTGTCAAAATTTCGATTTGCATTTTTACCTTCCGCTACCCTTGGTAAAGGAGGTATAGGGATCGTGCTAAAAATCAAATATCGAGATTTTGGTAAATGAGGACGTTTCAAGGTCCATAAAATCCAATTTTAACATTTTCACGATGATGTCTGTGTGTATGTATATGTGGATCTTCCACTCTAACTCAAATATTATCATTCAGAAAAATTTGAAAACTTGTATTTCATTTCAACCTTTTTCTAATATGGAAAGAGCCCATTAGATTTTGGTGTAAATCGGGCAACCGGAAATGGCACTTTACTTGAAACTCAAAATAGTTTTTCTCCGAAAAATACCTTTAAATGTTTTTTTTTCTACAAACACTATTAAAAATTGAATTTTTAACACGGCATACTTCAATTAAAAATGCGATATTTTAATTCTAGTGTTAAAAGTAAATTACATTGGTAATGACGAATAGAAAAACAAAACGACACATTATGTCAAAAAAAAAAAATATATATATGTTTTGGATCACTCCGCTTCGCGTCGTATTCCAAACTTCCTTCTCACAAAATAAAATGTCACTTTTAACACTTATATCATAAATAACTATTTCGAGATTTATGTTATTATAAAAATTAAAGATTGTTAAATTTTCTACAGATCTGCAATAATACTTTTTCTACATATTTTATGAATAAAATTATCTATAATTTAAATCCCGGAACCTACGCTTTAAACAAACAAAACGCAGTTATTCAAATGCATGTAACTGACAGATAAATGTCACTATCAAAGAACTAATCATTTCAAAATAAAGTAAAAAGAACAATAGAAAAGGAATTCAATACTGTTTCCAGCATAAGTAAATATGTAGGTATGTATTTAGATTAATAACAATTCACAAAAAAGTTTGAGCTAATCCTCATTTTTGGATAAGTGAATTCTATTCTATCTCGGCATTTAAAATTTAATCTTTATTTTATTATAGCTCCGGTGAATCAATGGTTAGAGCAACGCCTCGTATAAGTCATGAGTACGCTCGAGGATCTGGGTTCGAATCCCACTAAGGTATGGATGTGTGTGAATGTGAACCCACTCTGTAATTGGGATTTAATCCTGTTGAGGGGTTAAAAAAGGTAGTTACTTAGTTTAGATTAGACTATATTATAAAGGTAATGGCGGGAGGTATTGTGTTGGCCACACCAGATTTTTTAACTCTGTATCCATTGAATATGAAGTATAAAATGTAATCAAATCGTAGAGAGAATAAAATATTATTTAATATTTATAAATAAATAAATATATCATCACGGCTTATTACCCATTGCTGGGTGTGCCAATCTGTTTGTACACAGATATCGGTAATGACGATATATTTGCACCGTGCGGGCGATTATCAGGCGTCACCTCACGGGCACTCATTGCTGGCGTGGAGAGTGCTCCACAGTGGTCGATTTTGTGTCATTTAAAATTCGAAATAATTAGCGTCGGTTCCCCAGATTCGCGACCTGACACTCAGGCACGCGGCCACGAGACCCCATTTAATATTAATAAATAAATATATACTATATACTCAACTGACTCAACAGCGTCTATATATTCAACTGCTCGGACAGAAGTCTCCTCTTTCACAACACTATCTGTCTATTTATTTATAATAATAATAAATATGGAAAAATGATATTTAACAGTGTTTCTTTTTCAAGAAAAACTGTTAAAATCTTAAAATGAGGGTACTTCCGGTTGACCAATTATAACCAAAATCTAATCATCTCTTCACATGGATGTAAAGAAAAGGAATACGAAAGAATTATAATTTTTTGAATTGTAGTATTTATGGTAAAAATAATCTATCGTAATAAATGTTGCATTCATTTCTGTTTTTGCTGAATGCGAGTCTGTCCAGATTGTATAGGATATGTATAGGATGTGTGAAAAGGACACGTCCTGTATACAATGGAGGTCGCCGGCTGCATGGAAATCAAGTAGGCGCCTTTCCCAGTATACACTACCTCCCTAGTAGCCTTCGTTACTATTTCCTGTCCTCTCCTATCGAGTCAGAATAGTAAAAAATGTGCAGAATAACAACTACGAAGCCAAACTCATAACAATTCGGTCGGTTTACATTTTCAATAAATTATAAGACTGGTGATAACAATTCGTCTGGCGTTTTAAGCGTCATCTTCTAGTCCAGACTTACGAGAGAAGATCCATAAATTCGCTCCCTATGTGTAAAAGAAAAGTTCTATAAAAACTTTAATATATTTATTTTTCTATATAATCCCATTTAACTTTAATACATTCATGACACCTATCAATTAATTTTTCTAAGGGCCACTTTTACAATCATTAGATAAACCTCGTATAACGCTATACCAGGTATAAAATTGGAAATTGTATTTTACAAACCTCGGGTAAACCTCAGATAGAATAAACACAAGTATTTCTTATCCCATAAAAATCGGTCGTATAAACATCGGATATCCCTGGTTCTTATGGTTACCACGTAAACACAAAAGGTGTGTTGTTATTCATACGTTTGACAGATGTCAATAAAGTTTTATTTATCATCACTCTTAGAATCAAAAACATCGTTTATATCATCTAACATCGTGAAAAATGCAAATTAGAAGGCAGAAATAACAATATTGAAGAAAAATAGTCTAAGAAGATAATTTTATTGTATTAATACCAACCTAAACTGATTTGACGTAATTCCTGGTATAACTATCTGATAGATAAAAATGCATTGTAAAAGATAGTCTTGTTTATCGAAGGTATAGTTGCTAGAATAAAGTTATACCTCCGACAGATATATATATCTTGGTCTTGTAAATGGTTATTTACAGCAGTAATCAGTTCTTCATTGGTCGACACCTTTGTCCCATTAGCTCCTTTTTCATATTGGACAAAAATAAAAGTCACTGGGGGCTAAGTCAGGACTGTAGGATGCATGATTTATTTCTTCAAATCCACATGCTTGCAATGCGGCTACTGCTGCGCGAGCTCTGTGGACATGGGCATTATCATGCAAGAGTGGCTAATATTCCACGAGGCTTTTCTTTAATGGCTTCTTTTAAACGGTGTAAGATGTTAGCATTATATTCTCCTGTTATCGTTGTATTTCTTCCTTCAATCAAAAGAATTCGTTGAGAATCTCAAAATATTGTTTCCATAATTTTTCCTGCCGACTGCGCCACTTTAAACTTCTTGGAGTGCTCTTTGTCCTTCTTGTGCCACTGCATCGATTCTTGTTACGACTCTGGGTCATAAAAAACCCACGTTCTATCCCCTGTTACAATTTTATTAATAATTTCAGCTGGATTATCTCTACATAATTCTACGAACTCTTTACATGTGGTCATCGCGTTCGTTTTTGAATAGCTGTGAGTAATCGAGGCACCCATCTTGCAGAGACCTTTATCATACGCTTGATTATTCGCTTTACTTCTGCAAAAGGGCACTATACCAATTTTTTTTAAAAAAAATTCTGGCAGTACTGGTTGATCTAACAATTTTAGTACAAACGCAACTTAAAAATATTACGGCGCGCGCGAGTCACGATTTTAAAATAAGGCAACCAATCATACTTATCTAACAGACCTCGTAGTTCTATAGTATTTTTTAAGGCAGGGATGGCGAACCTTTACGTATCAACGTGCCATTTTTCTAAAGAAATGTTTAATGAGGTCATAGACGTGCCATCAAATAATTTTGACTTTATGATTATTGGGAAAATAATAATAATAAATACTATCAACTCAAAACTCTTTATTTACTACAAAAAAATAGGAACATTTTGCAATGTTTCAATTATATGCGTAATTTAAATTAAAGTAAAATTAGTGGACTTCTGTTGTTGCAGATTAGATGACAAATAACATATGTTAGGGTTGTAAGATGTTACTTTTAGCAGAATGCATGCTGAACTGAAGTCATCTGTCAATCGGTTTCTAACCGAGTCTTTAATGTTATTCATCCCTGAAAATAATGGCTCGCAGGCAATAGGTTGATGAAAATATTGTTAAAATAGCATGAGCCAGCTTCTTCAAACAATTAAATGTGTCTGGTAACGCATTCCATGTTTCCAAAATTTTGTTATTAGCAGTTTCACTTATATTACTTGTCAATCTTTCTGTTTCAATTAATTCTAACTCTTTCCTTGTTTCAATAAATTTTTTAATCCATATTGAATTAGACTGGAAATCAATCAGCTGCAATTTCAAATTCTTCAATTTCCAACCAATCGAATTGGGACAAATTCAGTTTATCAAATGACGTCACATCTGGGTACATAATAAACTTGAGTATTTCCGATAATTCTTTGAACTGAGTAAATCTCGCTGAAAATTCCTTGATTGAAGAAGCAATCACAGAAATAAATTCTGCAGTAACTTGGTCTTCGTCTGGTTTCTCATGTATTTATAAATCGTTGATATATTTTTTCAAATCGCAGCCCGCGCACTGCACCCGAACATTCCGTAGCGTAGGGATCACTTGCGTTCGCTCGTCATATAATACCTACTTCACACTTTTTTTCGTAGTGCATCATAATGAATTTTGTGAACAGTGACGTGCCCAAAATATTGTGTCGCGTGCCATTGGCTCGCCATCCCTGTTTTAAGGCATAGATTTTTGTCCTGTGTGTCTTTTAAGCTGTTTACATATGTTTGGACCAAATGTTCTGCATCATATGTCATCCTTGTTGTAGAATTCGAGTAGCGAGTAGTATTTCGGACTTGGTTCACGTCCGCGTGACAATTAATAGCTGATATTCCGCCGGGTTTAAGCGTCTGTTAAATTTATAGGCCGTTCGCTCGTTCAATAAAATTAGCATTTATGATATGTTTTATTTTAAAAATTGTTGTTTGTAAATGAAAGTAACGCAGAAGGGAAGGCCACCGCCGGTTTACGGCCGGGCTATGTTTAGAATGTTTATTACTACTCAGAAATTCACAAGCCTCTTTTTATTTTATACTATTTTCAGAAGTTTACGCCGGAAAGACAAGATAAGCTAGATCAATTTTACTTCTCACATCGAGCAATCTTTTTACCTCTCGCTAAGAGAGGTATTGTATTCATGCTAAAAATTGCATATCCAGATTTTAGTGAATAAGCACGTTTTAAGGTCCCTAGAATCCGATTATAACATTTTACGATGATGTCCGTGTGTGTGTGTGTGTGTGTGTGTGTGTGTGTGTGTGTGTGTGTGTGTGTGTGTGTGTGTGTGTGTGTGTGTGTGTGTGTGTGTGTGTGTGTGTGTGTGTGTGTGTGTGTGTGTGTGTGTGTGTGTGTGTGTGTGTGTGTGTGTGTGTGTGTGTGTGTGTGTGTGTGTGTGTGTGTGTGTGTGTGTGTGTGTGTGTGTGTGTGTGTGTGTGTGTGTGTGTGTGTGTGTGTGTGTGTGTGTGTGTGTGTGTGTGTGTGTGTGTGTGTGTGTGTGTGTGTGTGTGTGTGTGTGTGTGTGTGCGCGTGTGCGTGTGCGTGTGCGTGTGTGTGTGTGGGTGTGGGTGTGTGGGTGTGTGGGTGTGTGTGTGTGTGTGGATGTTGGATTCACTATATCTCAAATACTATAAGACTTAAGACATTTTTAACTACGGATTCCTCAATCTAACAAAAATGGGAAGAGTCGAGGCAATTTTGGTAACAATTGGACAACCGGAAGTAGTAGTTACAAGAAAAAAATCATCTAAATATTATTTATCGAAAATTTATGTAAATACTTATATTCAAGAACGTTAAATTCTTTATTCGATAAATATAAATTCATTATTATATCTTCTAGAGATTTAGAGATAAAAAAAGCATATAAAATAATTTGATGTAAAAAATCTCATCAAACTACTATACTCTATCCGTTTTAACTATAGAGCGTTGAGTGAGATAGGGCCTACGATTCTAGCTCTCTGATTGGTTTAAACGTGAACCGAGTTTACACAGTAAAATAATTGACGCGAAATTTAAATTTGCTTGACAACTGCATCAATTATTTTGACGTCTGTCAAAAGTCAATAGTACACGATTTATTACATATTATTAATTTCTGTTCAGTTCTGTTTGTTAATTTTCATAGTGTTTTGGTGTTATATTTCATATTACATAGTTTTCGTTGAGCGCGTTTTCTTAGTTTTTAGTTACTACTTCGTTAGTTTTGTTATTGTTCTCTTCGTTAATATTATGGATAAAAATAGATACATACAAGACAAAATTAATGAAAAAATGTCAATTAGAAAGATTTTTTAAATCCAGGAATGGCGCCAAAATTTGAATTTTTTATTTATTACTTGTAAAAACGGCCGCGCTCTAAATTCCATCTAGTCTATAGTTAAAACGGATAGAGTATACAAGGCAAGAAATTCAAATGTTTGTAATTGACACATTAATGTCACTGTCAAAAATATTTGTATGCCTCTGTCAAAAATATTTGTATGTACATTATTATGAAGATTATGAAAATAAAAAAGTCAACAACGCAAAAGAATATACGTAAAAAAGAATATAAAAGGAATTTGCGAAAAAATGACGGATATAAAGAAAAAGAAAAGGAAAGTAGAAAAAGAAAATTTCAGGATATTGAATATAAAGAAAATGTATGTATTGTACGTAATTTATTTTAAAATACCCTATAAATTTTGCAAATATAAGTGAGAATTATTTTGTAGTGAGACATGAATATATGTATTTGTATATAAAAATATTTTTCGTTTTATGCGTACAACCAGGTAAAATATCTCGCGAGAGGTTATGTGTTGGCCACATCAGATTTTTCCGAGTGGTTTAGTGTAAATTTTCACAAAACTTTGTCATGCAGTTTTGTTTTATAGTATTATTTATAATAATTCGTTATAGGTAGTTCAATAGACACTTACAGATTTGACATCACTCTCAAGAGAGAAATAAAACACCCCAATACAAACAAACCCCCTCTTGTTGTCTCGTCTATCTGTCAGAGGATTAAAACCTAGCTTTCTATTCCGAATTATAGCATTAAAAATAAGTATAAAACAAGAATAAGTATCTGGAGCAACTAATATAATTGTAATTTTGTAATAAAGCTTGAATGGATTAGGACAAAAAATAACAAAAAAAGTAATTTTAATGTCAAATACGTGCAATTTTATAATTGGGTCTATACTTCATGTTGGCCTTGCGCCTTGCGACAAGGAAGTCATGTGGTGTCCACATCAGATTTTTTAACTCAATATCCATAGAAAATGAAGAATAAAATGTAATCAAATCGTGTAGAGAATAAAATATCCTTTAATATTTATAACAACATTAAATGTGAAAAAATAATATTTACCAGCGTTTTTTCAAGAAAAACTGTTAAAATCTTCAAATGCGCTCTTCATATGGATGTAAGGAAGAGAAATACGGAAGAATTATAATTTTTAGAATTGTAGTTTAGGAGTTATCAACGGACATCATCGTAAAAATGGTGCTGATTCACGAAAAATTTACCACCGATTTTTTGATCGAAGACATACGTTCCTTATCTAAAGGTGACGGCAAAAAGGCAAAAACGGTAGCAGGACTAAGATATAGGAGCTAAAAAGTATGACGGCCCAAACATTTTTGCTTAGTAGATTCGGTAGTCGAAGTGGTAAAATTCTATTAGATCCCACATATGTTGAAACTCGGCCCATTTGTGGGTATAATAATGTCCAATCTGAATTTTTGACTAAGAGAAAATAAGGTTTTAAACTTTAAAATTCCTGGCCATTCAAATTTATATACATATGACTATCTTTTCTTATTTATACACAAAATTATTCTTCTCTTACACGAATATCATTTTAGTCTACAAAATTTATTCTCTGTAAAATTTCCTTTTATCTGTTTATCATTTTTAAATCTTCTTGACGATAATTTTTATTTTACTACTGCATATGAAGAGAAGTTACAGCTGATATATACACGCCTATGCCATAAAGTATCCACTTTATAGCGGTATTTAGATATCTCTAAATATATTCCGTGTTTGAATGAACATAGGATTAAAATAGTTTAGTTAATCCATACACGCCACATGGTGACAAGACGGCTATTGAATTTATTTTATTTTAGGAAAATTTGGAATTTTATTATGACATACATTTTTACAATATTACCCCCTTTTTTCGAATCTGTAAGACTTAATATCAAGTAGTCTAGATAATAAAACAAAACTGCATATTTTTTGCTTGTACATCTGTCACAAGTGTAATTACATATTTTGATCCGTTTCGTAAAATTAGTTCAATTTTTACCTCTCGCTAAGAGAGGTATTGTATTCATGCTAAAAATCGCATATCCAGATTTTTTACCTCTCGCTAAGAGAGGTATTGTATTCATGCTAAAAATCGCATATCCAGATTTTAATGAATAAGCACGTTTTAAGGTCCCTAGTATCCTATTATAACATTTTTACGATGATGTCCGTATGTGTGTGTGTGTGTGTGTGTGTGTGTGTGTGTGTGTGTGTGTGTGTGTGTGTGTGTGTGTGTGTGTGTGTGTGTGTGTGTGTGTGTGTGTGTGTGTGTGTGTGTGTGTGTGTGTGTGTGTGTGTGTGTGTGTGTGTGTGTGTGTGTGTGTGTGTGTGTGTGTGTGTGTGTGTGTGTGTGTGTGTGTGTGTGTGTGTGTGTGTGGGGATGTGTGTGTGGATGTTGGATTCACTATATCTCAAATACTATGAGACTTAAGACATTTTTAACTACGGATTCCTCAATCTAACAATAATGGGAAGAGTTGATTGAGTTTTGGTAACAATTGGACAACCGGAAGTAGTAGTTACAAGAAAAAAATCGTCTAAATATTATTTATCGAAAATTTATGTAAATACTTATATTAAAGAACGTTAAATTCTTTATTCGATAAATATAAATTCATTATTATATCTTCTATAGATTTAGAGATAAAGAAAGGCATATAAAATAATTTGATGTAAAAAATCTCAGATCAAACTACTACAAGGCAAGAAATTCAAATGTTTGTAATTGACATATAAATGTCACTGTCAAAAATATTTGTATGCCTCTGTCAAAAATATTTGTATATTATTATGAAGATTATGAAAATAAAAAAAAGTCAACAACGCAAAAGATATACGTAAAAAAGAATATAAAAGGAATTTGCGAAAAAATGACGAATATAAAGAAAAAGAAAAGGAAAGTAGAAAAAGAAAATTTCAGGATATTGAATATAAAGAAAATGTAAGTATTGTACACAATTTATTTTAATATATCCCATAGATTTTGCAAATATATGTGAGAATTATTTTGTAGTGAGACATGAATATATGTATTTGTATTAAAAATATTTTTCGTTTTATGCGTACAACCAGGTAAAATATCTGGCGAGAGGTTATGTGTTGGCCACATCAGATTTTTTATATTTGAAAGAGTGATTTGGACAAAAATGTATAGAATAAACAAAATTGAATATAGAGCTATAATAAAGTTTCTGACAAAACAGGGAAAAAATCCGACAACCATTCGGGAAGAAATGTTGGCAGTGTATGGCGACTCTACTCCCTCCGACTATACAATTAAAAAGTTGTCCAAGCTTTTTAAGTGGGGTAGAAAGTCTCTAGAAGATGACCCTCGCTATGGTCGGCCTATTGAAGCCACCACCGGAGAAAATGTGGATAAAGTGGAAAGGATGATTTTAGAAAATGCAAAGCTCAAGATTAAAGAAATAGCAAAAATATGTGACATACCAGAAACAACAGTTTTACGGATAGATGGGTGACCATGTTTCCGAATCATTTTATTTGTATATTATGTAGATTTCTGCAAAGAATTACGGTTTATAGTGCCTCCCAATAATATAGTTTTTGGGTGTGGAATTTGTACCACATTTCCTTATAAATACTCAAAAAAAAATTTAAAACATAATACTAGAAATGGCTGTCATATATTTGACACCAGAATATAAGAAAATAAGCAAGTCCTACCTTTCCGTAGACTTCCGTAGATGATCCATGTAAATTTGTTGTCCACTCCGCTTTTCTGGAACTGCAAGTCTTCCGCAATTCCACACCACATATGAAGACCACACTGCAAAAAGAGGAATGCTATTAGCCGTGTTCCTTCGGGCTGTGATTCGCAATCTAAATTATAAAATTGATCATGATTAAGAAGAATAATGTTTTTCGTTTCCTATTCGTTATCCTCACTTTATCATTTTGTGATCACTAGACAACCTTTCCCTTCATAATCAACCATTGTGAGTGATTCTCACGGATTTAGTTTAAAGGAACTACCATTTTCGGGTATGACGACTTAATATTAACACCCTGTATGAATAATATCGGTAATGGATCAATTCTTTTCCTCAATCTATTTTAAATAGGCTACTACCCAACATATTACTTAAGGTATATAGAGTGTAATATTACGCCAAATTGAAATTATATTAATCGTAACTTGCTATTTAATAAAGTGTATGTGAGGTGAAGTCTATAATTTGCTTGCTTGAGTGCGTTTACAACCACCAACGTAATAATAAAATTTTATACGCACAATCATAATTCTAACTACAATTATTATCGAGCTATACACGGCTAAACAGATGATATTACTAGTAAAATATACCTCAAGAGAAATGTAAATAAACTTGCTGTCTTGTAAGGATGATAAGAGATTTACCATATAATTGTAAAGATTGTAAATGTGTGTGGGCAATTATCAGAAATAATACCACAAAATTTCCTGATTTTATCGATAAATTTTTATGTTGCACGTAAATCCCGATGCCTAATGTCAGTTCTGGAGGGATTTTGCTTAAAAGCAAAAAGAATGAGTGCTTGAAAATAAAAGTTTTTGATCGATCGCCATTTTGTCATTTCGGAAAATAAAAAATCTGATGTGGACACCACACGACTTCCTTGTACACAAGATCAATATGAAGACCCAAGTATAAAATTCCACGTATTTGATGTAATTTGACATTAGCATCTATTTTTTATTTTTTTGTTATTTTTTGTCCTAATCCATAGCAAGCTTCATTACAAAAACCAATAAGTATATAAGTTTTAAATATACATATCTCGCTTATACAAAGGGCTAATTTAATAATGTGCTAGACACAGAATTTAATTCTCTAAAATTTTTATTTGAAGCATTTATTTCTAAAATCAAAACGAAACCATTTTATTGAAGAAAAACTGTTAACAACTTCAGGTAATATGTCACTTCCGGTTAGCCTGTTTTAAACAAAATCTACTATGTTATTCCAATTGATATAAAAGTCTTATTTACCAAATTTGAAAAGTTTTGGATTATATTTTTAAATAGTCTTTCATTAAAATCTATTATAGGCTTCAAATAAAGTACCATTTCTAGAAATTATAATAATAATAATAATAATAATAATAAATCTTTATTGACCGAAACCAAAAGGCGAGGTTCAGCCAAAGGCTGGTCTTCCACCTAACCATACACACATATAAACATGATGTGCAAGATGCCAAAATGACAAATTGACAACTTTATAAATCAAAAACATAGTCCAAATATATACATGAAAAAATACAGCAATATAAACAAAACACTGATCCTAATTTTACACAGATATTAACTATAAATGACAATGTAAAATGTAATTCATGAAAAAACAATGGTACTACTGAAACAATTACAAATTATATTGATCATAGTTTACACAAACATTAACTGGATGTAAATGACAATTTATTAAGTAAAACATGGAAACAAGAAAAATGAAAAAAATAAAAATGGTGCTACTCAAATAATTTCTTAATTTTATTTTTAAATGAATTTACACCAGAGATTTCAAATCATTCGGTATATTATTATAAAGAAATGGTGCGAGGTAAGAGAAAGAGCCCTTAAATTTAGATTTTCTATATAAAGGAACAATGTATAGATCTTTCATCCGTAGCGTATAGTTGTACTGTTTTATTATTAATTTGTCGAGCAAATAATGTGGGGTACCAGTTTTTATAATTTTCTGTATTAGACAGAGATACATCTTTGTTACACGATCATCAATAGAGAGCATCTTAGCCATTGAGCGATATTTGGTAATGTGATCGAATTTACGCACACCATAAACAAAGCGTAAACACGAATTCTGCAGTAGAGTAATTCTATGTTTGTCAGTTTCTGTTAAATTTGGTACGTATGTGCAACCGCAGTAATCAAAGAGTGGTAAAATGAGAGCATTTATGAGGAGAAGTTTCACATCGACACTGAGATCATTTATAAACTGATAAAGATTATGTAATGACCAAAAAGGGAGGTGCACAACTAGATGTTATACATACGCACGTACGTACAGACGTCACGACGAAATTAGTCAAAATGGATACAGGGATGGTCAAAATGGATATTTCCGTTGAAATCTGAAAACCGAAATTTTTCGCGATTACAATACTTCCTTTATTTCGTACAAAGAAGTAAAAATAATTGTAAACGCAATATTTATTGTTTTTCTTTGATGTTTTTCTTTTCATCCAGTAAACTTACTGGATTGGTAACTTGTTGAGAACCGCGGATATGGTAGCCGGTAGCACTGGCTGTCGTGTTGGGTGTGAGCGATGCTAATGTGTATGCACTGATTTCTTTTGCTTTAATTAACTAATTAAATGAATATGTTTATGTATGCGATTATAGGTTCTCATGTAATTATTATACACGGTAACTACATACCTGTTTACGTCTTTCAAGATATTTTATCACAATATCCACTAACAGATTGAAGACTGTACTTAGGAACGATTTTTTTATGTGGGCTAATGTGGACGTTTTTCTTACGGTTATCAAACAGTTTGATAACGATGACGTAATCGCGCTAGCAGCCGGGCGTCGTAAACAAACAAAACGCGACATGTTTAATTACTTCCGGTCGCCTGAACCTTTTGTGTTCGTTGTTGTTGTAGGATCGAACATTCTAGAGCTCTCCAGCTATATAAAAGGGTCGCAGCTATGCCCGAGAGTTAGTTAGTTCACATAGAGTGTTAGTGAGTTTAAGAAGCACAGCAGTATCGTAGTAGCGTATGCAGTAAAGCGTCGAGTGGAGTAGGTACTCTGGAAGTTACTGGTATATTGGGATAGCTGTGGAAGTGTATACTCGGTAGAGATGACGAGTATTGTTAAGCTAGGTATACAAGGACAGTAACAGCGAATTGGAGTGGATACTCGGCATTGGTGGCATACAGATAGTTGGTGATACTAAGGCTGTGGAAGGATAAAGTTAGTTACATAAATAGACAGACAGTGAGGTGAAAGGTGTGACTTCTGTCCGAGCAGTTAAATATACAGACGTTGTTGAGTTGTAATAGTTATTTGTATATCAAGGCCGCGAAATCACTTTTTAGCGTACCGAGAGAAAAATTATCGCCGAGGCCGCTTGCGGACAGGGTGTACACAATATTTTTTGAGCAACGGTAAAAAATATGTAATTATGGGGTCTATTTAGAATTCAATATTTGTGTAGTAGTAGTAGTCGTTATTCTCGGTACTGAAAGTGGTTACTGTGAACAATTGTTAAGCGTTTTGACAGTCTTTGTCATAATGTCTGCAAAAACTATAGGTGCGTTCAATAAGCCCAGCAAAATAAGCAACCGGAAGTAAAATTTGTTGAACGACTTTGCTAGCTTAGCATTTGCTTGATTTGCTCGCAAGCAATCAAAGCCACAAATTTCTCGCTTGTCTTCCTAAGTGTCAAATATATTGGCGGGAAATATAAATTATATATACATGAAGTTAACTTGAACTGTTTCTATTTCTTTATATGGTGCGTATTTGTCAACCACATGTCAAAAAGGCTTTGAGAATTTTGTGATGCATGTTTATAACATTATTAAATTTGAAATATTTTGTTATAATTAATATAGCTTCTTCAAAATTAATCCCACTATCTGCAAATAAATGTATAAATTCATTTTCCATAAGTTCCCAGACCAAGAAAAGAGATACGAGAGATACATATGTTATATTTGACAACTTATAACTTTCTCGATGACAGTTGTGGATGACAGTTCATGGTTATAAGTAGCAAACCGTTCAATGTACTAAGCAACAAGCCTCGTTTGCTTACCTAGCATTTGCTTGATTTGCTTACTTCATTGAACGCACCTTATGTATTTATGGTTGTTATCACGTTTTTATTTGACATGTGACAGGTTATATCATTCAAATATTATTAATATTGACCTTTCTGCCAAATATTGGTGTTTTTGTATTTTAGCAGGATGCAATTTATTGTACGTATAGATTTTGTGTCGACTGGAATAATGATCAGAAGAACGTTGAAATCTGTGGTGGAAGAAAGTTGCTTTTGACATTGTGAAAACTCTGTGTGATGTTACATATTCAGTCAAACTAAAAAAAATAAATCTACCCATTAATTTTCAATCACGTTGAGATCATTTGTAGGAATTAACAAATCCGTTCTAAATAATGTTGAAGTTTCCAAATATGACATAAATATCATATTGTTCTTTAGTTGTTTTGGGAAATCGTTTGCATACTAAATATAATTGACAATTCATTATTTAAAAAAAAAAAATAAAGCGTTGACAGGAAAGATTAAGGTTAGATTAGGTTCATATGTGTATAATAAAGTTAGCTATTATCAAATAATCTGGTTCATTCACAAGTATGATTTTGTAAAGATTATTAATAATACCGACGTATGTTCTGAATTGACAAATTCATAAAGATTGTTACAAATGTCTTTATGATAACAATCTCTCTACAAATTTTAAACAATTTCATTGTAAATAGAAAGATAGATTTCAAGGTGGCTATGGGATTGACATTTGATAAACAAAACCATGCACTTTTCAAGTGTCAAAGTGATTGTTTACTTAATTTTGCTGGCTGTATTGCGGCTGCGAAATACTTATTTCGCGTCCGGTTGTACAAAATGATATTTAACAACGTTTTTTCAACAAAAACTGTTAAAATCTTCAAGTTGTTAAGTGTAACAAACACTTGAAAGCTATTTTCAAATTGCCGCCAACGTGTGAGCCCACGATGGATAGTTTTTGCCTTCTTGGTGCAAACGCAAACTCCGTAATGGCAATCCGGTGTTTGTACTGTTTTTGGTCTCAGGCGTAGAGACTTTTTGAACGATGATCAACTGTGAGATAGTCAAGTTGGCTATGGTGAAATAGCCGACGATCATTTCTTGTCGCAATGCCACTACTATTATTATCATTACGGTATTTGTAGTAGATACGTGTGGAAGTAATTACCAAGTACTTTATCGTAAGTTAGATGTAGTGTGTGCATCTTCCAGCATTGTGGAATGCATATAGTATATAGTAGCGCCAGGTATGCCCGTCAGACTGGAATAATGCAACTAATTTGTTCCACGCAATAATCTCATTCACAAATTGTGCTGCAGTCAACACCCGAGGCTGTCTGGTCGAGCCGTGACCACCTCGTTCATTATCAAGACGCTATTCTCTATCACGAACCAGAATGCAGAATAACATTGCCTGCAAGAAGTCCAATTTTCAATCACATTTTGGTATATTTGAGACTCCAAACGGTATATTTCGCATCGTATGTTCTCTCTTGAGTCTTGAAGTGTTCTTAGCATATTGGCGTAGGCGAATAATTCAAATAAGCCCAGAGAAAAAATCTAGATGTGTTAAATCACACAATCTTGGCGGTCAATTTATATCACCGTTTATGAAAAGCATTCAGGGAACTTTTCCCGTTAAACAGCGATTATTTTATCATATACAGGGTGTAAATGAAATAAGTGCATTAAATTTGACCAGTAGTATAACTCATCGAGAGCAACAATATTTCTTAATAACTTTTTCTCGAAATCGCATATTTTTTTTAGCATTTTTACCAACCCGTAAATTGACGAGTCGTTCCAAATATTTTTGTGATAATTGAATGCAGCAGCAATAGCTATGAAAAATTTTGTTTTAGCAATTGACAGTCCTGTCAATTGTTGCAATTAAATTTTGACATTAGTAATAAACTTGTTTATAAGGTAAAATTCTGTAAAAATTCGAGTACACAGACATTGTAATTACTTACCTATGGTTTATTTATTTATTTTTTACTCGTATCTGTACTATATTTTACTTGACATCACGGTTCACATAAAGACAAGTGTATTGGAGTTGCCAACGCATTTACACGGAGCGTTTCCAAATCATCACCAAATCATTCTGTTCTTAATATTCGCACATTTGTTAATCTTGTACATCTTTATCACAATACGGAGTGTCACATATGACAATTTTTAAAAAATCAACAGTTGTATCCATACCATGTGCAAAAAGTTCAATGTTTTCAGCACATAACAGACTTCAATTTTGGGAATGGCTCATAATGTTCATTAATGAGACTGAATTTACTTGGGAAGGTGTATTTATTATGCACAATACACATCTTGACAGACGAAAATGCTGTAAAAATTTTCATTAAAAAATGTTTGGGGAACAATAAATGGACGACTAATTATTGGTACTCATGTACTTCTTTTAAATGGACAAAAGTTTGTACTTACATTTTTTGAATAACGAATTTAGACTATTATGATTTGTCGACAATAAATAATCATCTCATAACCTAATAACTATGCTTTTGGTCTTCGTCTCGTTACCTCGTTTCTCCTTGTCTTCCACTATTCACGTGATTTAAAAACCTGGTTCAATACACAACTTTATACTTTTGTTATCCAATATTTAAATTTATTTATTTTAAAAATTGTACTATTACGTATTAATTAATAATAATGTTATTTCCCTTGATTCGTTTATTAATGACTGTGACTGTAAGTGTAACCGATAACCGAGAATTTTTGAGCTGCTTGTATCTCACTTGAATACGGCAGCGCAGTCATTTGTCTCTTTGTTCTCCATAGGCGGGTAACGAAATATGCAACAAATCTTTAAAGAATTTTAACTCAAAATCTAAAAGACTTAAAAAAAAAAGTTATTAAGAAATATTGTTGCTCTCGTCTAGGTACATTACTGGTTAAATTTAATGCAGTTATTTCATTTACACCCTGTATAATATCATAAGTGAAAGATATTCGGATGACTATTTCCAAAATAAAAAAAAAACAGGTATTTATATATTTTTTTCTTGTCAAAAATCTTCTAATTTTTATTGTGTTTTGAAGTGTTATATTTAAGTTTGCTTTTTCAACGTTTTAAATAAATTCCTGTCCGAATCGCCCCGTTTTTAATAAAAACTTATAACACTGAAAATATATACACTTTGACAGGTACGTAAACAATATGTTTCTAAAACGTCAAAAAATTTTCGCTTATCAAAATTCTCTCACTTGTAAAAATACATCTTATTGGCTCAAACTTGGTAACTAGGTAGAATCCTGAATTTGGATTGGCTTATAAACTTATGAGTGAAATAGCCACTTAAATGCCACGTAATGTCGTCTTGTTGAAAAAGTCTGATGTGGCCAACATCAAATCTCCCGCTATTTAATTTTTATTAATTTAAATATACATACTTACATATTTAGTTATTGCGGAAACTGTATTAAAATCCATTCCATATAACTATGGTTCTATTTACTATTTTCTTTTTAAAACATTTATTATTAATTTGAAATAATTTGTTCTTTGACAGTGACATTTATCTGTCAGTTACATGCATTTGAGATGTAAAGTGTGTAACCAAGGAGTTTTGCTTGTTTAAAGCGGAGGCTCCTGGATTAAAATTATAGATAATTTTATAAATTTATCCATAAAATATATAGAAAAAGTATTTATGCAAATCTGTAGAAAATTTAATAATCTTAACAAAAATCTTGGAAAAATAACATTTGACGGTATTTTTCGAAGAAAATCTATTGAGCTTCAAGTAAAGTGCCTTTTCCGATTATCTGATATACACCAAAATCTAATGGTCTCTTTTGAAATTATAATAAGGTAGAAATACAAGGTTTCAAAATTTTCTGAATGATAGTATTTGAGTTAGAGTGGAGGATTCATACACATATACACACATACACACAGACATCATCGTGAAAATGTTAAAATTGGGACCTTAAAACGTGGTCATTTACCAAAATCTCGATATGCGATATACCTCCCTTACCAAGGGTAGCGGAAGGTAAAAAGCATTAATGCAAATCTTTCAAATATTTTTAATTTTTATAATAACATAAATTACGAAAAAATAACATTTAAAGGTATTTTTTGAAGAAAAACTATGTTGAGCTTCAAGTAAAGTGTCATTTCCGGTTATCCGATTAACACCAAAATTTAATGCCTTGCTTCCATATCAGACCAAGGTCAAAATAGAAAGTTTAATTTTTTTTCGAATAATAGTATTTGAGTTAGAGTAAAGGATCCACACACACACCACAAATACACATCATCGTGAAAATGTTTAATCGGATCCTAGGGACCTTAAAACGTGGTCATCTAGCAAAATCTCGATATGCGATTTTTAGCACGATCCCTATACCTCCCTAAAAATTGGTATTGCAGGTCAAGCAAAAATAGACACAAAAAATCATTTATTATTGCTCTATTTCAAGTTCTGAAGCAGTAACTAGATTCATCAGTGCTTCCAGAAAAGATAGGGCAAAGTTACAATATATCTTACAAGTCGCAATGACAATAATGTCTACCGCTAATTAATATTATTGTAAAACTAAGGACCATTTTGCAGAGGATATGATAGAGATACTAATTAAAACTCTAATCAGTTTCCATAATAGATATGCCGTGAATAGCCGTTAAATCAAAATATAAATTGACTTCACGTAGTATGCTCTACTTACAAGGCGTAAAGAAATGCAGTCTTATTAATAAGATACGATTATTATACGCTACACATTGTAGAATATTGCTTATTATCACGCATCTAGTATTATACTAGTATGTATTCAGATTTAAATAGTTAGAAGAGAGGCATGGGATTCTGCAAAAACCATGACAACAAAATAACTAAATCTGCTTTTATAACCGGTAAAAGTTTTATTTTAAATTAAAATCAACCATAGACAATTATTGTAAATGTAACTTAAACAATCTTTCAATAAAAGTCCATAGGAGATAATTTCTTTTTAAATTTATTTCTCGCAATAAAAAAGGCTATTAAATACTCGATAATAACTATGGAAATAATTATATATTATTAAAATGCATATAGATTTTTTTATGAAACAAAATTATACATATTATTTTTATTAGCGGTTTATACAGATATTTATGCATAAAATTGATTACTTTTTACACTAAGGGCCGGTTTATCAATGCAAGGATAAAAGTGCCGGATAACAATCTAACAGTTAACGTTAACTGTCAGATAACTTTACACGATTGTTTATCAATACAAAGTTATCTGCTAGTTAACAAACTTACATTTAATTATATATTGGCAACACTGAAATTGTAAAACCTTTAATGATTGGCTTGGGACTCATGTGTCAAATTTCAAATTATTTTGACAGATCAAGAATACAGACCTGACAGATCTTTACAGGATAGATTTTATTGTTAATTATTTGAGAATAATGAGGTACTTTGGATACTATTGTATGAATTTTACATCAAAATAGGTAAATATATTAAAAATATTTATATTGATAAAATGACAATATATGTTCTAGGAACCACAATATGCATAAAAAGATATTAACACTAATGGAAAATTTAAGAACGAAGGCGCAACATCTAATTATTTATATCTGTATATTCAACATTCTTCATTGTTGTACTTGCCCAAATTTTATAATTATGAATCAATGTTGCAATTATTCTTGCTGATTATTTCATATTATAATTTATATTAATTTATTGCTACCAACAAATATTATTATTGTTGTAATCGGTATGTTTCATTTGACATGAATGTTGCATTATACAACAATTTTATTCACTACTGTAATGATTTTTATGATTATAATACGTTTTTATTTTTGTATGTAACATCTTTATTCATTTTATCAATATGTTTAATCATTATCTAGTCCTTAAGAACGGGGAAATAGCAACTTCCAACTATCCAACTGGTTGATTATATCTTCATTGGATTCAACGCTTTCCTTATATGAAATTCTGGAAATCTATATCTCTCTGATCTCTTTTTCTTGTATAATGTCCGTAGTTAAAACTGTAATACGTAATACAAGGGTAATAAAGCATTTTACATAAAGGATATAGAATCGATTTAAAAAATTCTGCAACAATACATTTTAGGTTAAAAAAATTGTAATATTTGAATAGAATTAATACAAAATATCAGTATAATTTACAATATTTACAGCAAAGGAGAAATATGCATGCTAGTGTTCTTTTATTTAAAGTGATTCATAATATCATTAACTGTATGTTACTTGTGAAAAGAATTAATCTTAAAATTCCTAGACTGTCTTCTAGATTTAATGACACATTTTATTTACCACCGTCAAGGACTACAATACTCGCTAAGTCTCCCATACATTACATGATTAAATCGTATCACCTTGTACAAAGTCACGTAGACATTTTCAATTGCACTATAAGCGAACTTAAACTTTGTATATATTTTTATTGATAAATGTACCTCTCCTACCCATTAATTGGGCTTTTGCCTGTAGGGTAGTGTATTAAATAATAATAATATTAATAATAATAATAATAATAATAATAATAATAATAATAATATACTTACCACGTTTTAATTAATTAATTGTTTATTGTATTTATTAATTTTTAAGGGTAAAATTTTCTACTTATATTTTAACTGCCAGATAATAGAGTTATCTGCCAGTTGAAGTGACGGATAAATATTGGCCGATTTTATCTGACAGTTTACGTTAACTTTTGTTTGATAAACGCTTTCTATGTTGTAACTGGCAGTTAAAAAGTTATCTGCTAGTTAAATTATTTATCCTTGCATTGATAAACCGGCCCTTATTATTATTGGCATATTACCCATTGCTGAGTATGCCAATCTGCTTTGTACGCAGATATCGGTAAAGATCATATTTCTACCGTGCGAGAGTTTATCAGGCGTCACCTTACAGACACTCATTGCTGGCGTGGAGAGTGCACCACAGGGGTCAATTTTGTGCCATTTAAAATTAGAAATATTTGGTCGGGATCGAACCCGGTTCTCCAGATTGGCAACCAGACACTCAGGCACGCACCCTATTATTGTAGTAATTTAAAATAGGGGGAAATATTTGAGAAATATATTACTTTAGTCATTATTGTATTTATTACTAATTAGTTGTGGATTAAGCGCTGGTCACTACAAATTTTGTTTAATAATACTTATTAGAGGTCAAGTCGAATTTTAACTGAGCCCGCCCCCAAAAGTGGTTTAAAAAAAATAAGTATTATATTAATATTTGACCGTTCCTACATGCACTTGATATTTCCTATTTAAATAACATTGGGTTCTGACACATTTTGGAACTTAATTTTTCCGAGCCAATAGGGGGTTTAAAAAATCCACAAAATATTGGAATATATACTAGAAAGAGCCGCGAATATGTGGACAAAATTCCCAACTATTATTCTTAAGATCATTATAGATGGTTAAATTATCATACGAAAGCCCAAAAAAACTATTTATTTGGAACAACATTAGGGGGAGGCCCGGATAAAATTCGCCTTGAGCCCTTTTAAGGTCCACCCCAATACTTATACATATTTTCTATAAATATGTCCAATAAAATACCTCTTCCATATAAGGTATTTCGCTTAAAACAAATAATCTTTTGAATTAATAGCTGTCTAATTTAAATCTAAATAATAGTACTACTGTTTATAATTCATGTTCTACTTCCGCCTGTATATTTTTATCTACGAAATCAAAAATAATCTAGCTGTATATATCTCAATACATCCTACGTAACTTAAAGAAAAAATATTGCTATTCATCTATCTATCTATAACCGTAGAAACGTATTAATCATTTGACAAGTCTTAATTAATATATTTCTCCTAGTGAAATCGGTATATAAGTTAGCATTTGTAAAGAGTTTTTAAAACGAATCATAAAATATTATTTTTCTACAAATACAAATTAAGACAGCAGAGATATAAAAACACGCTGTTTGGGTTACTTAAATTTACAGAATGACAAGCAGCTAACTTCACCCCGTGCTTAATAAAGCTTCTCAATAATAATAATAATAATAATAATAATAATAATAATAATAATAATAATAATAATAATAATAATAATAATAATAATATCAACCACAAAAATTATCAATCTCTCTTGACTCCTTTTTACCTTCCGTCACCTTTAGGTAAGGAAGGTATTGTCTTTGGTCAAAAAAATCGATGATGACTTTTTAATCAATAAGCACGTTTTAGGGTCCCTAGAATACGAATTTACTATTTTTACGATGATGTCTGTATGTGTGTGTGTGTGTGTGCGTGTGTGTGGATGTGTGTGTGTGTGGATGTGTGTGTGTGTGGATGTGTGTGTGTGTGTGTGTGTGTGTGTGTGTGTGTGTGTGTGTGTGTGTGTGTGTGTGTGTGTGTGTGTGTGTGTAACATAATTTTCGTCTGCGATAACTCTAATACTACAGTTTCAAAAATTATAATTTTTTCGTATACTTCTTCGTTACATCCATATGAAGAGCTGATTAGATTTTGGTTACAATTGGTCAACCGGAAGTACCATCATTTGAAGATTTTAACAGTTTTTCTTGAAAAAACTATGTTAAATATCATTTTTTCACATTTCATGTTATTATAAATATTAAAGAATATTTTATTCTCTATACGATTTGACTGCATTTTATACTTAATATTAAATGGATATAGAGTTAAAAAATTATAAAGAAATTAAATTTCATAAAGTAGCTATAGCTATGAAAACAGCTACTATATTAAGAAAATTCTGATTGAAAGATGTCAGTGTCAAGTGAAATTGACATAGTGTGTTTGTCTTATAATTTTATTGGAAATATAGGATCTCTTGCTTTCTGTATGAAATTTGTATAAAATACATACAACTGCTTTAAGGTAATGTACAAGAAATAATAATAATAAATCTTTTATTTCTGTAGATACATTACACTGTATATAGAAAATGTCATAAAATAATAATTTAAGACATAAATTTTCTGTATGAAATTTTCATAAAATACATGCTGCTGCCGGAAGGTAATGTACAAGAAATAGAATATTTAATTTAGCAAGCAACTTTCCGTATGAAATTTGTACAAAATACATAGAACTGACGGAAGGTAATGTGCTGGCCACATCAGATTTTTTATGTGGCTTTTAAAGAGTAGGGGTGGGCGATAAACATCGATGTTATCCGAACATCGATGTTTTGGTTACGATGTTCGATGTTTTAACATCGATGGTAATGTATCTCAAACATCGATGTTTTATCGATGGTTGTTTTAAAACATCGAACATCGATATTGATTAGTCAATGCTCAACCATGTTTATACCAAAACACATATTTTTTCCTATTTGGCATTTACTAATTGTTTCATAACCTCTTTTTTCCAAAAACAGACAGTTCTTACTTAAACTAAGGTTGTAATATAATATTAATTACACGTTAAATAATTTAAATTTATTGTACGTATTCAGCCCTATTTTGTAAGAAAGTTGTTAAGTCTTAGCAACGTTGCTATAAATTTTAACCAATAAAAACAAATGTAAAGCCTGTCATTTTCATGTTTTATTCATTAATCGCAATTATTATTGGTTATTTCAAATAAGGTTTTGTAATTCCCGCTCGATTTTGACAAAAACACTTTCGGAGTATATAAGTAATTTTAATTCATTTTTTTAGAACTATTTCTTTACTTTTTGTAATAAAACTATATTTTGATACTTTTTTGTATTATTTATTCAGCAATTTACTTTTTTGAAAATTTCACAAAAAACATCGATGTTAGTAAACATCAATGTTTTGTAGTCGATGTTTTATAGACATCGATAGTCTTTCGCGATGTTAACATCGATGTTCAACCTCGATATTTCTATTCGATGTCCCATCCCTATTAAAGAGTCTACAACAAGGTTCAGGCCCGTAAAACGGTAAAAAGGGATCTTATTAGCGAGCTCATCTGATTTTTCATTAGAACTCCCTCATGCCCCGCTTCTCACAATTGAAGGCACCTAGTGCCTTTAAACACCCTGGCTGTCTGACATTATGATGATTGTTGCGTCTTTGAGACCTTTGTGCAGGTTTTTATGAGCACAAGAGATTTATTCAAATATAATGGATTCTCTTATTTGGTAATCTGGAGTATTAGTAGATCTGTTTCTAAACATTGTCTCTTCATTTGAGTAATTGATTTTTACAAAAATTTCAACGGTATCTATGTATTTATGAATTCTTCCTGACTCCGAATCTGTAGCGTTCTTTTGTCGTGCAAAACGTTGTTGAGTTACCATGGACATGGCAGCCTTGTGCGAATAACAGACGCCCGGCAGACCATAAGGTTATAACCCATAAAAAGAGGTTTTATGAACTGGGTTTATGCACTTCCACAGAAACAATAAAAACAAGGACACTCAGCCCGTTAACTCTAACTCCAACCGTTGCCACTACGTAGACACAGGAGAAATTACAACGTTTATACAAACTGCCCTTTTCCCAACCTTATGTCAGGTGTACATATTATGGTAAAAGTATTGTGCCAGCGTTAGCGTATGATGTAGTTGTTTTAGGTGAAAATGAAGAGCAACTCAGAAGAATGATTGAGAGAATACATGTAGTTGGAAGAAATATGAATCTGGAGTTGAATGTTGATAAATCCAAGGTGTTAGTGTTTGAAAGGAGTAAATTGGTGACTGTGTGCAATGTGTTGGTGGATGGAGTGAAACTGGAGCAAGTGAATGAGTTTGTATATATGGGTAGCATGATATCAAGGGATGGTCGAATTGATAGAGAAATTGAAAGGAGAGTGAGTGCGGGGTGTAAGGTAATGGGTGCTCTGGGTACGTTTGCTCGAAACGTAAACGTATCTAGAGAAGCTCGTTTAAGTGTGTATAATAGAGTGCTAGTGCCTGCTTTGATGTAAAAAAGGCGTATGATGAGATACTTTGTGGGATGTACTCAGGGAGTACGGCGTGAATGGAAACTTGCTGGGAGCGATTCGTGCATTGTATGAGGGTAGTGAGGCTGCTGTAAGAATAGATGGTAGGTTGAGTGATTGGTTTCGTATAAATGTTGGTGTGAAACAGGACTGTGGTATGTCTCCGTTGTTGTTACTTGTATATGGATGTGTTGTTGCGGAGAGCATTGAGTGAAATGGATGGTGTACAAATTGGTGAAAGTATTGTGCCAGCGTTAGCGTATGATGTAGTTGTTTTAGGTGAAAATGAAGAGCAACTCAGAAGAATGATTGAGAGAATACATGTAGTTCGAAGAAGTATGAATCTGGAGTTGAATGTTGATAAATCCAAGGTGTTAGTGTTTGAAAGGAGTAAATTGGTGACTGTGTGCAATGTCTTGGTGGATGGAGTGAAGAAACTGGAGCAAGTGAATGAGTTTGTATATTTGGGTAGCATGATATCAAGGGATGGTCGAATTGATAGAGAAATTGAAAGGAGAGTGAGTGCGGGGTGTAAGGTAATGGGTGCTCTGGGTACGTTTGCTTGAAACGTAAACGTATCTAGAGAAGCTCGGTTAAGTGAGTATCAGGTCGCGAATCTGGGGAACCGGGTTCGATCCCGACCGCCGCGAAATATTTCCAATTGTAAATGGCACAAAATTGAACCCTGTGGTGCACTCTCCACGCCAGCAATGAGTGCCCGTGAGGTGACGCCTGGTAAACACCCGCACGGTACAAATATGTCATCATCATTACCGATATCTGCGTACAAAGCAGATTGGCAAACCCAGCAATGGGTAATATGCCGTGATGATATATTTTATTTTATTTTATTTTATTTATTAGAGTGCTAGTGCCTGCTTTGATGTATGGAAGCTAATGTTGGGCATGGACGGGAAAGAATAAAAAGAGGGTGACTGCCGTGGTAATGAGGTATTTACGTGGTGTATGTGGATATGTAAGACGGGATCGCGTGAGGAATAATTTGGTGTATGAAGAATGTATGGTTAGGAAGAATGTTGTTATTGTTAAGAGAGTAAGAATGAGCCAGTTGAGATGGTTTGGTCATGTGGAGAGAATGAAGAGTGAACGGCTTGTAAAGCGTATATATCTTGGTGAAATTGAGGGTGTTCGATTGCGTGGCCGTTCGGTGTGTAAGTGGATGGATGTGATTGATAAGGTGCTAAAAGAGAGAATGTTTCCGAGTGGGAAGAGAAGAAGATCATTTATGAATGCGATTATGAATGTGGCCGAGGCGAAAGAAGTGTGTTTAGACAGGAATGTGTGGCGAAGGATGATTGTTTCGTAACTATTATTGTAGTCCAGTTGTGGTATTTCGCCACCGAAAATCGGTCACTTTAATATGTTAAGAATGAAGAATATATGTTGTATGATGTCAAGTTAGTAAGAATGTTGTTGAAAGAGAGAGTGATTATTTTTGTGGTTGATGTTATTATTGTTTCGGGTTTCTGCTAACCCACTGAGTGGGAAATGCGTGATTTTAAGTATGTATCTATGTATGTATGTGAGGTTTCTTCAATACTGTAGCGTTTTTCGTTTTTATTGACAGTTAACGGAAAGTTTAACGAGAAATGGAAATACCGGGCCTTAATGTTGTTTACCGGTTTCAGCATATTAAATCTTTGTTTACATAAACAAAAGTAGGCTGGTGCTGGTAACTAAGCAATAACTGTATCTGTACCGTAATATTACCATAGTGACATGTCAAAATATAAGTATAATGCTCTTCATTAGTACATACAAATAACGTTAATGTATCGTTCTTAACACAGTTTACATTATTATAAAATAATAAAGTACATATGTATGAATCATAACAAGCCTTAGATGTCTTAAAATCAAACCGACATCTGCGGCAGTTATGATACTAGTAACAATCCTAGTTATGTTAATAGCTATTATTTATTTGGAAAATTTTAACGCTTGGAGCCATCTATATTCAAAAATTGTTTGAAATAATAATTTCAAATGTATTATTTGTTTTTATTATACGTAAATAAACACCTGAAAATCGCTGACAATACATTTGGCAATTCGCTAAGCGTGAGAATTTCCTCCTACTTGTCAAAAGGACAATTGAACAATCAAAACAATCTGTACCTACTATAGCTAGGCATTCTAGATCCTATCCTATTGCTATCAACCTTGCATAGGGCACGTTGAATACCATTGACGATGAATACAGGTATTGTTAAACACAACACTTGAATTTGCTTCGATTTCTTGTGAAAAGAACCGAAATTGGATGAATAGATATGGATAAGATCTCAATAAGTTGGAAGGAATCTAAAACGGACCAGAGGGAACCATGAAAAAATTGGATAAGCTATGGAAGAAATTTGACTACGATGATGCATTTTAGAAATAAATAGTAAAAAATCTGATGTGGACACCACACGACTTCCTTGTACGCAAGACCAACATGAAGTATAGACCCAATTATAAAATTGCACGTATTTGATATTAACATCTATTTTTTTGTTATTTTTTGTCCTAATCCATAGCAAGCTTCATTACAAAAACCAAAAAGTATACACAGGGCAAATTTAATAATACTTGATGTGTTAGACGCAGAATTTAATTCTCTAAAACTCTTATTTGAAGCATTTATTTCTAAAATCAAAATGAAACCATTTTATTGAAGAAAAACTCAACAACTTCAGGTAATATATTACTTCCGGTTAGCCTGTTTTAATCAAAATCTACTATATTATTCCAATTGACTTAAAAGTCTTATATACCAAATTTGAAAAGTTTTGGATTATATTTTAAAATAGTTTTTCATAAAATCTATTATAGGCTTCAAATAAAGTACCATTTCTGGATATTATGTAATGACCAAAAAGGGAGGTGCACAACTAGATGTTATAGCAGTCCTAAATACAAAAATACAACTTTCTACCGTTTTTGAGTTATTTGAGATACGTACGTACGTACGTACGTACAGACGTCATGACGCAATTAGTCAAAATGGATTTAGGCATGGTAAAAATGGATATTTCTGTTGAAGTCTGAAAACCGAAATTTTTCGCGATTACAACACTTCCTTTACTATGTACGAGGAAGTAAAAAGCTCTCCAGATTAAATTATCCTATGTCAAAAGTCTCGTTGCAGTGTGCAGAAATGTGGACAAGTAAGCACAATATATTTAAAGCAGGGATGGAAAACATAACGTCACGATATCCGATAACGTTATAATAACGTTTTATTTATATTTTTTTTTCAATACCGTAACAATAAGAAAATAACGTTATGTAACCGTAACGTAACAAATAACGATACACTATAACGTTATCCATATTTACAAATTTAAGATTTTGCCGTTGAGAATATAATTTTCTAATTTACCGATGTTTTGTTGATTTTGTTAATAATATATTATTTATAATAAAATACTTGACACCTTTTATTTACCCGTTTTTATTTAAATATAATTATTCCTTTTTCTAATTTTGTATTTACAAATAAGTAATTTTTTTGTTATAGTTAGATAATTTTCAATTCTTATTTTAATTTTTAATGCATATTTATTACAAATTTGAGAAAGAATTGTTATTTTAACGTTATAATAACGAAGTAAAAATTCCATTATTATAACGTTATCCCATCCCTGATTTGAAGTAAAAATAACAAAGTATATATTTGGTTCTGAACGCAGCTTAACGCCCAAAAAGTCCACTCAAAATTTTTCCAAAAACTTATGTAACACATGCTATTATAAAATGTGTTGTTAGTTTTTCTGTTCATTCTGCTACTACTTAAATTTTTGTCTTCACTTAATTTACCTCAAAAACATTATCACTTCTGTAAAAACCCATAAAAAAACTCTTTAAGGAACGCGTAAAAAGTAAGAAATTGTGCCTAAGGCAGCAAATAAAGATCCTAGTGTGCCATGAGAGCGTGCGAGTTACACTAATGACACATGTGCGTGCCGTTAACAATTGTTACTCGGTTATTACGACCAATTCGTTAAATTCGACGTTGAAAATGACTGAATGAATGATATTTTTAAAATGAATGGCTTGTTTGAATAGACGTTTGATAATTACATAGGCTTTAATGTACAGAAGAAATAGGAGACCAAGTAAAAAAGGAAGGAATTTTTTTATTATGCGCGAGAAATTGTTTAGTACATTAAGGTCGATTTTCTACCAAGAAAATACGAAGATTGTTCAATTGGAACTCGCAGAATAGCATGCGGCATCAACGGAATTTTCGTTTAACTTAATAAGATGTTCTCAAGCTTTGATTTTATAATTTCATTTGAAAATGTGTGAAAAATAAGCGAATTAAAGAAAATGAACATAATATTGTAACGTTTTTATTTATTTAGGTGAAGTGTAAATATTAGACAATTATTATTAATTAAAATAAGTGTTTATTAAACTATAATGAAAATTACTATTACTAATATTAAACAATTATTTAAAACTAATTAAGACTAAAACTATAATTAACTAGATAACACTAACACTATTTATTTAACCAATTAACACTACTATTTATTTCCACGATATTACTAATTACTTATTTCCACTATTTATATCATTTTTTTATTTATTCCACGTTCAACTGTCCGCCTACCGACCTCCACATCGTCTATATACTCAACTGACTCAACAGCGTCTGTATATTCAACTGCTCGGACAGAAGTTACACCTTTCACCTCACTATCTGTCTATTTATGTAATCCTCTGTCTAACTTCCACATCCTCAGTATCACCGACTGTCTGTATGCCACAACTTTTTAACACTACTGCCGAGTATCCACTTTCACTCGCCGTTACTGTCCCCGTATACCTAGCTTCCCAATACTCTTCAATACTACAGAGTATTCACTTTCACAGCTATCCCGGTATACCAGTAACTTCCCGACTCGCCGTTACTGTCCTTGTACAATATAGCTTCCCAATACTCGTCAACACCACCGAGTATTCACATTCACAGCTATCCTAGTTAACCAGTAACTTCCCGAGTCCTCCACTCGACACTATACTGCATACGCTCACCACGATACTGCTGTGCTTCACTAACACTCTTGTTAAAGTCTCTATGTGTCTCTCCATGTAACTAACTAACTCCCGAGCATAGCTGCGTCCCTTTTATACAGCTGCCATTAACTTCCAGAGAGCTCTACAATGTTCGACCGCATAATAACAATGAACACAAAAGGTTTCTTGATAAAGGATTCTACTGAAAAAACTTAAAAATTGTGTTGATTTGAACTTTTATCAATGTAATGGGTCAGAAAGCGTACATTTAAAATGTAAACAAATCTGACATGTCCTACTGGCCGCCATGACAGGCGTGCTTACAGCGCCGCCAACGGATGCTGCGGGTCCCAATATACCTACTATTAACACGCCTATCAACCTAGACAACTTTTGTTTTATTAACGAGAAGTAAATAAATGGTTATCATCTTTTCGCCAATGAGTCTCCCTGTTTCTAATAACGTGTTGTCACTTTAATTTATTTTATTAGTGTTAATTAGTCGCTAGCTCCCGAGATTTCATTAATTATACGTTGCTTATATATATTCATGATTATCGTGATTCGCACAACACCAGACCAAGGAACTGGAACAAATTAAATATGCAAACAACAAGATTCAGAACTCATTTGCTTACTACCAAGAGTACCAAGGCTGAAGAAAGATGTACATACTATCATTTTGTAGTATTACTTTGATTATTCAATGCGTAACATTAGGGTAACCCAAACTATATAACACACTGTGACGAAGGTATTGAACAGCATCCCAGTTTTAAGGAAATAATACTAAATACAAATGTCAAAATTACCCACTTCTAATATTTATATTATATTTAGGGTCCAGTAACATACCACAAATTACCACTTTTGTGCATATTCACCCCTCTTATACGAATATAATACACATATCATATCCGCCTGTTGACTTAGGTATGTTAGAATAACAATAATCATAATACTCCATCCCCTATACTGGCGTTTAATGTAGGGATGCACTCGCAGCACCACTTGGGGTGTGAAGATATGAATATGATCTCACCCCTCAAGTACATATAGAATTTGGGGGAATCAAATTGTGATTAATTTTTAATTGATTGTTGAATTGTGGACAGAGATATTGACTTGTATAGTGTTGGTTTAATAGACAAATTATAATTGATGATACATATCGCATTAGAATCTACGCAGCCATGAAATAAAAGTCGAGGGATTTAATTTTGCGAATTAATAGCTGTATTATTTTTGACCAAATTGAAACTCAGCTCAGTACATAACTGAGTTGAGTGTAGTGAGTTTAATTCCATTTTATCATTTCCTTCTTTACCGATAGTATTTGCTGTAACAACTGTCAAATTTATTGACTTATTTTCTGATCTTTGATACTGTTTATAAACGAAAAATTGATAATGTTAAAAATATATTATTTATAAGTATATCTGTATATGTGGATATAAAATCATTTTGAATTTGATAAACTGGTAGTGTACCATCGGAAAGGGGGGAAGTGAGTTTACTCAGAAAAATTCAGATCACTTGTGTCAAAAAGAGTTTATCTTAAGTCATTGAGATGAGCTAAGATTTTGTCCAAAAATAATATAGCTGATATAACGGTCAAATTTAATTTTTATTTTTCGACATAGACTCCTTTGAGTTTGATATTAAATTTTTAGCCCATCAAAATGTAGTTATACCTTATTCCATTTAAGCCATTCAGTATTGTAGAGAATAGGGAATAGTTTTGACCTCTTTGATTGGCTCATATTGGAGACAAGAGACAAATTTAGCCAATATAATTTCGGCTACTTAAAACTGGCGCTGATGCGAGCGACATCTGCTGAATGACTTAAATGGAACAGAGTATAGTGTATGCTATCTCTCCAACTTTGATTCGACGGTCATTCAGTTTCGTGAACTGTTTACCTTCCGTCACCTTTAGGTAAGGAGGGTATTGTCTTTGGTCAAAAAATTCGATGATGAATTTTTAATGAATAAGCACGTTTTAGGGTTCCTAGAATACGATTATACTATTTTACGATTATGTCTATATATATTAATGGATGTATGTATGTATATATGTATGTGTGTGTGACGATTCTTTCGGATCGCATAACTTCGATACTACCTTTCCAAAAATTATAATTTTTTTGTATTTCTCTTCTTTACATCCAAATGAAGAGCTGATTAGATTTTGGTTATAATTGGTCGACCGGAAGTATCTTCATTTGAAGATTTTGACAGTTTTCTTGAAAAAACGCCGTTAAATATCATTTTTTCATATTCAATGTTATTATAAATATTAAATAATATTTTATTCTCTATACGATTTGACTGCATATCTACTATATTAAGAAAATTCTGATTGACAGATGTCAGTGTCAAGTGCAATTGACATAGTATGTTTGTGTTATAATTTGACTGGAAATATAGAAACTTGAAACTTTCTGTATGGAATTTGTACAAAATACATAGAACTGACTTAAGGTAATGTACTGGAAATATTGAATCTTTTGTAAGAAACTTTCTGTGTGGTATTTGTACAAAATACATAGAACTGACGGAAGGTAATGTGCTGACCACATCAGATTTTTTTCCATCTTTTGACGGTGGCAGATGATGGAACATAGTTCCCGCAATTGTACCCTATAATTGCCCAAAAAGTTATCTTATTTCTTCTGACAATTAAATCGCATATTCTACCATGTATACTCCTCCAGTTATGAAAATAGGTATATAATACAACCCTTAAGCGATTAGGATATATAATAACGTCCCTAAGACCATATTAACCACATATAAATTGATGATAATCCTTGTTGAATAGGGGTAGTTAGTCGAATACAATATAGCATCAGTATAGTGTTGTTAAACGATGAATAAACCGTCTTCACACCCCAGTATTCAGTCACAACATAACATATGGGGTAAGGAATAAATGAATAAATTAATTCATAACTGGGGTGCAAGAAATATAATGATACTAGCCAGATATATTCTCTGGCTTAAATGCTCAAACAATAAGTAGGGTAAAGGCCGGTAAGAGTACGCACATTTTCTTTTTTAACCTGTAAAAAATTTATTTTGAAAAAATACTTATCATTTATGAAAATATATATTGTTTGTACATTTGGCAACAAAATTAAAATTATTCTAAGTGGATTCATTTATTCATATTTTTAATATTAATGAAAATAAACAAAATGGGAAATGCGTACTCTTAGACGTACATGAATCTAAGAGTACGCAACTATTAAGCCAAAGAGTACGCATATTATTTTGGTACACATTTGTCGCATTTAAATATTTTTTGGCCAGAATATGTGGTGCAACCAAAGTTTGCATAATTTGCACTGTATCCAGTCCATTTCTGGGGGATCCTTGTATTTTAAAGTAGCTTCATATAAATCTAGTGATGATGAAATATATCTTTTAAATTCACCTTTACTAATTCGATTTTTTTTCCTGCATTAATGCAGGAGTAAATTTTAATTGTCGATTGTTTTTTCGTTTATAATTGTCCATCTATAGTGCAAAAAAATTAAAATGCAGGATAACAAATTAATATTTTATTTAAACTAAGGGTACGCATATTACATATATTTTATTAAATATTAATTTTACTACAACACGTTAGATACCTCTGCAATCGCCTCTGCGTACTCTGAAACTACAGTGATAAAACTAACCTCTCAATAAGTAAAATAATGAATACGTCAAGCTGAATTTGATCGACATTACTGTATAAGTAACCCAAAATAACAATATAGAACACGAAATTTTTGTTTCTTGTCTACTTTATAAATGTCTTACCTTAGAAAGACGATTTTTTGTACTGAAGATGGACACATAAATAAATACGTCTTGTTAAGACTGTTACACCAGCTGAATGATATTTTCTATTCCGAGATATTGATACTGTGTACTCTTAGAATGAGCGTACTTTTACCCGCCCTTACCCTATCATTTCGTAATTATTCAAAATTATTGAAAATTTATTCATATTCTTTATATTTTTTACCACTTCCTTATTGTGGTATTTTTTGCATTGACCGCAAATTTTCTGCGATTTATGTTCTTTACCAAACGTCACGAAATAAACATTTGACGCAGTGTATGCGGAATTATACTGATAAGAATTTGTAGTATCTATACTTGTGAAATTTTGTCTGATATACAGATTTAATAGAACTTTGCAATTATATAGAAAATAAAATGGGGAAAAGTGATTTTTTTGTTGTAATACAATAGCGTTTTTCATTTATAGGTAAATTAATAATAACAAAATTGTAAAGTTTCTTTCTTGTGTCCCTGTCAGTTGAGTTTTCGGTGTGAAGTTTGGCGGTGTGCATAGAGTAGTAGAAATTTCGTAGAGCAACATCCTGTTCTATCATGTAATTGTAGTTGAATTTGGAGCTTTGCGGGCCATAAAGCAACATGATACGACACGTCGTTAATTAAGAGCTCGTAAGCGAAGAGATAACGCAAGTCACACGTTCACCATACATCCTACCAGCCATTATTTTATAAAATAAAATAATAAACGTCGTTAGCGATTGTTTAGGAACCTTAAAAAGAACAATTCGTGAACAACTGAGCACCGACACCAACATTTGAATTTTAAATAGCACGGCAACTGTTTCCGCGATAAATAAAACTAATTACCATAACAACTAAATTAATTAACTAAGTATGAGCAACCAAAATAAAAGCTGTGTTCAAGCTAAAGCTTTTTTCGTACACAGCACTAGTTTTTGTTGTAACTTTTCTGATTTGACTTACAAATATAAATATTACTATTATAAGAATGGGGGTTTATGGGAATCTGTAAGATCTACACGACTTTTTGGATGCGTTCTTGATCATGTACTCATTCAGACATAACGTATGGTCCTGTAGTGAGAGTACGCACTTTAGAATTCTATGAAATGAGGCATTTGTTTTCGCTTTTCGCCACGAAGCGAAAATTTGGTAGCATGCGTGTCTCAAAATATTCGCTTGCAAGCGTACAATTCGAAGCGAAAATATTAAACTAACGTCATTATTTTGTCACAATTCAATTCAAAGCCAATTTATATATTTATCATATACAACTGTCATAATATTTCCTATTTTCATAGTATAAAACCCGAAAATTTCCAAAATAAAAAGCGAATATAGAATTCTAAAGTGCATGCTATCAAGATTCGTAAACGTAAAATCGCATTCGCCTGTTTTCTATGATAGAATTCAAAGTGCGTGCTGCCACTACAGAAGTTTTGAGAATTTTTTTTTGATGTTTTATATTTATATCAAATAACGTTTTATCAAATTGTCGCTGAAAACAAAATATCACAATTAACTTGTTTTCATTTTGACAGTTTAGTAATTTCGATTTGATACAGGAAAATGTCATATAAGGTAGATATACGTAAAGGAATTTATAATCTTGTTGGGCGAATGCCTAAGGGCCGGTTTATCAATGCAAGGATAAAAGTGCCAGATAACAATCTAACAGTTAACGTTAACTGTCAGATAACTTCACACGATTGTTTATCAATACAAAGTTATCTGCCAGTTAACAAACTTACATTTAATTATATATTGGTAACACTGAAATTGTAAAACCTTTAATGATTGGCTTGGGACTCATGTGTCAAATTTCAAAATATTTTGACAGATCAAGAATACAGACCTGACAGATCTATATAGGATAGATTTTATTGTTAATTATTTGAGAATAATGAGGTACTTTAGATATTATTGTATGAATTGTACATCAAAATACAGAATTGTTATATTTTTAAACTAATAGGTAAATATATCAAAAATATTTATATTGATAAAATGACAATAGGTATATGTTCCAGGAACCATAATATGCATAAAAAAGATATCAACGCTAATGGAAAATTTAAGAACGAAGGCGCAACATCTAATTATTTATATCTGTATATTCAACATTCTTCATTGTTGTACTTGCCCAAATTTTATAATTATGAATTTAGGTTGCAATCATTCTTACTGATTATTTCATATTATAATCTATAATAATTTATTGCTACCAACAAATATTATTATTGTTGTAATCGGTATGTTTCATTTGACATGAATGTTGCATTATATAACAATTTTATTCACTATTGTAATGATTTATTCATTTTGTCAATATGTTTAACCATTATCTAGTCCTTAAGAACGGGGAAATAGCAACTTCCAACTATCCAACTGGTTGATTATATCTTCATTGAATTCAACGCTTTCCTTATATGAAATTCTGAAAATCTATATCTCTCTGGTCTCTTTTTCTTGTATAATGTCCGTAGTTAAAACTATAATACGTAATACAAGGGTAATAAAGCATTTTACATAAGGGATATAGAATCGATTTAAAAAATTCTGCAACTATACATTTTAGGTTATAAAAATTGTAATATTTGAATAGAATTAATACAAAATATCAGTATAATATACTTACGACATTTTAATTAATTAATTGTTTATTATATTTATTAATTTTTGAGGGTAAAATTTTCTACTTATATTTTAACTGCCAGATAATAGATTTATCTGCCATTTGAAGGGACGGATAAATTTTGGCCGATTTTATCTGACAGTTTACGTTAACTTTTGTTTGATAAACACTTTCTATGTTTTAACTGGCAGTTAAAAAGTTATCTGCCAGTTAAATTATTTATCCTTGCATTGATAAACCGGCCCTAAGAGTGATATTGTTGCAGTTTATCGCGAGCACAGTATCTCTGTGGCAACAATTTATCGGACAATAAAAAAGAAGAAGGTATACCCTGCGTTAATTTGCCTAAAACTGGTCGACCAAAATTTTTGAGCCACATGAGAGAACAAAGATTAATTGCAGCCGTTAAAGACAAAGTTGGAGTATCACAACGAACTGTAGCCAGAAGATTCGATATTTCGAAGACCACTGTTTTTAGAACACTTTCTCGAAATGACGTTTCGAAAAAGGAGAAAGGCACCAAAATATACCGTGGCCCAATTAGAAAGAATCCCTAGATGTTTTCGTGCGTTAAGGCGCATTCATTTTCTCAATAAACTTATTGTAATGGATGACGAGAAATATTTTACTCTGTCCCATTCAGAGATGAAAGGAAACGATGATTTTTATACTAATGACATGGAAAACACACCAGACAATGTCAAGTTCAAAGTTAAATCTAAATTTGAGGATAAAATTTTAGTATGGTGTGCCATTTCTGAAACCGGATATATCTCGCAGCCGTACATTGGTAGTGTTCGAGGAGAAGCCTTAACTGCACAACTTTATATTCAAAGATGCCGAAGTCTGTAGGAACAAACATACCAACAGTTTGATGTACTGTATAGCAGTCGGTTGGAACGATATTTTTAAAATGTGCATGAGTCTGACATACACATGACAATCCGAACTAGATGTAGGAACAAATGTATAATTTATAGGTGTTTCTAAAATAAAACCAGATAATTTCGTAAAATACACTAATCTTTATAATATTTTGTATGATTTATTGTTGTTGTTTACGAACGAAGTAATTTGAGGTAATATTTAATTTACTAATTGTTTCTGAAATGGCCATAAACATTAAATAGATTTATGTTTGTAGCTAATTATTATCGGCAAATGGCGAACGAACGTTATATATCAAAGTAAATTATGTAAAATGAAAGTATTGCTCACAGAGTAAATATATTTTAGGCTATAGACAGATTAAATAATAAATTAGTGATCTAGATATAACTGATTGTGAAACTATAGATATATTACTGGCGGAATCTATATTCATGTGGTCTACAATATATTAAATAAATTTCTACATTACCATAAGTCACTATTTTTGTCCAAAGTGCACTATTGTAAACCCTAGGCAAAATTCTAAGAAAAGAGTCAGTTTGTATACCCCTAAGGGTATATGGGTGTTAGACACCCTGTTGTGAATACAAAGAAATATTCGATGCGAGATTGTTTTGATGGATCCAGTCCAAAGCCATCTCCAAAGAAAAGAAAATCGAATGTTTTTTGCAGAACTCATTAGTATTCTCGTATAACATATTTCTTACGAAGTTGTCCTCATTATTGTTATAAGTATTAAGTAATTAAGAGACAATTACAAAAATAGACTTGGGTTTGCAGAATCCTCTCTGAAGCCATTTACTCGTCAACACCTTGAACACTAACGAGAGTTTGACTACGTCCTCAGTAGAGAAAAACGCCCGGACGATTTCTAATTTTAACTAATTGTGGCTAGGTCAGCCCTCTTATATTACCGGGGACAAGACATATGGGACAATAGTTTAATAAAATCTATATTGAATATAGTAAAGTGAAATGGATGGTGTACAAATTGGTGAAAGTATTGTGCCTGCGTTAGCGTATGCGGATGATGTAGTAGTTTTAGGTGAAAATGAAGAGCAACTCAGAAGAATGATAGAGACAATACTTGTAGTTGGAATAAATATGAATCTGGAGTTGAATGTTGATATATCCAAGGTGTTAGTATTTGAAAGGAGTAAATTGGTGACTGTGTGCTATGTGTTGGTGGATGGATTGAAACTGGAGCAAGTGAATGAGTTTGTATATTTGGGCAGCATGATGTCAAGGGATGGTCGAATTCATAGAGAAATTGAAAGGAGAGTGATTGCTGGGTGTAAGGTAATGGGTGCTCTGGGTATGTTTGCTCGAAACGTAAACGCATCTAGAGAAACTCGTTTAAGTGTGTATAATGAAGTGCTAGTGCCTGTTTTGATGTATGGAAGCGAATGTTGGGCATGGACGGGAAAGCATAAAAAAATAGTGACTGCCGTGGAAATGAGGTATTTACGTGGAGTATGTGGATATGTAAGACGGGATCGCGTGAGGAATAATTTGGTGTATGAAGATTGTATGGTAAGGAATAATGTTGTTAAGAGGAATGAGCCAGTTGAGATGGTTTGGTCATGTGGAGAGAATGAAGAGTGAACGGCTTGTAAAGCGTATATATCTTGGTGAAATTGAGGGTGTTCGATTGCGTAACCGTCTAGTGTGTAAGAGGATGGATGTGATTGATAAGGTTCTAAAAGAGAGAAAGTTTCCGAGTGGGAAGAGAAGAAGAGCGTGTATGAATGCGATTATGAATGTGGCCGAGGCGAAAGAAGTGTGCTTAGACAGGAATGTGTGGCGAAGGATGATTGTTTCGTAACTATTATTGTGGTCCGGTTGCGGTATTTCGCTACCGAAAATCGGTCACTTTAATATGTTAAGAGTGAGGAATATATGTTGTACCTTGATGTCAGGTTAGTAAGAATGTTGTTGAAAGAGAGAGTGATTTTCGGTTTGGATGATGTTATTTTTATTCTTTTGGGTTTGTGCTAACCCACTAAGTGGGAAATGCGTGATTTTATGTATGTATGTATGTATGTATGTATGTACATTTACCAACATTGAAACAAAATTTAATTTTTAAGTAGGTTATTCTTATTTTTGCTCTTCATCAAATTTGACGATTTCTACAATGCTAATAACTCAGTATAATTAATATCAGTAATTGTATGTAATTCCAAGTGACATTCTGAATGGATTTGTGGACGATAGAACATTAAAACTCTGCATTAATTCGAATGATGTCATAAGAAAGACATTCCATAAATGAGGACTCTTCTGACCCTTCTAAGAAATGAGTTACTGAAAGGATAAACAAATTATCATGTCGTTAAAAAGGATAAGCGATAAGATATATGTTGTTGAAAAGAATGATGGTATTTTTATTCGAAAAGAACAAAAAGTAATTAATGCAATAATTGTTCCAACCGTAACTGATTCTGTCGTTATAATTAAGATAATTCGAACTTCCGGTTCAAGAAAAGACATATCGTCCGAAGAATTCGGGAAGGATCGGTTTATCATGCAAAAACTTTTTTGGATATACATGGTGGGCCTAGAAACTCCCGCCATTACAGCCTAGTCATAAAAAAGATTAAGTCAATCCTTATTTTTAGATTAGCGAATTTTACTCTAATTTTGACAGTTTATATCTTAAAATATGGTCTAATCTAATTCAAGTTACTACCTTTTTTTGAACCCCTCAACGGGATTAAATCCCAATTACATAGTGGGTTCACATTCACACACATCCATGCCTCAGTGGGATTCGAACCCAGAGCCCCGAGGGCACACACGCACTTGTGAAAAATAAAACACTTTTCGTCTCATCCAGTTCATTGCAAAGCTTAAAAATGAGAAATTGCATATAGAAGTGGCTGTGTCGTGAGTTTTTTGCACTAATTAAATTAGTAAACTCTGTGGTTGCGATAATTACGGCTGCAGTTGCTAGGGCTGAATTCAATGGGTTACATTCATGCCATATTATACTCTTGTCTTGCTAATGACTATGTGTGAGCTACTGAGTAATTTCTGTAAACGCACAGACAACAGATTTCACACCCAAAATTACGAGGTTCTTTCAACTTTAACCTGGGAGGGAAATTATTTCGAATTATAGAAACTGTTTTTTTTTTATTTCCGATATCGTATTATAATTAATAATTATGTAAGATGTAAAATTTATTCTAACATGGCCATATCTTAAATATCTGGAAGCAAACCCAGAAATGAGGTCTCGTGACCACGTGCCTGAGTGTCTGGTCGCGAATCTGGGGAACCGGGTTCGATTGCGACCGACGCCAAATATTTCGAATTTTAAATGGCACAAAATTGACCCCTGTGCATAATTCTATTCTTCTTTAGGATGTCAAAAGAAACCACATCTATAAAATAATTTAAACGTCAACTTTCATTCGCTAGTCATACCATAACAGATGGCAGTTATTTTCTTCCGAAATTTGCAAAACCGAGACTAACTTAGAAGCAGCAAAAGATCCTTAGGTTCATAGCTTGTTAGAATACAGAGTCTCTGCTGTAAGAAGCATGTGGGGACGCTGGGTGGCGCGTCTTAAACTATTTAAAGATCAAAGCGTCGGCCACACGATCTACATTGCCGAAGCGCCGTCAAATCATTTATACATAAATAATTAACCGTGAAATGCGACGTATGAAACATTCTTTCATTTATACCGAGAATTATTTATGTTTATTTACAAATATACGACACAAAGTTTGATTTATCGCAGGCAGATTACACGGTTTTCAAATTCATAATTCGGAGGAATATATAGTTCTAATGCATCTGTTTTTTGCCGAAATGTAGATTTATTTCCTGACATTACCCTACCCACCACTATCCAAACTTGCATTGATAAATACAGCCCGTATAATTTCTTTTTCGTGAATAAACGCAAGAATTAATTCGTTCCTGTTTTCATCTATTTCTCGTGCTATTCATCTTGGGCGGCTGTGAAACAAAAGGGTGGTGTTTTGTTCGGCGGGAAGCAGCTCCCGGCTGGTGCGATTTCAATGCGACTCATTTCCGCCGCACAGATTGTCTGATGCATATTGTATGCACTTCCATACACACATACACTCACCACATTCAAATCAACCACTGGATGAGACGCACACCAGATTCCTTACAGGGAGAAGGGGGAACAAGTGATTAAGAAATAAGCCTGCATTCTTGATCGATAAATCTCAACGTTTGAGGAATACTTGAAAGGGGACAATGTTAATAAAGGGTTTTTCATTTTTCAATGAAATTAGATAAAACTTAACCCAGTAAACACAGTTACGTCCTTATTACGTAATATATACATAACTCGTGTTATGTTACATACCGAATAACATTCCTGGAAAGTACATCTATAGACCTATGTCCGCAACATGGTCTATGAGACACCACATCCCATGTATGTAGATATTGTAACGTAAATGATATATAACAAAAGTATATCACTTCTTTGTAATTATTTGAATATACTATTTACATTGTGAATTTATATACCTGCGACTTTTTTTAATCCTGAAGTTAAATATTAAATATTATGAAGTATGGTAGGAAAATGTGTAGGTATTAACTACAAAATAGTTATTAACGTCATAAGGCTGATATGTAGCAAATAACAAATGAGGTTGAATGTTGTAAAATCGAGGCGATAGCCGAGATTTTATAATCTACCGTGTCTGTTATTTGTATATCAGCCGTGTGACGTTCAGTATTTTTCATAAAAACATAAGATATCTTCTTAAAATTCTATTTTCTATGGCATATTGGCAGGTGACAGTTCTTCATGGCAATTTCATGATGCTTAGATTTTTTAGGAACACATGATTTTTTATAATTGTACTGTTATAAAAAATAACGGCCGTGGCTGTTTTGATGCATATATCGGTTGAGCATACAGTACTGTTAAAGTACATTTACAGTATGGTATTATGAAAAATATATATTTAAATATGTAATTTATTACAATACTTGTATTACATATTTATTACAATACAAATTAAATATAAAAGAACTTAATGAATCGATTCTGTTCACATCTGTAAGTCGCAAAATCTGTAAATATGAACAAAATCTCACCTAAAACTGCCACCCTTATGTATAATTTTATATTAATCAACAAGAACAGATGTGTTTTGTCATTTTTTACAGATTTACAGATCTGTAAAACTTTCCGATGTGAACAGAATCGACCCACAAATTTTACTCAGACTAGTTTAACACAATTTGTTACTACAATACGTAAAATATATAATACGACTGCGGGCGAAACGTTGAGCTCTGACTCAAAATATGACACAGTCCATTCCCGGAAAACGAATATTTCTCATGACTCAGACTGTGGAAGCCTACGCAATTATTTCATTATTAATATAGTTAATATTAATTAAAAATAATGTTTCATAATATTAATGGAACCCTCTGGATATGATAGATGGAAAGAATATCATTATTTTAAACATAAAATGTTGCTTCACTTTACATAAAAGTCTTAAATACTAAATTTGACAAGTTCTGGAATATTCCATAATATATTTTTCACGAAAATCTGTTCACAGCTTTAGCCAAAATCTAATATGTTGTTCTTGACACAAAAGTCTTAAATACTAAAATTAAAAAGTTTTGGATTATATTTTAATATAGTTTTTCATTAAAAACTGTTATGGGCTTCATGTAAAGTATGACTTCCGGTCATTCAATTTTACTCAAAATCTAATCAACAAGGTTTGAAGCACTCTGCTTCGCGTCGTGTTCCAAACTTCCTTCTCACAAAATAAAATGTCACTTTTAACACATATAGGGCCCTATTCTGTATCTCAGTGGTTAATATTTAACCACTGGTTATTTTTTTTAACCAATCAAGTATGTTGACATAACAAAAAAAGGGATTTTCAGTTGTCAAATCAATAACTATTGGATAAAAATTTTAACCAGTGGTTAAAAATTAACCACCGAGTTACAGAATAGGCTCGATAGGGCCCTATTCTGTAACGCGATGGTTAATTTTTAACCACTGGTTAATATTTTTGTCCGATATTGATTTGATAATTAAAAATCCCTTTTTTGTTATATGTCAACATACTTAATTGGCTAAAAAATTTAACTAGTGGTTAATAATTAACCACCGAGTTACAGAATAGGCCCCATAGAGCCCTATTCTGTAACTAGGTGGTTAATATTTAACCACTGGTTAAAATTTTTATCCAATAGATATTGATTTGACAACTAAAAACCCCTTTTTTGTTACATGTCAACATACTTGATTGGTTTAACCAGTCGTTAAAAAGAACCACTGAGTTACAGAATAGCCCCTATAAATAACTATTTTTGGTTGAAATTGCAAATTACATAACGCGCATTTTCATAATATCGCTGAATAATTTCCATGTATTGTTGGACTGTGAAGTTTTTCATGATTCAGATGCTTAAAAATTCCTAGAGTTGGTGTATGCGAGCAATTTAAAATCCGCGGACATACAATTTGAAAAACCTGTATAATAATAAATTAATATTTATGTTATGTACTCCCACCTAACTAAACTGTCTGATTTTCTTCCCCCAATAAATCGTATTAATTGTATCTACTCCAATCTGGTTTATTGTGTACCATCGATTCCTCACATCATTAGATGTTTACAAGAAACAAAATCACTATCATTCAATTGTTCCGCTAACAGCAGACAGTCCGAGGCAAGCTTCCTCTTAAAGAAACGACGATCGCGGAAAATCTGACGCACGCGGCAATTATCACAGGATGGGAAGAAGTTCTTTTATTCAACGACTCTTCTATTAGTTTATTATACGGGGAGATGTTTTGCCGACATGCTCAGACAAGTGTGGGAAACAAAAATCACCAGGAGGTACGCAAAGAAATTGATGACGTGGCGTCGGTGACGTAGTTTAACTATGGCAACTTTTTTCGTAGACAAATTCCCAAAAACAACTTTATTTTTTTACCCAATAATGGTTTTAGTTGACGGCTTTAAGCGCTAACTATTTTTGTCAATGTGACCTGAAGGTATAACGATTGTAACGTGGCCCAGTCTTAGTATTCTGGAAGCAGTCCCCCCTGACTGATGCAATGGCAAGCACAGGGCCTAAGCGATTTTCAAATTGCCGCCAACCTATTGACATGCAATAATAATACCTCAAATATGCATACCGGCTTAACGGGGGGCTTTTGGGGTCTATTGCCCCCGGCGGTAGATACGTAAAGGGCGGTACACCAGCAGGGCACGTTGTTATATTATTTTAAATAAAAAAATCTGATGTGGACACCACACGACTTCCTTGTACGCAAGACCAATATGAAGATGTAGTATAGACCCAATTATAAAATAGCACGTGTTTGACGTAATTTAACATTAACATCTATTTTTTTATTTTATTTTTTGTCCTAATCCATAACAAGCTTCATTACAAAAACCAAAAAGTATATAAGATTTAAATTTACATATCTCGCTTATACAAAGGGCAAATTTAATAATACTTGATGTGCTAGACGCAGAATTTAATTCTCTAAAACTCTTATTTGAAGCATTTATTTCTAAAATCAAAATGAAACCATTTTATTCAAGAAAAACTGTTAACAACTTCCGGTAATATATCATTTCCGGTTAGCCTGTTTTAACCAAAATCTGCTATGTTATTCCAATTGATATAAAAGTATTATTGACCAAATTTGAAAAGTTTTGGATTATATTTTAATATAGTTCTTCATTAAAATCTTTTATAGGCTTCAAATAAAGTACCATTTCTGGATATTATGTAATGACCAAAAAGGGAGGTGCACAACTAGATGTTATAGAAGTCCTAAATACAAAATTTTAACTTTCTAAGGCTTATCGTTTTTGAGTTATGCAAGATACATACGCACGTATACGTACGAACGTACAGACGTCACGACGAAATTAGTCAGAATGGATTCAGGGATGGTCAAAATGGATATTTCCGTTGAAATCTCAAAACCGAAATTTTTCGCGATTACAATACTTCCTTTACTTGGTACAAGGAAGTAAAAATTAATTAATGAAATTTAAGAGCCAGGGGAAAAAGGATGAGTGTCCATTTTCTAGCAAAATGAGATGATTGGTACTTATAGATTGAAGGTGGGCGCTTTTAAATAGTATGTGTAAAGGAGGCAAAACGGTAACAATCCTAAGATACAGGCCTCAGAAATTGTAAGACATAATCTAAAAAGGATGACGGTCCAAGCGTCAGAGTATAAAAAGATTAATGTTCGACAGTGATATGCGCAAATTATAACTTGGTCAGCCGACTTCTGTTCAGTACTCGTACTGAACACAAATTTGTTAAGCTAAGAGCGGTGTCAGTGATGAGAATCCGTAACTCAGTATTTAATTTTTAGCAACTGGTTAAAAATTTAACCAATTAAGTACCTATGTTGACAATATAACAAAAACTGGATACAATTTTTAACAAGTTGCTAAAAATTAACCACTGAATTACACAATTAATAAAACCACTAAACGACGCAAAAAGTTTGGACGAGTGACTGATGTAGCAAAAAAAAATCCGACTGCAAAGTCATGAAACTGGTGAAGATTTTTCCTGCGAACATTTAAAATGTTCTATTAACCAACCTTTCAGAACCAATTCCAATAACTTGTCATTGAATTTCAAAAATATGGGAGTTCATGGACTTTCATAATTTCTACCTATAGTCTATTCCACGAGACCTTTCATTAAACCAGGACTTCGAACCGGAGCTGAATCGAAAACCGTAAACCGGCAAAAATAACGGAGAAATTCTGTTAGGTCCCACATAAGTTGAAACTTCACCAATCTGTGGGTATAATAATTTTCAGAAATGACCAATCTGAGTTTCGAAATAAGATTAATACACTTTGTCATTCCAAAAGCATTACATGGGGTTTCAAACTTTAAATTCGCGTAATGAAAAAACAAAATTTGTAACATTTATCTTTTTCCCTGGTGCTTGGCAGTTTGATGCCGGAAAACGATTTTTTCTTTGTTGCGCAAGGCGGTTTTTAAAAATTAGCCCCGGGCGGCAAAATGTCTTAAGTCGGTACTGCAAATATGGATTGGCGACAGTGCCAGCGACTAAGGACTACTTGTGAGCCCGCGATTGATAGTTAAAAGCAGAAATAATTTGCAGGTCATACATAGGGTTGGGCAAATCGTAACAAAATATTTACTATGGTTACAGGGTCCAAAAGAACTAAGTTCTTGCCGTCCATGAAAAGTAGGGATGTTATATTAAGCATCGATGGGAGGCAACACGTAGCGAAGCGGAATGGTTGGCTTCCGCTAATCGCCAATGTGTAATTAATTAGTACTATGGTTGTGCCAGCTTCACGAATCTTTGTAATTTTATGATGGATAATAAGCCGTGATGATACATTTATCCATTTTTAAACTCCTCCTGTTATAGATTGTAAACAAATACCATTTTTCCTCTTAGGGTTACTCCTGGGTTTAAAACAATTTTACGTCCCCATTATACAGGTATAAATTCTTGTATTTTAATGATATGTTTGTTTTAATTAATAACAGTCATTAGTTAAGCCACCGTTTTATGTACCAGTCGTAAAGTTTCTCGTTTTATCATTATTGTCTTATTATGTTAATTGCAATATACATTCATTCATATTTTTTTTCCATTTCAGGTGAGTAATTCTTCTTTTCCTTTGTGGGTTCCACTCTTATTTTGTGGTGAGTTAAATATTTTTTAACTTAGTTAATTGCGTTAATAATTACCATAAAATTAAGAACTATGAACGAAGATCCGTGGTAAAATCTTCTTTGTTTATTTAAGGTAGTTTTGTCATGACAGATTAGATAAAGTTTTAAAAAAAGTGGTAATAAATAAATAAATAAAATGATGTTAGTATAGGCAGGGAAGACATGAAATTTGAACATCTTCTAATCTAAACTTGTTCTTAATCTTGTTGGAATTGCTCAGCATGTCTTCGTTCCGGTTTGCGTATTTCCGGTTCCAAGATAAACCGCCATAATTTTAAATTAAGATATGTAAATTACATTGAATTAGATGTACTGTATTTACATTTATAATTATTACAGGAGGTCAGCATATGTGACTATTATAAAAATATTAATTTTGCATATAATTAATGTCAAAATTATATTCACAATCTAAGCAAAAATCTAAGACATTTTAATATAACTATGGGGTAATTAAAGTACAAAAATAATTTGTACAAAATCTGTTGTGGCTAGCACAATACCTCCCGCCATTTAATCTTTACTAATTTAAATACATATCTCCATATATTTACTTATGCTGGAAATTGTATTAATTTGCATGCCATATAACTATTGTTCTATTTACTATTATCTTTTTAAAACGTTACTATTATTAATTTGAAATGATTAGTTTTTTGACAGACATTTATCTGTCGATTACATACATTTGAGATAACTGTATATACAAGAAGTTGTGATTGTTTAAAGCGTAGGCCCCAGGATTTAAATTATAGATAATTTTATAAATGTATCCCTAAAATATATAAAAAATCTGATGTGGCCAGCACATTACCTTCCGTCAGTTCTATGTATTTTGTATAAATGTCATACAGAAAGTTCCTTGCAAAAGATTATATTTCTTGTATATTACCTTAAGGCAGTTGTATGTATTTTATACAAATTCCATACAGAAAGTTTCTAACAAAAGATCTTATATTTCCAGTAAAATTATAAAATAAACATACTGTCAACTGCACTTGACACTGACACCTTTCAATCAGAATTTTCTTAAGCAGCTGTTTCCAGAGTTATAGCAAAGCTGACTAATATATATGATATTTAATTTCTTTATAATTTTTTAACTCTATGTCCATTTAATATGAAGTATAAAATGCATTCAAATTGAATAGAGAATAAATAATTCTTTAATATTTATAATAACCTCAAATGTGAAAAAATGATATTTAACACCGTTTTTTCAAGAAAAACTGTTAAAATCTTCAATTGAGGGTACTTCCGGTTGACCAATTATAACCAAAATCTAATCAGCTCTTCACATGGATGTAACGAAGAGGAATACGAAAGAATTGTAATTTTTGGAATTGTAGTATTAGAGTTATCGCATTAGAAAATTTTGTCACACACAGACACACACACACACACACACACACACACACACACACACACACACATACATACACACACACACACACACATACAGACATCATCGTAAAAATAGTAAAATCGTATTCTAGGGACCCTAAAACGTGCTTATTCATCAAAATCTCACCACCGAATTTTTTGACCAAAGACAATACCTTCCTTACCTAAAGGTGACGGAAGGTAAAAAGTATTAATGCAAACATAGAAAATCTAATAATTTTTACCTCTCGCTAAGAGTGTGTGTGTGGATGTGTGTGTGTATGTGGATGTGGGATCCACGATTTCTCAAATACTATAAGACTTAAGACATTTTTAACTACAGATTCCTCAATCTAACAATTATGGGAAGAGTTGATTAAGTTTTGGTAACAATTGGACAACCGGAAGTAGCAGTTACAAGAAAAAAATCATATAAATATTATTTATCGAAAATTTATGTAAATATTTATATTAAAGAACGTTAAATTCTTTATTCGATAAATATAAATTCATTATTATATCTTCTATAGATTTAGAGATAAAGAAACTCATATAAAATAATTTGATGTAAAAAATCTCAGATCAAACTATTCAAGGCAAGAATTTTTTTTGTTTGTAATAGACAAATAAATGTCACTGTCAAAAATATTTGTATGCCACTGTCAACAATATTTGTACATCATTATGAAAATAAAAAAAAGTCAACAACGCAAACGAATATACGTAAAAAAGAATGTAACAGCAATTTGCGAAAAAATGACGAATATAAAGAAAAAGAAAAGAGTAGAAAAAGAAATTTTAAGGATATTGAATATAAAGAAAATGTATGTATTGTACATAATTTATATTAAAATATCCCATAGATTTTGCAAATATATGTGAGAATTATTTTGTAGTGAGTACATGAATATATGTATTTGTATTTAAAAATATTTTTTGTTTTAAGCGTACAACCAGTTAAAATATCTGGCGAGAGGTTATGTGCTGGCCACATCAGATTTTTAATATTTATAATAACATAAATCTCAAAAAAGGGCAACTATTATGAGCTTCAAGTAAAGTGCCATTTCCGGTTATCTGATTTACACCAAAATCTAATAGTTTCTTTCCATATTAGAATAAGGTAGAAATACAAGGTTTCAAAATTTTCTGAATGATAGTATTTGAGTTAGAGCGTAGGATCCATGCACACACATATACACACAGATATCATCGTGAAAATGTTAAAATTGTACTCTAATGGCCTTAAATTATGGTAATTTACTAAAATCTCGATGTTCGATATTTAGCACGGTCCCTATACCTCCCTTACCAAGGGTAGCAGGAGGTATAAATGCAAACTATTTGCATGTATATACACACAAGGTTTAAGGTATAGATTCAATATGCTGCTTCATTAAAAAAAAAATGATAAACATTATCATTTTTATGATTTGAAAAGTAAAATACAGTATTTAATATGAAAATTGGTTGACTTATTTTCAATTTTCTAGCAGACAATTTTAAAACTGCATTGACTTATTTTCAATTTTCTAGCAGACAATTTTAAAACTGCATTATTATTTTTCGTTGTTCACTATATAATCGATTAATAGAAATATATAGTGAAATACTATTTGAACACATTTAACAACAATATTTTGTGAAGATTTCATTATTATCAATTGTCATTTTGTACACAATTCTTCATAATGCATTGCAAAGATTATAACAAATTACTTACCAATTTCGATGTCTCTGCGTATTCTAAAGATGAACAGATATGTCCCAGATGACAATAACACAAACACACACTAATTTTGATTATTAAAATGTTTATTAATTGTCAAAAAAGCAAATTATTTGCACAAAAACATTAGCCACTTACACTACAACAAGAACAATCAACTTTGTTTTGACATAGCGAAAGAAGTGTTGCCAATCTAGGAAAAATTAATTCGGGCGGGATTTAATTTGACATATGTGTATAACCAACAAATTTTTCAAGTCTGTACATGGTACAAAACATATTTAAATGTATTTTCATAAATTTTCTGTCAATTTCATCAAAATAAATAGGTTGTACACATTATGGCAAATGAGATTCCGCAAGAGTTAATTTTCACTCGAGTGGCAACATTGCTTGCATCATGTTCAAAGACACATTTGTTTGGTGGTGTAAGTCGCAAATGTTTCTTTGCGAGTGATTGACGTTTTTAACAATTAATAAATTTATTAACAATACAAATTAGTGTGTGATTGTGCTATTGTGACCTGGGACATATCCACTGATGTTTAGAATTTGCAGCGACTTCGAAATAGGTTAGTTATTTAGTTTTTTAGTTATATTTGTAATATATTAGCCATTAGACCAACAACTACTACCTGTATTAGATTCATTGATATAAAAAATACAGGTTCAGTGTACTTAGACATTAACAGAGTTTTATACACATATAGATAATCTAGAATTAGAATGAAATGCATGAAAAAGTTAACATAACTTTAAGATTAATTCAGAAATTGATAAAAATGAAATATTTGCAAATTAATGCAAAGGCAATAACTGCAATCTGTCATAACTGTGTTTGACTGTGTGATAGCAACCACCACAGTAACCACGTAAATATGCGCTGTTTTTACCTCCCGCTACCCTTGGTAAGGGATGTATAGGGATCGTGCTGAAAGGCGCATATCGGGATTTTAATAAATGACCACGTTTTAAGGTCCCTAGAATCCAATTTTAACAGTTTCACGATGATGACTGTGAAAGAGCCTATTAGATTTTGCTGTAAATCGGATAACCGAAAATGGCACTTTACTTGAAGCTCAAAATAGTTTTATTCGAAAAATACCTGTACATATTATTTTTTCGAGATTAATGTTATTATAAATATTAAAGATTATTAAATTTTCTACAGATTTGCATTAATACTTTTTCTATATATTTTATGGATAAATTTATAAAATTATCTATAATTTAAATCTCGGAGCCTTAAACAAACAAAACTTCTTGGTTACGCAGTTATTCAAATGTATGTAACTGACAGATAAATGTCACTGTCAAAGAACTAATCATTTCAAATTAATAATAGTAACGTTTTGAAAAGAAAAAATCTGGTGTGGCCAACACAAAACCTCCCGCAATTTACCGTCCGAGTCACAAAAAGATTAAGCTAATCCTTATTTTTGGATTAGCGAATTTTACTCTAATTTTGGCAATTTATTTCTTAAAATATAGTCTAATCTAATCCAAGTAACTACCTTTTTTGATAATAAAATGAAGATTAAATTTTAAATACCGGGATAAAATAGAATTCTCTAATCCAAAAATGAGGATTAGCTTAAATATTTTTGTGAATCGTTAATTTTTATTAATCTAAATAAATATCTACATATTTACTTATGCTGGAAACTGTATTGAATTCCTTTTCTATTGTTCTATTTACTTTTTCCTTTTTAAAACGTTACTTATATTATTTTGAAATGATTAGTTCTTTGATAGTGACATTTATTTGTCAGTTACATACATTTGAATAACTGCGTTTTGTTTGTTTAAAGCGGAGGCTCTGGGATTTACATTATAGATAATTTTATAAATTTATCCATAAAATATATAGAAAAGTATTAGAGCAAATCTATAGAAAGTTTTATAATCTTTAATTTTTATAATAACATTAATCTCGAAAAAATAACATTTAAAGGTATTTTTCAAAATCTAATGGGCTCTTTCCGAAACAGAAAAAGTTCGAAATATAAGATATCAAAATTTTCTGAATGATAGTATTTGAGTTAGAGTGGATGATCCACACACACATACACACAGACATCATCGTGAAAATGTTAAAATTGGATTCTAGGGACTTGAAAACGTGGTCATTTACCAAAATCTCGATATGCGATTTTTAGCACGATCCCTATACCTCTCTTACCAAGGGTAGCGGGAGGTAAAAAGTAAATAGAATTGGAAAGGAAATCAATACAGTTTCCAGCATAAGTAAATATGTAGGTATGTATTTAGATTAATAAAAATTAACGCTTCGCAAAAAAGTTTAAGCTAATCCTCATTTTTGGATTAGTGTATTCTATTTTATACCAGTATTTAAAATTTAATCTTCATTTTATTATCAAAAAAAGTAGTTGCTTGGATTAGACTATATTTTAAGAAATAAACTGCCAAAATTAGAGTAAAATTCGCTAATCCAAAATTTTTTGTGACTCGGGTTGTAAATGGCGGGAGGTATTGCGTTAGCCACACCAGATTTTTGATACTGGTTTCTAGATAATTAAATATGCACTCTAGATAATATGGGCTCATGTTCTACCATATTTTTTATAAAATAATTGTAAGTATTACTTTAAATCTAGATACTTTTATCTAGAATAAATCGTGGGAATTTTCTATTTCGGTTTGTTATCTATTTACGTAGAACTATACATTCTATTTTGTATTCATACAAAAGTTGCATATGTGTAGATAAACATGATGTGTTTTCTAACAATGTTATGTTAAGATTTATTGTTAAAATAACTGATTTTAATCGTTGGGAGAACAAAAAACTTGCAATTAACATATTACAAAATAAAATATAATGTTATGATATTCACTGATATTCTGTTGTTGATTTATTTTCACATATAAAGTACATACAACAAGACTTTATTGAAAATCATAACTGAGAATATCTTTAGCATCATTAGCTTCTATTTCATACGATTGTAGAACTGCCTTTATGGCAAATAATACTGTCATTCTTACCGACTACTTTATCGTTATGGGAGGTACTTTCTTTTTCTATTTGCGGCGATTGTTACATAGGCGTAGATCTAGATAAGAACTACATAAGTAGATAGCGAATTTGATTGATGTAGATATTTGACAAGTGATTGATTATTTTTATAGAATTAGAAGCAATTGTTGTCAAATTTATTGAAGACATACCTACTGGTAAAATCAACGACGATGTATAGAGAATATCTATAAATTGACTAGTATACAGAATAAATAAAAAATAAAAAATTTGAGGTGGCTAGCACATCGCCTTTCGCCAATTACATGTTTAAAATAGCAATGAGCTTATGTTATTCCAATAAATAGAAAAGTCTGTAATACGAAATTTTGGATTATTTTTTATTGTTATTCCTTGAATATATTCAAGTTAAGTACCTACCATATTCGGTTGTTCCTACTGATAAAAGTCTTAAACACTAAAATTGAAAAGTTTTGGATTATATATTAATATAATTTTTCATTAAAAACTGTTACGAGCTTCAAGTAAAGTACCACTTCCAGTTGTCTAATTTTAATAAAAATGTTATCAACTGTTTTTAAATACTGAAAGCAGATATTTTTGGAAGTATCTTGTAGGAAAAATCGTCACACACACACAGACATATAATTGTAAAAATAGTAAAAACGTATTGTAAATAATAAATCAATTTCAAATAAAAATTTATTAATATTTTTATAAAAACTGCATTTTGAATCAATGTGCCAAATTTCAATTCGTAATTATTAATAGAAGCTGAGATCCAACTCTTTTATTTTTTTAATTGTTATAAACAAAATAAAAACAAATCGAAAAAAAATTAACGTTGAAAATATTCGCAAAGCCTATGGTTACAACATTAAAATTTAAATTTTTTCTATTCATACCATATTGACATTAGACATCAATGAAGATGAGCATTTCTTCAAACATGCTAAAATGGGTGTCATTTTTACCTCCCGTTACCCTGGGTAAGGGAGGTATACAGATCGTGCTAAAAATCGCATATAGACATTATGGTTTTAAGGTCTCTAGAATCCAATTTTAACATTTTCACGATGATGCTGTGTGTATGTATGTGTGGATTCTCCACTCTAACTCAAATATTATCATTCAGAAAATTTTGAAACGTTGTATTTCGAACTTTTAACCGGAAATGGCACTATAGGTACTAGAAGCTCAAAATAGTTTTTCTTCGAAAAATACCTTTAAATGTTATTTTTTTCGAAATTAATATTATAAAAATTAAAGATTATTCAATTTTCTACAGATTTGCATTATACGTTTTCAATATATTATATGGATAAATTTATAAAATATATATAATTTAAATCCCGGAGCCTACTCTTTAAGCAAGCAAAACTCCTTGGTTGCGCAGTTATTCAAATGTATGTAACTGACAGATAAATGCCACTGTCAAAGAACTTATCATTTCAATATAATAATAGTAACGTTTTAAAAAGAAAAAAATAAATAGAACAATAGGAAAGGAAATCAATACAGTTTCCAGCATATGTAAATATGTAGGTATGTATTTAGATTAATAAAAATTAACGATTCTCAAATAAGTTTGAGCTAATTCTCATTTTTGGATTAATGAATTCTATTTTATCCCGGTATTTAAAATTTAATCTTCATTTTATTTTCAAAAAAAGTAGTTGCTTGGGTTAGATATATATATTAAGAAATAAACTGCCAAAATTAGAGTAAAATTCGCTAATCCAAAAGTGTCGGGAGGTATGGTGTTGGCCACACCAGATTTTTTATATATATTGTTATTATTTTTATACGTTTAAAATAATGAAAATTATTATAATTACGTAGAAATGTATAGCCCAAAAGTGAAACATAATTTTTGATCTTTTTAAAGCAAGTTATTGACTTTTAGGCTTTTAGACTCAACTGACTATATATATAATTTTGAAATGAGTAGTAGTTTTAAAATAAATGACCCACGTTCGTGATTTAATATCTATATATACTCTTTTTGGTCACCCCTACAAAAAAACGAATCAATCTGAGTGTATACATTGTGAAGACGAATCGAAATGAGAGTAGATGACATCGAATCCACATCCACAGTCTCACAATTCGGACTGTTTGCGCTGAATGGATTTGTACCCGTAGTTCCATAGTATTCCATTCATACTCAAACTTTTGTGCAGATTGCAATTTATTATCGATACAAATACGATGAAATTAATGTCATTGCATAGGGGAAATTTACTAGAGGGATGAACTAGTATTATTTGAACAATATAGTTGTTACTTTTGAAGTGGTGTGTTCGAAATGTCGAAATGTTATCGGAATTAGTCAATAAAGTATAACATTGCGTACATGCCTTCTGCATTTATACACTTGTTCCACCTTTCGTGTTCAAAACACACCTGAAAACCATTTTTTCTACAGTCTATATACAAAGTAGCCATTTGCGCTCTCTTTTGTCAACGCAAAATGTCACTTTGCCGCTCTAGAGCGACAAAGTAGAAAAAACGCTCGCTCCTCAAATTTCTAACTATACAATGTTGAGAAATGTTACTTGGCTACATTCTTAATGGAAACGTTTACTCAGGAATTAATGACACTGTAGTTACACATTACCCACTTAACAAGTCAATCTGACATATAACTGCTCTGTCGGTTTGTTACATAACCAAACAAAATGCCGCACTGCTGTGAAAATATAATAGGGCATTCATTTACAAAAACGAAAGTATAAAATGCTTAGATTAGATTGAAGTAATAGCACAAAAAAAATGGAAAATACCGATAAGTAAAAATAATTAAAAAATAAATATTTGTTATGGTGGAGGACCCCATTGTGGCGACTGTAGAAAAAATCTTGTGTGTGTCGAGCGCAAATGGACATTGTCGATTTCGAGAGAATGCCTCGCTCATGCGTCGCGCGGCAACAACCTCTCAATCGACAATGTCCCATTTTGCGCTCTTAATACACAAATAGCTATTCTGAAAGTGCCTTCAGATGCCTCGTCGCTTTTTCCATTCCCATTAAATTAGCAAAACTTTGTCCCTTCAATTTGGTCTCGTGGCCGCGTGCCTGAGTGTCTGGTCGCGAATCTGGGGAACCGGGTTCGATCCCGACGCCAAATATTTACAATTTTAAATGGCACAAAATTGATCCCTGTGGTGTACTCTCCACGCCAGCAATGAGTGCCCGTGAGGTGACGCCTGGTAAACGCCCGCACGGTACAAATATGTCGTCACCATTACCGATATCTGCGAACAAAGCAGATTGGCACACCCAGCAATGGGTAATATGCCGTGATGACATATTTATTTATTTATTTGTCCCTTCCATTTGATTTTTAGCAGTGGGAATAGATTAAAATTGGTTGGTGCAAGGTTGGGAGAGTAGGAGGGGTGTTCCCGAATGGTGACATTGACTATGTTTACACGTATAGCAAAAAAGTACTTTGACTTGACTTTGACTTTCAAAAGGCGACTTTTGCCGTTGTGTAAACACTCTCGCCTATTACTTTTCTTCCTAAAGTCAAGTCCAAAATAAAATAGACTTGACTCATATAAGTGACTTTTAAAAAGTCGTGTGAACCAACGAACGAAACATACTTTACTTTACTAACAGTGACATCTAGTTTTCATCCACAAATTCCGAGATATTTAATTACACAATTTTGTGTTTTATATCTGAATTTAAAATATTCTTGAATTTTAAAATATTTTATGCGATTATTTTTTAATCTACTTCGCATCCAATATTGTTGCTGCATAGTTATATTATTTAAAAATATCGCGCTTAAATTTAGTAACTGTAGTTTACTATTTATTTTTTCTATAAATAATTTATTCTTTTTATGATTATATGATAATAGTTAAATAGGTAATTTATATATAACGAAACTTTACTTTGCTGTCAAAGTCAAAGTTGAGTGAAGGACAAGTAACAAACGTAAAGTGAAGTATATTTGACCTTATGTGTAAACACACCATTAAATTGACTTTTCATAAGTCGCCTTTTGAAAGTCAAGTCAAAGTAAATTTTTTTCATACGTGTAAACGTAGTCATTGTTCTCAGTAAGGTAATTTTTCACCATCGGATGTATCGGATCGTTCTCATGCAGCAAAACCCTGTCGTTTCTTGTACAAAGTTGTTTACATTTTGGCATTGGGGGATAAATTCGAGGTGAATCAGGGCGCCTCTCCTTTACAATTAGACTTTGGTTGTTCTTGTTCTAAATAAATTGTTGAGAAAAATTTAAGGAATCCAAGTAGTCTCTCATCTTTTGTCATTTATTTTTATCTGTCAACAATTTTAAATTTAAAAAATCATTTGCATAAACAGATGTTTTCGAAATTTTACAGTAGTATAGAATAAATTTATATTCATGTATTTTTATAGCTGATATTTCATTGATTGGTATTTAAATTATTACTTTTCGAGTATTTTATTGGCATTTTTGTAATTTGTAACTAAGTTTAAATTTGGAAGTGACGGCTATACTTTTAATTTAAGTAACTTAAAATATATTTCATTGTTGACGTTTTTACCTTCCGTCACCTTTGGGTAAGGAAGGTATTGTCTTTGGTCAAAAAATTCGATAATGAGTTTTTAATGAATAAGTACGTTTTAAGGTCCCTAGAATACTAGTTTTACGATGATATCTGTATGTATGTATGCATGGATGGATGGATGTGTGCATGTATGTGTGTGTGACGATTTTTTCGGATCGCATAACTCTAATAATACCACCTTTCCAAAAATTATAATTTTTGCGTAATCCTTTTCTTTAGATCCATATGAAGAGCTGATTAGATTTTGGTTATACTTGGTCAACCGGAAGTACCCTAAATTGAAGATTTTAACAGTTTTTCTTGAAAAATGTTGTTAAATATATTTTTTTCCACACTTAATATTTAAGAATATTTTATTCTCTATACGATTTAATTACATTTTTACCTTCCGTCACCTTTAGGTAAGGAAGGTATTGTCTTTGGTCAAAAAATTCGAAGGTGAGTTTTTGATGAATAAGCACGTTTTAGGGTCCCTAGAATACGATTTTACTATTTTTACGATGATGTCTGTATGTGTGTGTGTGTGTGTGTATGTATGTATGTGTGTCCGTGTGTGTGAGTGTGTGTGTGTGTGTGTGTGTGTGTGTGTGTGTGTGTGTGTGTGTGTGTGTGTGTGTGTGTGTGTGTGTGTGTGTGTGTGTGTGTGTGTGTGTGTGTGTGTGTGTGTGTAACAAAATTTTCGTCTACGATAACTTCCATACTACAATTCTAAAAATTATAATTCTTTCGTGTTTCTCTTCGTTACATCCATGCGAAGAGCTGATTAGATTTTGGTTACAATTGGACAACCGGAAGTACCCTCATTTGATGATTTTAACAGTTTTTCTTGAAAAAACTATGTTAAATATCATTTTTTCACATTTAATGTTATTATAAATATTAAAGAATATTTTATTTTCTATACGATTTGATTGCATTTTATACCTAATATTAAATGGATATAGAGTTAAAAAATTATAAAGAAATTAAATTTCATAAAGTAGCCATAGCTGTGAAAACAGCTACTGTATCAAGAAAATTTAGATTGAAAGATGTCAGTGTCAAGTGAAATTGACATAGTTTACTGGAAATATAGGATCTTTTGCTTTCTGTATGGAATTTGTATAAAATACATACAACTGCTTTAAGGTAATGTACAAGAAATAATAATAATAATAATAATAATATTAATAAATCTTTTATTTCTGCAGATACATTACACTGTATATAGAAAACGTCACAAAATAATAATTTTCTGTATGAAATTTGCATAAAATACATGCAACTGCCGGAAGGTAATGTACAAGAAATAGAATATTTAATTTAGCAAGGAACTTACCCTATGAAATTTGTACAAAATACATAGAACTGACGGAAGGTAATGTGCTGGCCACATCAGATTTTTTACTTCATAATCAATGGATATAGAGTTAAAAAATTATAAAGAAATTAAATTTCACAAAGCAGCCAGCTGTGCTATTAACATGGAAACATCTACTACATTAAGAAAATTCTGATTGACAAATGTCAGTGTCAAAGTGCAATTTACATTATATGTTTGAGTTATAATATTACTAGAAATATAATAGAGTCTCAAGAAACTTTATGTATGGAATTTGTACAAAATACATACAACTGACGAAAGGTAATGTGCTGGCCACATCAGATTTTTTATTGACGCTTTTAGAGCCCGTGAGGTAACGCCTGGCTTGAACGGTTTGGCATTGTTAGTACATAACACGTAAAAAAACATTTTTGATTTCTTTCCGATTTGAAATTTACTGAGTCCCGCCCTGAAACGCGTGGGTCGTACCCAGAGCCAATTACCTCTGAGTGTAGAACACATGTTTACTTTAACTACCAATTACTTGCAAGCAGCAATGTTGGTCGTTTACTGAGCGATATTTCAGCTCCAACTCCATACAGCTTCTATATGGTTTTTGTTCTGTTTCACGAAATGATTTAACAATGACGCAAGCCTGACAAGACTTCGCTCAAACATAACACAGCGTATGTATGTAGATTTCTTTGTATGTGTGTGTTACAGAAATAAACAGATGAACAAGACACGAAATTCAAAATTTTATGTTTTTACCTCCCGCTACCCTTGGTAAGGGAGGTATAGGGGTCGTGCTAAAAATCGCATATCGAGATTTTGGTAAATCACCAAGTTTTAAGGTCCCTAGAATCCAATTTTAACATTTTCACGATGATGTCTGTGTGTACGTGTTTGTGGATCCTCCATTCTAACTCAAATACTATCATCAACCTTGTATTTCGAAATTTTTCTGTAATGAAAAGAGCCCATTAGATTTTAGTAAAAATCGGATAACCGGAAATGGCACTTTACTAGAAGCCCAAAATAGTTTTTCTTCAAAAAATACCTTTAAATGTTATTTTTCCGAGATTAATGTTATTATAAAAATTAAAGATTATTAAATTTTCTATAGATTTGCATTAATACTTTTTCTATATACTTAATGGATAAATTTATATTATCTATAATTTAAATCCCAGAGCCTACGCTTTAAACAAACAAAACGCAGTTATTCAAATGTATCTGACAAATAAATGTCAATATCAAAGAACTAATAATTTCAAAACAATATTAGTAACGTTTTAAAAAGGAAAAAGGAAATAGAACAATAGAAAAGGAATTCAATACAGTTTCCAGCATAAGTAAATATGTAGGTATTTATTTAGATTAATAAAAATTAACGTTTCAAAAAAATGTTTAAGCTAATACTCATTTTTGGATTAGTGAATTCTATTCTATCCCGGTATTTAAAATTTAATCTTCATTTTATTATAGTTCCGGTGGCTCAATGGTTAGCAACACCTCATGCCCTCGGGGCTCTGGGTTCGAATCCCACTAAGGCATGGATGTGTGTGAATGTGAACCCACTCTGTAATTGGGATTTAATCCTGTTGAGGGGTTTAAAAAAAAATTAGTTATTTGGATTAGATTAGACTACTACTATTCAGAAAATTTTGATACCTTGTATTTCGAGCCCATTAGATTTTGGATAACCGGAAATGGCACTTTACTAGAATCTCAAACTAGTTTTTCTTCGAAAAATACCTTTAAATGTTATTTTTTCGATATTAATGTTATTATAAAAATTAAAGATTATTAAATATTTTATAGAGTTGCATTAATACTTTATCTATAAATTTAATCCCGGAGTCTGCGCTTTAAACAAGCAAAACTTCTTGGTTACAGAGTTCATATCTTAAATGTATGTAATTGACAGATAAATGTCACTGTCAAAGAACTAATCATTTCAAATTAATAACAGTAAAGTATTAAAAAGAAAATGGTATATAGAACCCTAGTTATATGGAATGGATCTTAATACTGTTTTCGCAATAACTAAATATGTAAGTATGTATATTTAAATTAGTAAAAATTAAATAGCGGGAAGTTTGGTGTTAGCCACATCAATTTTTTTCTATATATTTTATGGATAAATTTATAAAATTATCTATAATTTAAATCCTAGAGCCTACGCTTTAAACAAACAATCGCAGTTATTCAAATGTATGTAACTGACAGATAAATGTAACTATCAAAGAACTAATCATTTCAAAATAATATTTGTAAAAAGAAAAAAGTAAATAGAACAATAGAAAAGGAATTCAATACAGTTTCCAACATAAGTAAATATGTAGGTATGTGTTTAGATTAATAAAAATTAACGATTCACAAAAATGTTTAATCCAATCCTCATTTTTGGATTAGTGAATTCTATTCTATCCCGGCATTTAAAATTTAATCTTCATTTTATTATAGCTCCGGTGGCTCAATGGTTAGAGCCACGCCTCATGAGTGCACTCGGGGCTCTGGGTTCGAATCCCACTAAGGCATGGATGTATGGGAATGTGAACCCACTCTGTAATTGGGATTTAATCCTGTTAAGGGGATTAAAAAAAATAGTTACCTGGATTAGACTAGACTATATTATAAGAAATAAACTGCCAGGTAATGGCGGGAGGTATTGTGTTGGCCACACCAGATTTCTTCGTTATATCGCCTTTATTATACTATTATTCACGAAAAATGACTATTCAAGGTAATTTGTTCGAAGAAAGAATACACATCACTTTATAGCAGTAGCTTAGTTACATTTTGTATTAGAAAGAGAAAGATTATTTGACCTATGTCTATTTAATTTTTGTGGTGTGACAGATATACGTAAATAGTGGCATTACTTTCTAACATACTATAAATAATAATGGCATATGTCGTAGAATTACAGATATCTAGTTATATACTACACTACCCTCTTTGCTAATATTTACCCAGTGGCGTTGACGTTTAAATCAAATTATTAATCTTTGGTTTATAAGTTAAGTCTATGTTTTTGTATTTTGCAAATTTTTGCATAATTTTCAAATAAATTACTCTTATTTTTTCAGTTAAAATGTTTCCATAAATATTTCACGTCTATGTATATGAAATGCAATGAAGTTATCTGCAAGTAATATTATACCGGCCGAACTATTGACTTAGGGCTCGTATTATTTACCCTTAAATAAAAATAAAGTTTGTCTTTTCTCATTGATTCACCCCACCCTTCCCCAATTTCATCTCCCTTCTTGTTCCTCGGTTCATCCACACTTTGACTTCTCTTCCCATTCCATCTTTCTCGTCCCGTTTTCTCCGTTGACTTGGTGTTTACAACCATACATATGTATGCACTCTGAGAGTGGTAGAATGTCATACCTCTCACATCCATGCAAATGTGTCTATGTGCCGAATAAATGAATAATAAACCACAACGACCTAGCCCAAGCATCGTCAACTATCTACGGTGAGACGCAACCGAGGAAGACTCAACAGTATAACTCGCACCGTACGCATACAAGTGTGAGATGTGAGATGAGGAAGGAGAGTTCTTCAGAAAGCTGACGTTGTCAAGAGTATCAAGTGTGGGATATGGATTTGCGATAAGGGGGGGGGGGCTTACATGGAGCAGAATTTATATTAGGGTGGACCTTAAAAGGGGGCAAGTTGAATTTTAACCGGGCCGCCACATAAAGTTGTTTCAAATAAATAAATAAAATTGTGCAGGTAATGATATTAATATTTGACCTTGCCTAAATTCATTTCATTTTTCCCCAATTAAAGGGTTGTTCCAACATACAGTGTGCGTATCGTTCATGTTATGGTCCAAGCACTATTTTCTACGCAGGCGCTAATAAAGCACTAGTTTTGAACTGATCCAGAACTATGTTGTGTTGGAACGATGCAGAACTATAATTTGTAGTTTAAAATTCGAAATTCAAATGCCGTAACAACTCATATTAAAAAAATCTGATGTGGCCAGCACATTACCTTCCGTCAGTTCTATGTATTTTGTATAAATGTCATACAGAAAGTTCCTTGAAAAATATTATATTTCTTGTACATTACCTTAAGGCAGTTGTATGTATTTTATACAAATTCCAAACAGAAAGTTTCTAACAAAAGATCCTATATTTCCAGTAAAATAATAACAAACATACTGTCAACTGCACTTGACACTGACACCTTTCAATCAGAATTTTCTATTTTCTTAATGTAGCAGCTGTTTCCAGAGTTATAGCAAAGCTGACTAATATACATGATATTTAATGTCTTTATAATTTTTTAACTCTGTCCATTTAATATGAAGTATAAACTGCATTCAAATCGTATAGAGAATAAATAATTCTTTAATATTTATAATAACATTAAATGTGAAAAAATGATATTTAACATCGTTTTTTCAAGAAAAACTGTTAAAATCTTCAAATGAGGGTGCTTCCGGTTGACCAATTATAACCAAAATCTAATCAGCTCTTCACATGGCTGTAACGAAGAGGAATACGAAAGAATTATAATTTTTGGAATTGTAGTATTAGAGTTATCGCATTAGAAAATTTTGTCACACACAGACACACACACACACACACACACACACACACACACACACACACACACACACACACATACACATACATACACACACACACACACACATACAGACATCATCGTAAAAATAGTAAAATCGTATTCTAGGGACCCTAAAACGTGCTTATTCATCAAAAACTCACCACCGAATTTTTTGACCAAAGACAATACCTTCCTTACCTAAAGGTGACGGAAGGTAAAAATAGAAGATTTTTTTTTGTAAAACACAAAACTTTAACTTACCTAGCGATCGATAATAAATACGTGCCCAATTGATTTAAGAGAAATTAGGAAAAAATATTGAAAGTATGTATATGCTTAGTAAAAAATATTAATAAAGAAATAAAACGACATAATTGAATTACTTCGGAAATAAAGGGATTTTTGTTATAGCAGCTCGTCACTCATATGAGATTCATATATATTATTTTCATTGGCGACTCAAAGACGGTCTATAAATATATAACGAATACCCAGTTAGGGGCGAAGCCTACTACCAATGGAAGTAGAGAAATTCAAATAGCGGAGGCGTGGCTATCAGTCCAGTAGTGCAATTCTCAAACAGTTTTTATTTGAATATAAATATTTTGCATTAAACTTAATAATTTAAATACATTTCCAATTATAAATCATGTAGGTTTGTACAGTATAATAATATTCATTTACTTTTTATAAATATAAATTAGAATTAGCATATATTTAAAGAACATTTAGGTCCACGAAGAAAATAGTTTGATATAAAAATTTATATTCGTGACGTCACATCTATATTTTCAAATTTCGGAGGACTATAACTCGCTTATTATTAGGAATTTTTCACCGGATTTTCACCGACACCGTCTTAGTTTTACTTATACGTTCAAATGGTATCTCCTATTATTATTAATTAAAATAAGTGTTTATTAAACTATAACTAAATATTAAAAAGGTTTTAAATAATGACTAATGACTAATATTGAACAATTATTAAAAACGAATGAAGACTAAAACTATAATTAACTATAGAACATTAACACTATATATTTATTTAACCAATTAACACTAGTATTTATTTCCACGATATTACTAATTATTTATTTCACTTCGCGTTCTAATCTTAGACTGCCGGTCTGTTGCAGACTCTTGTAGACTGTTTACGCGATGTTTAGATTACTATATTTATATCACTATATACTTATATCACATTCAACTGTCCGCCTACCGACCTCCATTGCGTCTATATACTCAACTGATTCAACAGCATCTGTATATTCAACTGCTCGGACAGAAGTCACCTCTTTCACCACACTATCTATCTATTTATATAACTCTCTGTCTAACTTCCACAGCCTCAGTATCACCGACTGTCCGTATGCCACAATTCTTCAACACCACTACCGAGTATCCACTTCCACTTGCCGTTACTGTCCCCGTATACCTAGCTTCCCAATACCCTTCAATACTACAGAGTATTCACTTCTACGGCTATCCCGGTATACCAGTAACTTCCCGACTTGCCGTTACTGTCTTGTACACTATAGCTTCTCAATACTCGTCAACACTAACGAGTATTCACATCCACAGCTATCCCAGTTAACCAGTAACTTCCACGATACTGCTGTGCTTCACTAACACTATGTGAATGTCTTTATATGTCTCTCCATGTAACTAACTTACTCCCGAGCATAGCTGCGTCCCTTTTATACAGCTGCCATTAATTTCCAGAGAGCTCTAGAATGTTCGACCGCATAATAATAATGAACACAAAAGGTTCAGGCGATCGGAAGTAATTAAACACGTCGCGGCTTGTTTGTTTATGTAACCCGGCTGCTAGCGCGATTGCGTCATCGTTATAAATAGACTCTTGTTCAGCGTAGCAGCGGGGCTCACACATTACATTAGGTTTTGTCACATTTTAGAACTATATTTTTTTTTCAAAGGCAATAAGAGGTTATAAAAATCATTGTAACATCTTTGTGAACCCATATAAATGCTTAAGCAACCCTACAGGAATTTCTTATCTGGTGGTCAGTGGTTGATAGAGCAATTCGTTAAGTATTTATCCACCCTCAATCTATGTAGCCAACTAACGAGATCAGAGATTTAATCTGCCAGCTAAGAAGTCGTAAGAAGATCCCACCGGATATTGCCTCATAGCATTAAATGTTTCCGCTTCATCATTTCGGTTTATCTAATTACCGGAAATCATCGTCAAATACTTGGGCTTAACCGCTCAAAACAGATCGATTATTTTATATGGTGGAAGATTTATTAAAAAGATACAATTCTATATATAAGTGTGAGATTCATATTTTGTACAAATTTTATACAGAAAGTTCCTTGCGAAAGATTCTATTTCTTGTACATTACCTTTTGGCAGTTGTATGTATTTTATACAAATTCCATACAGAAATTCTAGCAAAAGATCCTGGCATATGTACATATAACTAAGTACATTATGTCTAGTCTTTATAATATCGAAGTGAAAACTCTGTTAATCGAATATGAATAAACTGAGTAGTCTTGCTTAGCAAGAGAAAATCTTTCTCGCTTCCAGTTGCACAACTCTACTGCTGAGATTTTATTTAATTATATCTGGGGATTTTATCTTGGCTGAGATGAATCAGCGAATTTAAAAATTAATCAGCTTGGTCAATAACCTACACACATGCTCGCTGGAGACTTAAATGCCTCGGATTGTGACTAAGCTACATTATATTAGAAATAATTATATATATATATATATATATATATATATATATATATATATATATATATATATATATATATATATATATATATATATACCGTGTGTCTGTCTTAAAAGTGTACATAAGGGATTAACATGGGAAATCAGTTTTTTTCAATTTCCTGCTCGCCTAATTATTTTAAGCAAAAATGCGTCAAATAAAAGTTTTAGGGTATAAAATTCTACATCTAAAACAATAAACAGAATTACCTTTACATGCTTTATAACGACATAAATTAAATATGAAAATGTCGATAATTACGTTAAAAATATCGACAGCCATGGAATTGAACAAAAAATAAATAAATGCTTGACGTTAACTTATTTGACGTTTCTGATAATTTGATTTGAACAAATATCGTTAATTATGGCAATAATAGAAATATAAAATTAATAAGTACAGTTAAGAAAATACAGTTTTGTTGAAATAATATGAGAATTTCTCAAAAATTCTACATTACGTAACAAAATTATGTATGATGCTGTTATGTACTCTCAACTCATTTCCAATACATCTACCTTTGTACTACAGAAGGGGTCTACACTTATCATTCATAATACTTTTTCTTAGATTAATGCATGTTCTGCTTGTCCTATATTTTAATTACACGGCTCACGTATTTCTGGCAAACACATTAGCAGTCTTTTCAAATTTTGTCACGAATTTAGCTCTTCATTCATATAAATGTTCATTTCAGACAATAAAACTAGAGACAAAATCAAAATGTCGGAAACGTCAAATAAGTTAACTTACGTTGTGACATAAAACGTTAAGCATTAATTTATTTTTTGTTCAACTCCATGGCTGTCGATATTTTCAACGTAATTTTCAATATTTTCATATTTAATTTCTGTCGTTACAAAGCATGGAAAGCTAATTCTGTTTACTGATTTAGATGCAGAATTTTGTACCTTAAAACTTTTATTTGACGCGTTTTTGCTTAAAATAATTAGGCGAACAGGAAATTGCAAAAAACTGATTTCCCACGTTAATCTCCTATGTACACCTTTAAGACAGACACACTATATATATATATATATATATATATATATATATATATATATATATATATATATATATATATATATATACCGGGTGGCGCTCGAAATCCGTTACATAGGCATTTAACATGGGAAAACCGTTTTCCCTAGCGCATTGGTCCCCAAATTATTTTAGATAAAAAATCTTCAAATAAAAGTTGCATAACATAAAATTTTGCAGTTGAATCAATAAGCAAAATTAATTTTGCATGCTTTGTAACAGCAGAAATTAGGTAAGAAAATGTCGAAAATCTACTCAAAAGTAGTGGTAGCCATGGAATTAACAAAAAGCTTAACAAACAAACGTGTGTGATAAACACACAGATAATGTCATAAAATTTAATTTACTTTTTATTATTTAATAAAATTATCACAACGTAAAATTCTTAAGCAGAATAATAATTTAATTCTTCTGTATTGTTCAAATACTCATTTTTCTTAATCAACAATCACAATATTTGACATTTAAATCATCACATTTGTTTGTCTTTTTTGTTTTAATTCCATGGCTAGCACTATTAAACTGAAATTTCCAAAATTTTAATATTCAATTTCTGGAGTTTCTAAACATACGAAATGAATTTTGTTTACTGGTTTACATGCAGAATTTTATATTCTACAACTTTTATTTGAAGATTTTTTTTCTAAAATAATTTGGGCAGCAACGCGCTAGGAAAAACTGTTTTCCCATGTTAAATGCCTATGTAACAGATTTCGAGCGCCACCCGGTATATATATATTATATATATATATATATATACAGGTGTCTTGGAAATATAAGTACATGGCTTAGCCACAGATTCCTGGGACCAAAATAAGATGATGTAACTAAACTTACCTATATACGACAGGGCACCGTTTAGCCAGTATTCTACTTTAGTTTCATACACTAGTGGTTCACTAACAATAACAAATACCATCTTAAAACATGAATTAGATTCATACGGATTGTCATACCATATTTCATTTAAATCGAACAAAGCGTTTCGTTATTATAAGCAATATTATTTTTTTAGAAAGACTTTAAAGCAAAATACTGGCTAAACGGTGCACTGTCGGATATAGGTAAGTTTAGTTAAATCGTCTTATTTTGGGCCCAGGAATTTGTGGTTAAGCCATGTCCCTCTATATGTATGTATTTTGTAACCTCATTTAATACATAGTTCTCTCTGGCACTCAGATCTGTAGTAGAGAGTGCACCATAGGGATTACATACCGAAGGATTACCAGAAATTTAATATGAAAAATGTATAATACAAAAATAAAACTTGTTTGCGATTTTTTGCAAATTACAAAGAATTTTTAATCTGATTAAAGATTAATATCAATCCTAAAAAATATAGTATTAACAAAGGATTAGCCATGTTGTGATAGAATGTCATATGTTAATGACGTTTTTGTCATCTGCCGTCGGGAAATAAAAGAAAAAATCCCGACACCTTTGATAAGAATATGAATATTTATCAATCTTTTCCGGCCTTAAAACAAAACTTAATTAATAAAGTGATTAATTAATACGCATCTAATTAATAGGAATTTTTAAATTTAAAATAATTTTTTAAAATGTTCTAATTTAAATCATTCTTCTTTTTTTTTTCGGTGGAAGAGTTCTTCTGTCAATATGCAATTTCAAATTCTTGTTTGGATTAAAGTGTAACTAATTTTACATTACATCAACTACTAAAAAAATCTTCTGTAATAAGCCAATGCATCATTCTAGGAATATAAGAGATAATTTCTATTTTCTCTACGGCTTGTTATAAGTGATATATTGTCTAAAAACTCAACACACAACCTGCAGTTCTACGAAAATACATCAAGTTTTTATTAATCCACTGTTATTGAACCATGAAATATAATCGACAGCCTTAAAAACTGCTGTGCATTTTGTTTACTAAAAGATAAGACATTTAAACTTAATTAGTTTCAGATCGTTAATTTCTTTGGAAATAAAAACCTGCATAAGAAGTCAAATCGTAAAAGTTATTTAATTAAGGAACACACAAGTTTGGAAATCTGCAATTTTAATAAATTATATGGTGTGTTAAAATGTAGTTAATCTTATAAAATTATATTTTACATTAACTCAGAATTAGTTGATTGAAATTCTTCACTCAACAACTGTAATACGAGGTCTGATTTTTTTCCTGCCTGTCGATAGCGTCTGTTGCTGTTGAGTGAGATAGTGTGTAGTTTGTTCTCGTCGGTTTTTCATTGCAAGGAAAATGACGGAACGACTGGAGCAGCGCTAATGCATCAAATTTTGCCTGAAACTGGGCGACAGCTAGGTGGAAACCATTCGGAGGATTAAGACGGCTTTCGGTAGTGATGCACGACGAGGCGAGAGTACTCCCGCATCTCGTCTCGTCTCGCTGCATTATGCAAGACGAGAACGAGAGCGAGATTGCAATTTAAAATTCGAGACGAGATCGATATAACAACTGCGAGAAGCGAGAAATCTCGCGAGATTCTCGCGAGAGTCTCGCAATATAAAGTATTTGTTACTTTATAGCTTTGATTCATAAATTCAATGAAAAATGCACCGTACAGGGAGTGGAGTCAACGGTAATTCGTGCATAGAACACGTGAATGTGAAAATTATATGAATTGACTATATTTTTTTGAGTCTATCTTGAGTCGAATGATATCAGTCGCAGAGCGAGGAAATGCAAAATAAAGACTAAATCGGTTTTGCATCTAATAGAATATTTCAGTCCCTAATTCATCTCAGTTAAAACTACGGTTAATAAAATTCTTGTCGTCCCTGAAAATCTTATATTACGCGTCGATGAGAGCCAACACGGAGTGAATCGGAGTGATTGGTTGCCAGCGGGTTCCCAGTGTAGCGCTTTTTTATGAGTAAATCTTACTTAAATAGTGGCATATAGTTAATGATAATGTGTAGAAACTTTTAGTTACAAAAAATATTTTTTTAAATGTTTAATTAGTTTTACTGATGACAGAATGTGCGAGAACGAGAGCGAGATCGAGATTGCAGATCCGAAATCGATACGAGATCGATATTTTATATTTCTCGTCTCGTCTCGCGTGTATCACTAGCTTTCGGTGACGATGCTGTGGGCAACACACAGATTAAGGAGTGGTACAATTATTTTATACTTCGTATACTGATCTTTAGAATGGTCAAAAGTTTGAGAAACACTGTATCGTTCGTAAGGCGGTGGCACACACATACACACATTTATGCGTCTTTTGTTTGTTGTTACGTACATGTTATATTTGTATATGATCAGTCGTTTACATACACGCACGAATGTTTATATTTGTGTAGTAGTTATGTAGGTACATAATATTATGTGTAGACCGTATTGCTCTAAGAGAAAATAAACTCAAGATTTTCTAATTCTTCGTACAATTTGCAATGCTAATAAATAAGAAAATCTGGTGTGGCCAACACAATACCTCCCGCCTTATTTTTGGATTAACGAATATTACTATAATTTTGGCAGTTTATTTCTTAAAATTTAGTCTAATCTAATCCAAGTAACTACCTTTTTTTATAATAAAATGAAGATTAAATTTTAAATACCGGGATAAAATATAATTCATTCAAAAATGAAAATTAGCTTGAACTTTTTTGCGAATCGTTAATTTTTATTAATTTAAATATATACCTACATATTTACATATACTGTATTGATTTCCTTTCCCATTGTTCTATTTATTATTTCTTTTTAAAACGTTATTATTATTAATTTGAAATGATTAGTTCTTTGACAGTGACATTTATCTGTCAGTTATATACAGTATGTTCAATAAAATTCCTAACTCGGAGTAGGCTATGAACAGAGAAACATATGTCTGATCATTATTCAATTCAAAAGTCAAGATGTCAAAATTGAGCTTGAAATGTAATATTAAGGAGAAAAATTAATAAAGAAGGATACAATATATTGACATTCGCCGTTTTCTAATTTGTTTCCATTTCTAAAATAAGATTCAAGAAGAAAAGCTTTGATTTCTTTAAATAACATTTTTGACAATATCTCATGTCAAATTGACATTTAATTAAATATTTTTAAATTGACATACGTTTCTTTGTTCATAGCCTACTCCGAGTTAGGAATTTGTTTGAACACACTGTACATTTGAATAACTGCGCAACCAAGGAGTTTTGTTTGTGTAAAGCGTAAACTCCGGGATTTAAATTATAGATAATTTTATAAATTTATCCATAAAATATAAAGAAAAAGTATTAATACAAATCTGTAGAAAATTTAATAATTTTTATAATAACATTATTGTCGAGAAAATAACATTTAAAGATATTTTTCGAAGAAAAACTATTTTGAACTTCTAGTAAAGTACCATTTTCGGGTATCCGATTTACACCAAAATCTAATGGGCTCTTTACATTACAGAAAAAGTTCGAAATACAAGGTTTTAAAATTTTCTGAATGATAGTATTTGAGTTAGAGTGGAGGATCCACACATACAAACAAACATCATCGTGAAAATGTTAAAATTGGATTCTAGGAACCTTAAAACGTGGTCATTTATCAAAATCTCGATATGCGATTTTTAGCACGATCCCACCTCTCTTACCAAGGGTAGCGGGAGGTAAAAAGCATATTCTACAACATAAAAATACCTTTAAATACTTGTTTTTCATCGTATTATAAAAGACCTAAACAACTAGTCACATTGTAAAACATCTCTGTCAATGATGGTTTGACAATCCGGCTACGACATCGTTATTATTAAAATCATAGGTACACCTAAAAATGGGTAACCCGAACACAAATGCATCCAAAGATCGATGGGAGAGGTGCTGATATATTTATTATTTATAACCTACAATAAACCCATATCGTACAGTCAACGAATCAATAGATCTCTCCCTCTGTGATTGTTGTTTACGTCAGACTACAAGAAGTAACTTTTTCTTGTGAGTGTACAAACCTGGCAAGAGACAATAGGCATGGTAGCAACGTGATGCTATCTGGCTATCGGTTTGTGAGAGAAACAAAGTAAAAAATCTACGAAAACCGCGAGTGACCGGGTCGCAAATAAAGCAAAGAAAACGAATGCCATTGGTGTTGCTGTTGGACTGCCCACTCGAACAACGGGTCTTTGGGAAGAAGAATTCAGAAGAAAGTTAAATACAAAATGTTGATTTACATATGTGTATTATCAAAGCGTTTTACCCATTCCTGGATATGGCAAAGTATTCATCCATGTTACTATTTCATTTTACCTTCGTCGACAAACGCGAAAGAGCCATTAAGGCCGGCTGCAAGTTAGGCACAGCTTAGTGAGGTGTGAATTTCTGCGAGATAAAACTGCTGGTGAGAGATCACCGCAAATTAAAACGCAGTTTTATCAAGCAGTTTGGAAATGGCTAGTGTTAATGAACTTCTGCTGATGGATTTCAGTTCAGAATCGGAATCGGAAAATGAGTGTAAGGACGAAACTATTTTCGGTTATCCCGTGACCAATTTAAAGAAGTGTATGAAATAATAAGGAATCAAGCCTCAATTAATTTCTCTTTCATTTTTTCACAAAACACGCGGTGACAACTGAAGAAAACTGCAGTATGAGAACTGCGTTACGCAGGGTCATGTACAGTGAATACTGCCTCACGTCACCCTGCGATGAAACTTGCGGGGTACCTATCATTTCTGTGTTTCACAGAAACTCACCGTGAGTCACCCTGCGTCACCTCACCAAGCTGCGCTTCAACTTGCGGCCGGCCTAACTCTCAGCCAAAAGGACCTTAGAACGGTATGGTCATTGTCCCCTGAAATATTATTGTAAGATTGGTATAGTATTTGACGATTCTGTGAAGAGAACCTCATACCAAATAACTCCTGGAGCAGTAACTACTTCCAGAAAACAAAGATTGGGACATGTTACAATACCTTACAAATCGCAAAGACAAAGGTGACTAGCCTCCACTTAAATGAATAATATATATATATATATATATATATATATATATATATATATATATATATATATATATATATATATTAATTGAATGATTATTGATTATTTGAAGGCGGAAGATGTAGCATCCTGTGAAGTGACGTATTAATATTTTCTAATGACTTCCGGTAAACTTATTCGTCTTATCGTATTCGATTTGCAAGTATTTGATCGTGCTTCACATCTAAATTACTTTCAAAGACTCAAATACTTATTCTGTCTAGCAGGACTCTTATTTGCACACCCATTTTTGGGTATGAGGATGGTGTTGTTTAAAACAGAGTGGAAATTTTAAAAAAATTAAAAATTCTGAAAATTTGTATTTAAGTAGTTTGAAGGGTGTAGATTTAAGATTTTAAAACCACAGGTCGATATCTCTTTTCGTGTCCGAGATATTCGTCCTCAAAACTTTGCTCAAAAATGCCCATTTTTGGGTCATATCCCAAAAATGGTCAATTATACACCGCTGGCGATATCACCATTAGATTCTACGAGCAAAATTACATAACCATACCAATTTTCATAATTTTTGAACAACTATTACATTCTCCAGAAGGAAAAGTCTGAAAATGGCCAAAAATCGAAAAAATCTAAGGCGTACCCCTTGCGATTTTTTCAGTTTTTGACAATTTTAAAGAATGTTTAATAATTAATGTATCCGTTGAAATATTTTGATTAAAATTGGTATACTTATGTTTTTTGGTACGAGGAATTTACTGGTGAGGTCGTTGAAGGTGTACCGCACAACCATTTTTGGGTATGAGGATGGTGTGATTTAAAAAAGAGTGGAATTTTTAAAAAAATTAAAAATTCTGAAAATTTGTATTTAAGTAGTTTGAAGGGTGTAGATTTAAGATTTTAAAACCACAGGTCGATATCTCTTTTCGTGTCCGAGATATTCGTCCTCAAAACTTTGCTCAAAAATGGCCATTTTTGGGTCATATCCCAAAAATGGTCAATTATATACCGCTGGCGATATCACCATTAGATTCTACGAGCAAAATTACATAAGCATACCAATTTTTATAATTTTTGAACAACTATTACAATCTCCAGAAGGAAAAGTCTGAAAATGGCCAAAAATCGCAAAAAATCTAAGGTGTACCCCTTGCGATTTTTTCAGTTTTTGACAATTTTAAGGAATGTTTAATAATTAATGTATCCGTTGGAATATTTTGATGAAAATTGGTATACTTATGTTTTTTGGTACGAGGAATTTACTGGTGAGGTCGTTGAAGGTGTACCGCACGCCCATTTTTGGGTATGAGGATGGTGTGGTTTAAAAAAGAGTGGAAATTTTTAAAAAATTAAAAATTCTGAAAATTTATTTTTAAGTAGTTTGAAGGGTGTAGATTTAAGATTTTAAAACCACAGGTCGATATCTCTTTTCGTGTCCGAGATATTCGTCCTCAAAACTTTGCTCAAAAATGCCCATTTTTGGGTCATATCCCAAAAATGGTCAATTATACACCGCTGGCGATATCACCATTAGATTCTACGAGCAAAATTACATAACCATACCAATTTTCATAATTTTTGAACAACTATTACAATCTCCAGAAGCAAAAGTCTGAAAATGGCCAAAAATCGCAAAAAATCTAAGGTGTACCCCTTGCGATATTTTCAGGTTTTGACGATTTTAAAGAATGTTTAATAATTAATGTATGCATTGGAATATTTTGATGAAAATTGGTATACTTATGTTTTTTGGCACGAGGAATTTACTGGTGAGGTCGTTGAAGGTGTACCGCACACCCATTTTTGGGTATGAGGATGGTGTTGTTTAAAACAGAGTGGAAATTTTTAAAAAATTAAAAATTCTGAAAATTTGTATTTAAGTAGATTGAAGGGTGTAGTTTTACGATTTTAAAACCACAGGTCGATATCTCTTTTCGTGTCCGAGATATTCGTCCTCAAAACTTTGCTCAAAAATACCCATTTTTGGGTCATATCCCAAAAATGGTCAATTATACACCGCTGGCGATATCACCATTAGATTCTACGAGCAAAATTACATAAGCATACCAATTTTTATAATTTTTGAACAACTATTACAATCTCCAGAAGGAAAAGTCTGAAAATGGCCAAAAATCGCAAAAAATCTAAGGTGTACCCCTTGCGATATTTTCAGTTTTTGACGATTTTAAAGAATGTTTCATAATAAATGTACCCGTTGGAATATTTTGATGAAAATTGGTATACTTATGGTTTTTGGCACGAGGAATTTACTGGTGAGGTCGTTGAAGGTGTACCGCACACCCATTTTTGGGTATGAGGGTGGTGTGGTTTAAAATAGGGTCGAAATTTTTAAAAAAATAAAAATTCTAAATTTTGTATTTAAGTCGTTTGAAGGGTTTAGATTTCATATTTTAAAACCACAGGTCGATATCTCATTTTTGACCGAGACCGAACATGTAAATATGTATTTTTGAGAGCTCATAATCTGTTTGAATTTTTTTCAAATTAACACTAAAATCGTGTTGTACGGGGTTAAAATATAAATTGACCCGCGGGTATCAACTAGTATTTTTAAAAAATAATATTTACCTAAAGGATATTTATTAAAGATTATATGACGTAGTTTTATAATAAATTTGCTATACGGTAGCGAAAGTCAGTTCGCAATTCGCGAAGGCGTGTACATTCATTGTGTAGGTTTAATAACTCCACTAGAGTCTAGAACAATTGAAGTTGACACTATAAAATTACTCAATTACTTCTCTCCAAACTTGTTTAATTCTTTAGAAACTTAAAACTATACAAAGCCGATAAAGAATAAATTATTGTTAGCATATTAACGTCTCTAATACGTGGAGATAAAAGCACAGTGACCCAATCCGGCTCGAAAGCACAAAAATATCCTAACGGGATTCGAACTCGGGATTTTCAGTATAGGAAGCGACAACGCTACAACTGCACTACTTGAGACGATAATAGCCTGATAATGATAATAATAAATTATTTCGATACGTAAGACTGCATCGTCGACAGGCTCGTATCTCCACCCATTATTGGGTTATTGCCCAGAAATGGGTAAAGTTTTAAATGTAAATACCTCGAGAAAGAAAAGAGATATCGACCTGCGGTTTCAGAATTAGAAATTAGCGCGCTTAATGTGGAAAAATGATATATAACAGTTTTTTCAAGAAAATCTGTTAAAATCTTCAAATGAGGGTACTTCCGGTTGACCAATTGTAACCAAAATCTAATCAGCTGTTCATATGGATGTAACTAAGAAGAATACGAAAGAATTATAATATTTGAAATTGTAGTATTAGAGTTATCGCAGACGAAATTTTTGTTACACACGCACACACATACAAACACACAAACACATACAGATATCGTAAAAATATTTATCAAAAACTTATCACCGAATTTTTTGACCAAAGACAATACCTTCCTTATACGCCATATTTTATTATTTTTGTTGCATTAATTAATTTAGGTATAGTATTGCAGTAATGTGGAAAAATCGTTACATTTCAACATGACTAATGCTGGATTTATACAGCGTAAGCCGTAACGTAACGTGCCGTGACGTAACGTAACGTAAGGAATAAAACAATGCAAACAGATGTGATCATTTATACAGCCGTACGCCGTAACGTGACGTACCGTGCCGTAACGTAACAAAATCCCAAAGATCGCCAACTTTTATCTTCTTACGTTACGGCACGTTACGGTTTTACGAAAAATTTCTGCGCATGCGTCAAACTATTCTATATGACGTATGCGATACATTTGAGGTTAAGAAGGTGATAGTTAATTATTTCTTGTCAGTGTCAGTACTAATTCTATAATGGTAAGTATTATATTAATAATGTTATAATTTTTTGTTGCATATTGTTTATATTGTAGGCGTCAATCGATAATCAAGATGAACACTTAATTGATCTTGTACAGCAGTATAGATTGTTGTATGATAAAAGATTTAAATTTTAAAAGTAAGCCAATGAAAGAGAATGCGTGGTCCGCTATAGCAAAAGAAGTTGGTCTTACAAGTAAGTTTATTTAAATTACCAATATATTCCAAGAATATACATTAATATTTTTAAAAAAAATTAGTAAAAGAATGTGAAACTCGTTGGGGTAATCTGCGGAACAGATATGGATTAGAGAAAAGAAAAGATCGCGATGAATTCTATTCTGGTGCTGGTGTTTCCAAACGCCCCACATGGCATTTGAAAACAAAGATGGAATTCCTTGATGAACATATGCGTACTCGAATGTACAATTGATGAACATAGTTATATATTTATTTGTTATCAATTTTATGATTTTTAGCACGACTGGAAATATACGGGCCAAAGAATCGTCATCAACATCTTGTAGCGCAAATGAATCCAGCGTAGTATATGAGACTGTAGTCGAAGTGCCCTTTTGGGAAGATGAAGTAGAATCTACGTATAATGTTACGTCTCCAGATGTAGCAATAATAGAAGATTCTACTCAAATATTAACACCAACTCTTACGACATCTCAAGGACACAAAAGAGTGAAGGAAATATTACAAGAAGAGAAAATTAAATCATGTAAACGCTCTAAACACGGAGAAAGAGGTGTATCTGATTTACGAGAACCATTATCACAGGCATTTACTACATTCAATACAATGATGTCTTCCAAACAATCCAATCCAGCAAGTGAATATGATGCTGATTTAGCCTTCGGCAAAACAATTGGTCTTATGCTAAAGGAGATGCCCGAAATGAAAAAGAAGAAGAAACGTAAAGCAATTGCAAAAATTGTATTTACTAGTGTTAGTGATAGTAATTAACAGTTTTATATAATTGTACAATATTTAACGTTTGAAAAACTTTTTACTTGAAATAAACAAAATTATTTAACAATTATTTGGCAAAAGACCTCTGTTAACCCTGTCTTCTTGCCAAGGTATTGAACCATAGTCGCTAATAAACCAATCAGCCAATTTTTCTCTATAACTACGTACTATTCGACTAGTATTATTAGCACCAACGCGTCCAATTGATTGTAGATTTTGTTCTTCTCTCCATTCCCCGTAATGAAAATTGCCTTCTACATCTATATAATCGGCAACCCTGTTGGACAGTACATTCTTTTCGATGGTGGTAAATCCATTTCGCTTGTCTGCAAATAGTTATGCAGGACTACTGCTGCTTTGACAAAACGTTCACAATTATCTATTTTTGCAATAATTGGCTTGCGAAATAACCTCCACCTTTGTGCGAAAATTCCAAATGTATTTTCAATGCAGCGCCTTGCTCGTGAAATACGATAATTAAATATCTTTTTCTTGATCTCTAGCTGTTGTCCAGGGTAAGGCCTCATAATTCGTTCATTTAGCGGGAAAGCTTGATCAGCAATAAAAAAATATGGCAGTACATCCTCACTACCTGGTAAAGCCTTTGCGCCTGGTAGATTAAGAACTTCAGATTGTGATTGAAGAATAGCCCCACCAAATTTAGAATTTCTAAATATTTCACTGTCGTGATTTGATCCTGCTCCTCCGATATCAAGTGTAAATCTATAAAAACCATCGCATGCCGCCATAAGGACTAAACTAAACGTTTTTTGTAATTAAAGAATTCTGAACCAGAACGAGCAGGAGATTGAATTTGGACATGCTTTCCATCTAGCGCTCCTATACAGTTGGGTATGTTCCATCTCTTATAATAACCTTCAGCGATATTCCTGAAGTCAGAAATATTTGGCGGTTTTACATAAATTTCATATAGAACATTCCAGAGTAAGTCGCAGGTTTCCTTTAGGACGCAGTGGACTGTTGTTAGACCTATATAATAATTCCAGGCTAATTCTTGCATGGAACAACCTTCCGACAAATAATGTAAAGTTAGCGTTAGTCGTTCTCCTGGTGACAACGGGTTTTTTGATTTAGTTTTTTGCAGGAATGGTTCCATAATTTCCAACAAATGATCGAACATTATGATAGACATTCTGTTATATTTGAAAAATTGATTTTCGTCACAAAGACGCATTCTTTTTATTAAATTATTGTAATGCCCTTGTTTTTGCTTTGCAAGATTTAGAGGCCTAATTTTATACTGCCGACGTTTTCTTTTCATATTTGCTTCTCTTTCTTCTTCTTCCATAATATGAACCCCTGTTGCCAGTAATAACAAATAAATTGCATTTTCCACACTTGTAACATCCATATTGACTATTCTAAAAATGTTTTCAATATGTATATACATATAAAAATAGTGTATTAAAAATAAACTTACCTGTCAAAAACAAACCTGTCATAAGTATATTTTGACAAAGCATGCGCAAAATGGTTACGGTCTGTATAAAATAGCTTAGAAAAATCTCACGTTACGGTACGTCACACTACGCCACGGCACGGTACGTTACGTTACGGCTTACGCTGTATAAATCCAGCATAAACTCCTCCATTATAAGCAAAATCTAATCAGCTTTTTCATATGGATGTAACGAAAAGAAATACGAAAGAATTATAATTTTTAAAATTGTAGTATTACGGTGCATTCTCAAATGAAAATTAGGATTATGGTTTTTGTTTAGGTTTAAGTAAGTCATTCATAAATGTAAGTTTAAATTACCTGCAAATTAGTTTTGATATGTACAGACATCTATGTAAATGCTTCAAAAACAAGATTAAAATATCAGTAGAGCAGTACTCAACAAGACATCTATGCGCCGTGAAACTGTCATTCGCTTGGCATTATTGGTTATATTTCAGCAATTAATTTATGACAGTCTCCATGTTCTTCTCGCATTTGTTTAAAAAGTTGAATCCACCAAGTGGATACTTAATAAAGATGGGTGTATATGTCTATATCATTTCAGACTCTTTCTCATTGGTGAAGTTTGTGACGTCAAATTAAATCATAAACCTAAATTTTGGACCTTGCAATGTTTAGCTTTATGATTTGGATTTAGAGACCCAAAATTCTGAAATGTGAATGGAGTCATTACATAATATGCGACCAAGGTCTTTAAATCTAAAGTATAAAACATAAATCTAAACCTAATTTTCATCTGTGAATGTACCTTTTTGGCCTCCTAAAGTGTAAACATAACAATCACACATCGTTGGCATCCATGGTATTTGCGATTTTACACATGCCATGACTTTACCGCACCGAATAAAGTAATACACACCCATATTTTTAAGTTTTAATAGGCCACTAATAAAGAAATCTACTTTGTAATAATAAAGAGTGCCTACAAAAACGCTAGCTACCGCAATTTTCGTACAATAATAGTAAATAAATAAATAAATAAAACTGAATTTCTTTAAATTTAATCCGCCAGCGCCATCTTTTGGCATAAGTCTCAGTAGGCAATGTCAATATGTCAAAATTGTCAAATGATAAAATAAGTGGAATGATTGATGAGAATTATTTATTTTATTTCAAATGTTTGAAATTAATTTTAATGAAGAATGTCGAAAAGGGTAGGTAACATTAGAATCATTCATGTAGTCTGTAGGAACTACGTATGTAGGAACTAATCTACCTAACCTTAATTTCCTTCCAGCATAGCAGCATAGACAATAGACATCCCTAATAAATAAAATAATCAAAGTGCAAATTCTTGGTCTTGTCCCAACCCAACCTCTCAATTGTTGACTTTTTTTCGTCACATCACCGTATGAAAACTTGATAATATCTCTTGTAACGGGCATTTGATTTTTCAGGGAGTAATTCCGATGAAACATTTTTTGCTTGTTCACGTAACTCTGGCGGAGTAGATGTTATAGATTCGTCACTGTCTGACATTTTTCTCTTTGATAGATATGATTACAAATATAACAAGAAATACAATTTTTTGATTATTTTGACGTTTCGTTGGTTTTCAAAGCGCCTTGATGCTGAGCCTACAATAAATTGTTTTGATAGCAGCTCGCTTGATGACAACAATGGTTTAAGGTTAACAAGCAAAATTTATAGAAAATACATATTTTAGTAGATATCTCGGCCAAAAAATTTAATACATAATGTGTGCGTTAGGTATTTGTACAACGCTCGGTTTTATTGTAGCACTCCGCTGCGCGTCGTGCTTCAATATAAAACCTCACGTTGTAAAATAACACCTACCGCACGTATAATGTAAATAACTATTACAAAATACTAGAAACCATCATGATATTTGAATTTTCAAAATCCCGTTTGATTCTCTTGTGGTTAAAAAGAATGTAATTAACATAGCTTAGCCGTCCGGGCCATAACTTATCCAAATGAACGACTGGGAGATGTGTATCTGTAGCAGTATTTAGATACGCCACTGGGCATTAACAACCATATCAAATTTAATTCAGCCGAAGATACAACTCTGCCCACGCGCTCCGTAATACATAAATATCAGGCTTTATCATTTACACTTTACAGCTGCTTAGCACCACAATAGCTACGGAAACTTTCTTCCATACAAAATACGAGACGAAGTTTTTAAGATGTAAGTTATTATTAAATAAAAGTTAATTGGGAGTCAACGGTCTAGAGCGCTAGATTTGTTTAAGCGATTTGATCTTTCATGAATACTAGTAACTAAAAGTATGCCGGGCGTCTTTGACGCTTTACCTAGTAGAGGCTGCCAAGCCAAGAAAAAAAATCTGATGTGGCCAACACATAACCTCTCGCCAGATATTTTACCTGGTTGTACGCACAAAACGAAAAATATATTTAAATACAAATACATATATTCATGTCTCACTACAAAATAATTCTCACATATATTTGCAAAATCTATGGGATATTTTAAAATAAATTATGTACAATACTTACATTTTCTTTATATTCAATATCCTGAAATTTTCTTTTTCTACTTTCCTCTTCTTTTTCTTTATATTCGTCATTTTTTCGCAAATTCCTTTTATATTCTTTTTTACGTATATTCTTTTGCGTTGTTAACTTTTTTTTTATTTTCATAATCTTCATAATAATGTACAAATATTTTTGACAGAGGCATACAAATATTTTTGACAGTGACATTTATGTGTCAATTTCAAACATTTGAATTTCTTGCCTTGTAGTAGTTTGATCTGAGATTTTTTACATCAAATTATTTTATATGCCTTTCTTTATCTCTAAATCTATAGAAGATATAATAATGAATTTATATTTATCGAATAAAGAATTTAACGTTCTTTAATATAAGTATTTACATAAATTTTCGATAAATAATATTTAGACGATTTTTTTCTTGTAACTACTACTTCCGGTTGTCCAATTGTTACCAAAACTGACTCGACTCTTCCCATTATTGTTAGATTGAGGAATCCGTAGTTAAAAATGTCTTGTCTTATAGTATTTGAGATATAGTGAATCCAACATCCACACACACATCCACACACACATACGGACATCATCGTAAAAATGTTATAATCGGATTCTAGAGACCTTAAAACGTGCTTATTCATTAAAATCTGGATATGCGATTTTTAGCATGAATACAATACCTCTCTTAGCGAGAGGTAAAAATCTGTTGTGGCCAGCACATTACCTTCCGTCAGTTATATGAGGCATTTACGAAAATTCTACCAGTGAACTGTTACCGGTAAACAGCTGTTTATCAGGTTATAGCTACCGGAATCGATATTTTAAGAACGCAAGTGGTAAACAAGGTGGATCCATAACCTATAAAAAAAAATTGAAAATTTGAACACATTTCCACTTTTAATGCGCGCGCTTCGCTTTGCATCGCTACCTTTTTTTGAGATTAGATTCTTCATGAATTCGGTAGATGGATCTGGTAGATATTGTACAATTTTCGAACACGGTAACTTTTTACCACTCGTGTTTTCGAACACAGTCGTAGATGCGGTATCTACCGGTAGAATTTTCGTAAATGCCTATGTATTTTCTATAAAATCCATACAGAAAGTTCATTGCAAAAGATTCTAAATTTCTTGTATGTACATTACCTTTCGACAGTTGTATGTATTTTATTCAAATTCGAGGAAAAAGATCTTATTGGGTCGATTCTGTTCACATCTGTAAGTCTTACAGATATGCAAATCTGTAAAAACCTGACAAAAACGTATCTATTTTTGTTGATTAATATAAAATTATACATAAGAGCGCAGGTTTCGTTGTGATTTTGTTCATTATTTACAAATTTACAGATCTGTAAGATTTACAGATGTGAACAGAATCGACCCATTTCGAGAAAAATTATAACACAAATATACTACGAATATGTCAATTGACACTGACATCTTTCAATCAGAATTTCCTTAATATAGTAGCTGTTTTTAGTACAGCTAGCTAATTTATGAAATTTAATTTTTTTTATAATTGTATAACTCTATATCCATTTAATATGAAGTATAAAATGCATTAAAATCGTATAGAGAATAAAATATTCTTTAATATTTAAAATAACATTAAATATCAAAAACTGATATATAACATCGTTTTATCAAGAAAAACTGTTAAAATCTTTAAATGAGGGTACTTCCGGGTGACCAATTATAAGCAAAACCTAATCAGCTCTTCATATGGATGTAACGAAGAGGAATACGAAAGAATTATAATTTTTGGAATTGTAGTATTATTATCACAGACGAAATTTTTGTTTCGCACACACACATACAGACATATATATACACACACATATACAGACATCATCATAAAAATAGTATTTACAAAGACAATACCTTCCTTACCTAAAGATGACGGAAGGTAAATATTATAAAAAAAAATTCATAAAGCAACTAGCCATGTTAATCATGGAAACCCCTACTATATTAAAAAATCCTGATTGGCAGATGTCAGTGTCAAGTGCAATTGACATATTTGTGTTATAATTTTATTGAAAATATAGAATCTCTTAGGTACATGAAACTGTATGGAATTTGTACAAATAGAACTGACAGAAGTTAATGTACTTGAAATATGGAATCTTGTGCAAGAAACTTTCTATATGGAATTTGTACAAAATATATGGAACTAACGGGAGGTAATGTGCTGGCCACATCAGTTTTTTTCATGATAAATTTAAGAGTATTTAATAGAGAATTGAAGCCAGACTGCCCGGTCCACAATCTGCCATCCTTCCTACCCTGATGAACAATTAAAAAACGATCCATTCTCTCGTTTTTCGTCCCGGGTCGGCGTATGCGGGTTGAGCGCGAAGGGTTGTATCTCTGTCTGTTTCTATCTCTCGTCACTTTGCGTTAATTAGTTAAGGTTGTTGGTCGGACTAAATTACACCTAGCACTAACTCAAAGGAAGCAATTATCGTTCCTGCCTCGTCCGCCTAACCAATGCACAGCACGGAAACGTATTCTCTGCGAGTCGGGCCCACCAGTACAAATGTACCAAGGGATTGTACTCGTATCATTTCAATAGTTTTGCAGGGAAAATTTGACTATAGAATGGTATTTTTACCTCCCACTACCCTTGGTAAGGGAGGTACAAGGATCGTGCTAAAAATCGCATATCGAGATTTTGGTAAATGACCACGTTTTAAGGTCCCTAGAATCCAATTTTAACATTTTCACGATGATGTATGTGTATGTGGATCCTCCACTCTAATTCAAATACGAGTACTATTTCAGAAAATTTTGAAACCTTGTAGTTCTACCTTATTCTAATATGAGAAGAGGTCATTAGATTTTGGTGTATATCCGGAAATGGTACTTGAAGCTCAAAATAGTTTTCCTTGGAGATATTTTTTCAAGATTTGTGTTATTATAAAAATTAAAGATTAATAAATTTTCTACAGATTTGAATAAATAAATTTTCTATATTTTAAAATAAGTATATCATCACGGCTTAGTACCCATTGTTGGGTGTGCCAATCTGCTCTATACGCAGATATCGGTAATGATGAAATATTTGCACCGTGCGGGCGCTTACCAGGCGTCACCTCACAGGCACTCATTGCTGGCGTGGAGAGTGCACCACAGGATCATTTTTGTGCCATTTAAGATTCTAAATATTTGGCGTCGGTCGGGATCGAACCCGGTTCCCCAGATTTGCGACCTGGCACTCAGGCAAATAATAATAATAATTTATAATTTATATAATTTAATATAATAATAATAATAATATTTATAATTTTAATCCCTGAGCCTACGCGTCAAACAAGCAAAACTCCTTAGTTACAAAGTTCATATCTCAAATGTATGTAACTGACAGATAAATGTCACTGTCAAAGAACTAATCATTTCAAATTAATAATAGTAACGTTTTAAAAAGAAAATAGTAAATAGAACCATAGTTATATGAAATGGATCTTAATACAATTTCCAGCATAACTATATAGGGTGTCTCACAACTCGCGCCCCAGACGAAACTGACACTTGCCGACGACAATAGGTTGCCAACAAATAGAAGAAGATAATTTGCGGCCGCATGCATAACGGAGTTACAAGACTTTTTAATCCATCAATCCCGGAAGGATATCTTGAGGTGTGATGATATTATTACAAAATAAAACTGGTTGCTAGGTTTTAAAAATACTACTAGTGAGTAACAAAATTTGTTTGACTTACTGTAATTTTGACACTTTAGAGTTAACTTTTCACTGTCAACAAATTTAGGTTAGCGAAGGTGTCATCCGAGATCATCATTTATGTCGTACAGTGCTACGTGTTGTAGCATCTGTGTAAAATGTGTTAAACGAAAATATTATTAATCAGCGGCTGAATACATGGTAAGAATTTACCTTTTTTTATGCACCTTGTCAAATTTAATTTGACACTGACATTTTTCGAAAAGTACAGTCGCCCACACATTTTAAAGAAGATTTGATTTGTATAAAACCCTAGTAACGTATAATTACGGCAAACACACGTCAAAGGTGTAGTTCTATGAATGGTCAATTTTAAGACGACTTTTCTCGAATATCTTTTAAGTTAGATTTTTTTTCTTCGAAATTACACATCCGAGTGCAGTCTCGTGTTTCCTCATTCGCTCTGGGGCGCGAGTTGTGAGACAGCCTGTATATGTAAGTATGTATATTTAAATTAATAAAAATTAAATAGCGGGAGCATTTTGAATGAGTCTGTTGATTCTATTTGGGGGCAAAAGTTCGGGTCGCCCACTTTCTTTACATTAATAAATAGTCGTCTGTTCAGTATTTTGATCCCCAAAAACGTTAACAATTTCACGTTTTGGCTATCTGTCCAACTGACATAGATAGATTTGCGGACTTCTAGTTTGTATCTTTCAAAACGTTTTCTAACGATTTTAACACGGTATAATATATAATAATTATTATGTATTTATTATGTTTAGTGACAACTAGATTTAGTCATAAAATGTGCATTGTAAAACTTTTCTTATATACGTTATTTTATAATAGTGAGCACTGAACCACAGTCGTGAAGAATCACTTCTTTCACCCTACCTTGCATAGACAATGACTTTGTCGTACATTATCTCCTGCCCTGTTCTCTGTTCTTGAATGATTTAGTAGTCTGTACGTCGAATGTGATTGACTAAAGTAGTCCCAGTCTCGGATGCTGATTTCAGAATTACGAAGTGTAGAGATTACCAGTGATTTCTGGTTACTTAGGTGATCGTCTGTGCATTAGCGGTTGCATTATTGATATACGGATTTTAGTGGGCTCAATTGGAAGAGATTATTTTGAGGTTTCTCGAACCACGATTGTTTCTTTTTCCTCATTTATTTACTGATTGTTTTATATTAATAATTGTTTCTTTTTGGAAATCTACATTTCGTAAGAATTTATCTAAGTATATTTGTATATGTACAAATTGAAAAATAATACAAAATAAATGTGTGACACTGAAACACATATTATTATCTAATCTACATATTATTTATTTTATTACTCATATTAAACAGGATATGTCGACGTCATTGTTGATAAAATATTAATTACCAGACATATTCCGTTAGATTCGAACTGTCTAAAATTTATTAATACAGAGTAATTATTTGACAGTTCAAAATAATCACAAACAAATTTTACATTAGACATACACACATAGAATCACGCAATTTCCCACTTAGTGGGTTAGCACAAACCCGAAATAATAATAATATCAACTACAAAAATAACATTCTTACTAACTTGACACCATACAACAAATATTTCTCTCTTAAAGTGACCGGTTTTCGGTAGCGAAATACCGCAACCGGACCACAGTAATACTTACGAAACAATCATCCTTCGCCACACATTCCTGTCTAAGCACACTTCTTTCGCCTCGGCCACATTCATAATCGCATTCATACACGCTCTTCTTCTCTTCTCACTCGGAAACTTAGACAAATACCAAAAAGCTATTAGTTCTCAGCTAAAAGAATCTTAGAATTATATGATAGCTATATTTACTGATCATTGTCTTCTGAAGTACCATATATATAAGAAAAAACTTCGGAACACACTTTGGGGCTGTTTTCTGAAAGCTAAGAATAATAACGTAAGGTCCTAAAGTTTTGAGAAAATTTTTAGATGCTGATAACTTTTTTAAAACTCTTACTTTTTAAACTAATTATTACAATAATGAACAATTAATATTTAACATACAGGGAATTTATTTTAACGTGCAAGATGTGGTCAATAACTTCCATGGTTATTACACACTACTGTCAAAAAATAACAGCAATGTAATATTTGTCCATTTTAAAATGCAGCATACAAAAATTTGTAGTTATGTATTTTCAATAGTAATTTCCAATAAATTAGCCGACATACTATTAACAAAAGATCAAAACTTTAATGTAGTACATCTTAACAAACTTTGGCTTACAAAAATTCATAATTTTAATGTAATAAATGTTCAAAAATACCTCCATTCACACTGAGGCAATATCTTAGTCGCTCGTAAAAAGAATTGACACCATTTGTGATGTGTTCTGGAGGTATCTCCTGTGCTGCAATACTATTTATAATGTTGCATTTTAAAATGGATAAATATTATATTGCTGTCATTTTTTGACAGTAGTGTGTAACCATAGAAGTGATGAGCCATATGTTGCATTTTAAAATAAATTCTCTGTATAAATTATTAATAATGGACCATTATATTCAATGGCCCTTATTTTTCTTCTGACTTGCCCCATTGTCCTCTGGACAACATCTAGATCGATTTCTCGAATCTTTTGGTAAATGCGACGTCATAATTGTTCATTTGCAGCTTCCCATCCCTTGTTATACACTTTTCTGGTCAATATTGACCAAAATTTTTCTATTGCCGAGTTTGAGGTACATTGGGAGGATTGTCTAATTTCGGAACAAAGTCTACGCTGTTTTCGTTATACCAGTCTCTAGTTATTCTGGCGTAATGGCATGAAGCTAGATCAGGCCAAAACATTATATCATCATTGGCGTGATGTGTATTTAAAAATTGAAGCAATTTAGAGAGGCATCTTTGAATATAAAGTTGTGCAGTTAAGGCTTCTCCTCGAACACGACCAATGTACGGCTGCGAGATATATCCGGCTTCAGAAATGGCACACCATACTAAAATTTTATCCTCAAATTTAGATTTACCTTTGAACTTGACATTGTCTGGTATGTTTTCCATGACATTAGTATAAAAACCATCGTTTCCTTTTATCTGTGAATGGGAATATTTCTCGTCATCCATTACAGTAAGTTTATTGAGAAAATTAATGCGCTTTAACGCATGACAACATCTAGGGATTCTTTCTAATTGGGCCACGTCATTTCGAGAAAGTGTTTTAAAAACAGTGGTCTTCAAACATCGAATCTTCTGGCTACAGTTCGTTGTCACACTCCAACTTTGTCTTTAACGGCTACAATTAATCTTTGTTCTCTCATGTGGCTCAAAATTTTTGGTCGACCACTTTTGGGCAAATTAACACAGGGTATACCTTCTTCACTTTTATTGTCCGACAAATTGTTGCCACAGAAATATTGTGCTCGCGATAAACTGCAACAGTATCACACTTAGGCCCAACAAGATTGCAAATTCCTTTACGAATATCTAGCTTATATGTCATTTTGCTGCATCAAATCGAAAAAACTAAACCGTCAAAATGAAAACATGTTAATTATGATATTTTGTTTCCAGCGACAATTTGATTATTATTTGGTATAAATACAAAACATCTAAAAAAATTTTCAAAACTTTAGGACCATACGTTAATACATGAGATAAACGCAGAATATTTTCAAAATCAACGATGATATCGCTTTCGGCGGAACTGGAAAAATAGTTGCATTTATTTACGTCCAATAAAATAAATAAATAAATATATCATCACGGCATATTACCCATTGCTGGGTGTGCCAATCTGCTTTGTACACAGAATTCGGTAATGATGATGACATATTTGTACCGTGCGGGCGTTTACCAGGCATCACCTCAACTTTGTAATTTAAATATATTTATATATATACGAATAAATATGATTGATACGTGATCTATTCTAATGTGAAGTGCGAATTATCGAATGAAATTACGCGCGTCGCATTTTTATTGATAAGACCTTTGTAATGAGCCGCATATTATCTAATCATAGTCGGCGCTTTTGAAGTCTTCCTGGTATTATTGTCACTTGTCCAAAGTTACTTTGTTCCACGGCATACTAGATGTAATGTAACCTACTTAAACAAAAGAAAAATCATTGTAAATTTTTTTCAAGAACAATACTCAACATTTTGTATTTCTGAAATTTTGGGAATTATTGAGTTTTCGTTAATACTTAATACTCTTTTTTATCTCTCGCTAAGAGAGGTATTGTATTCATGCTAAAAATCGCATATCCAGATTTTAATGAATAAGCACGTTTTAAGTTCCCTAGTATCCGATTATAACATTTTTACGATGATGTCCGTATGTATGTGTGTGTGTGTGTGTGTGTGTGTGTGTGGATGTGTGTGTGTGTGTGTGTGTGTGTGTGTGGTGTTGGATTCACTATATCTCAAATTCTATGAGACTTAAGACATTTTTAACTACGGATTCCTCAATCTAACAATAATCGGAAGAGTCCAGTCAGTTTTGGTAACAATTGGACAACCGGAAGTAGTAGTTACAAGAAAAAAATCGTCTAAATATTATTTATCGAAAATTTATGTAAATACTTATATTAAAGAACGTTAAATTCTTTATTCGATAAATATAAATTCATTATTATATCTTCTATAGATTTAGAGATAAAGAAAGGCATATAAAATAATTTGATGTAAAAAAAGGCAAGAAATTCAAATGTTTGTAATTGACACATAAATGTCACTGTCAAAAATATTTGTATGCCTCTGTCAAAAATATTTGTATATTATTATGAAGATTATGAAAATAAAAAAAAGTCAACAACGCAAAAGAATATACGTAAAAAAGAATATAAAAGGAATTTGTGAAAAAATGACGAATATAAAGAAAAAGAAAAGGAAAGTAGAAAAAGAAAATTTCAGGATATTGAATATAAAGAAAATGTAAGTATTGTACATAATTTATTTTAAAATATCCCATAGATATTGCAAATATATGTGAGAATTATTTTGTAGTGAGATATGAATATCTATATGTATTTGTATTTAAAAATATTTTTCGTTTTATGCGTACAACCAGGTAAAATATCTGGCGAGAGGTTATGTGTTGGCCACATCAGATTTTTTGTTTTGCATAAAACATATACTTGCCCTTAATCTAGTAAATAATTTTAATATCTTTATTTGCGTCCTGGAAACGTGATAATATTGTATTTTGCCTCACGCACTTTTCGAGTTAATGTGTTAAAATAATACGTGTTTTTACGACCGATGACCGCATTTTAATCGAGCTCGTTATAATCATAATTTACGATGAATTTTCATCAGTTAAACTCAGGTGTTTCATAAATATAAGCACAAATCTTAAATCTGCAAGGTGGATTGAAACAGAGACGTACTAGATTTATTTAAAAATATAAGTAAACAGGTATTATTTATTTTTTTAGTTGAGGGATTAAAGCGCAAACCAATTTTGTCAGCCTCGATAATCAAAACAATCTGACTCGGTTATGATTGACTAGCTTTGACTCACAAGAGTCACAAGTGAAGGCACCTAGTGCCTTTAAAGTACTCTGTTTATCTGATACTATCTAATGAGGTGTTGCACGTTTTTTTTTTCTTTGCTTTAATTGAAAGAATAAGAAAAAATATTTGATTTTTTTCGTATTATTCTTTGAAATTATAATGTTTGAATTTCCGCTTCCCCTTTCGCCTGATGACGTTCGAAAGGACCTAACCAATGAGGGTGTGGCTTACATTTGCCACCGACGGATTTTAAACGATTGACAGTCATGACAGCTGTCAATTACTACTGATTTTTGTATTTGGAAATAATCAAGCATGGTTGTAAAAAAGTGTTTTGTGCAGTGTGCCCAAATAGAACTGATAATAAGGAAAAATATTTCTTGTATTGCCTCAAAACGAAGAAACAAGAATGGCCGTCGCAAGATAAAATCAAAACTTCTTTGTTATAAAGATCATTTTGATATAAATACAAATATTTTTATAATTAAATAAGAACTATTGAATACATTTAATTTTTTCGCTGGAAAATGATGCACTCAGGCTACGGTTTCTAATACCGGCTAATATTTGCACTACTGGAGTATAAGAGAGATTGATAAATGCAGAAGAAAACATTACTATGCTCTGTTCCATTTAAGCCATTCAGTAGATGGCACTGGCAACAGCGTAAATCTGAAGTAGCCGAAATTACATTGGGTAAACTTGTCTCTTGTCTCTAATTTCAACCAATCAGAGAAAAAACTATTCCCTATGCTCCGCAATACTGAATGGCTTAAATGGAACAAGGTATAGACGGTATTTCTTAAGACCACTACTGACGATAATGTCAATCTCCAACTGAAGAGGATCTATTCCAAACAATGTGTCGCTGGAATATGTTTTAATAATATTGTATTCTGTATGTTCCTGACACGAAATAAATCCAAAAGTCAAAATAGAAAATAAAGTGTTTGTGTGTCGTAAAGTGTCAGGTGTCAACTAAAATGGAAAAAAGAGAGAATGGGGGAAAAATTATTTAGAAATAGACAAAGCAAACATGTTGGAGATAAATAAATGTAAAAATAATACATGGGATGAAATTTATAATAAATTTAATTTATTTAATGTTGACATGTGTCATATTTATTTTACAGAATAAAATTTACATCCTCGAACATCGGTGGAGTAATTTATTCTTTAGATTTACTTAGCTAGTATTTTTATTCTTGTTTAACGCTATAATATAATAATAAATAACTAAGAACTACGTTAAAGAATCAAAAATCACGCTGCACTATAAGTCAGACCTTATGTCACACAGTAGTCATTAAAGCAATCATTGACATTGATGTATGATACATTTGTTTTTTTATCATTTTTCCAGTTTTGCCATTGGCTAATGTCTTTCTGACGTCACAGGCAGTCTAATTTGGCGCCAATAAAAAGTATATTACCTTCCGTCACCTTTAGGTAAGGAAGGTATTGTCTTTGGTCAAAAAATTCGATGATGAGTTTTTGATGAATAAGCACGTTTTAGGGTCCCTAGAATACGATTTTACTATTTTTACGATGATGTCTGTATGTGTGTGTGTGTGTGTGTGTATGTATGTATGTATGTATGTATGTATGTGTGTCCGTGTGTGTGTGTGTGTGTGTGTGTGTGTGTGTGTGTGTAACAAAATTTTCGTCTACGATAACTTCCATGCTACAATTCTAAAAATTATAATTCTTTCGTATTTCTCTTCGTTACATCCATGCGAAGAGCTGATTAGATTTTGGTTAGAATTGGACAACCGGAAGTACTCTCATTTGAAGATTTTAACAGTTTTTCTTGAAAAAACTATGTTAAATATAATTTTTTCACATTTAATGTTATAAATATTAAAGAATATTGTATTTTCTATTCGATTTGATTGCATTTTATACCTAATATTAAATGGATATAGAGTTAAAAAATTATAAAGAAATTAAATTTCATAAAGTAGCCATAGCTGTGGAAACAGCTACTATATTAAGAAAATTTTGATTGAAAGATGTCAGTGTCAAGTGAAATTGACATAGTGTGTTTGTCTTATAATTTTATTGGAAATAGGTATAGGATCTTTTACTTTCTGTATGGAATTTGTATAGAATACATACAACTGCTTTAAGGTAATGTACAAGAAATAATAATAATAATAATAAATCTTTTATTTCTGCAGATACATTACACTGTATATAGAAAACGTCACAAAATAATAATTTTCTGTATGAAATTTGCATAAAATACATGCAACTGCCGGAAGGTAATGTACAAGAAATAGAATATTTAATTTAGCAAGGAACTTTCCGTATGAAATTTGTACAAAATACATAGAACTGACGGAAGGTAATGTGCTGGCCACATCAGGTTTTTTTTAAACTGCTACTGTGCTCAATATATACAGAAATTTGAACAGAAAATCATATTTAATATTACAGTAGAACGTCCTTATTCGAATTTCAGAAGAAAAAAGATATGAACTTTATATCCACAAGATATTGGCCTAATTTTAAAAATTACCGTTTCTACCTTCAACCATCTTTAATCGCTTAATCATAAAAATGTAAAATAACCTTTTTCTCTTGTAATAAATTGTAGAAATCAGGTAATTTAATTAAAATGTATCATGGCTAAATATTTTTCTTATATTTGTATATATTAACTGTTATTTAAAGCATCTGATATAAGGGTAGTTAAAACAATATTAAATAAACTCTGTTTACATAGTGTTAGTCATATCAGTGGCGTTCGTAAGGTGTGCAAAACATGCAACTCATGGGGCAGGGTGATAACGCAGCCCTACCCATTTGTGACGCCGCTGTGAACACGCAAGATGTGAACTAAAGCGACGTTTACACAAGTTTACATTATAAATAGTCATGGACTAAATTTAATTAAAATAGAATCATTTGTCGTTTTACGGGCCTGAACTTTCTTGACGACTCTTCAAAAGCTATATAAAGGAGTCATTTCGGGCCTTACTTAAAGAAGAAATTCATTTCAAAATCGTCAACAAACGCCAAGTTTAGTGTTTCTGACGAGAAGAGACATTCTCGAATCTCGTCTCGTCTCGTATCGAAATTTCTCGTCGAGACGAGAAAGCTTTTTGAACTCACGAGACGAGACGATATTTACATATCGAGATTCTCGATTCTCGACAATTATTCCGAGATTTCTCGACAATTTTTTGTATTTTTAAAAGTACAGTTTTTACCTTCCGTCACCTTTAGGTAAGGAAGGTATTGTCTTTGGTCAAAAAATTCGGTGGTGAGTTTTTGATGAATAAGCACGTTTTAGGGTCCCTAGAATACGATTTTACTATTTTTACGATGATGTCTGTATGTGTGTGTGTGTGTATGTATGTATGTGTGTGTGTGTGTGTGTGTGTGTGTGTGTGTGTGTGTCTGTGTGTGACAAAATTTTCTAATGCGATAACTCTAATACTACAATTCCAAAAATTATAATTCTTTCGTATTCCTCTTCGTTACAGCCATGTGAAGAGCTGATTAGATTTTGGTTATAATTGGTCAACCGGAAGTACCCTCATTTGAAGATTTTAACAGTTTCTCTTGAAAAAACGATGTTAAATATCATTTTTTCACATTTAATGTTATTATAAATATTGAAGAATTATTTATTCTCTATGCAATTTGAATGCATTTTATACTTCATATTAAATGGACATAGAGTTAAAAAATTATAAAGATATTAAATATCATGTATATTAGTCAGCTTTGCTATAACTCTGGAAACAGCTGCTACATTAAGAAAATAGAAAATTCTGATTGAAAGGTGTCAGTGTCAAGTGCAGTTGACAGTATGTTTATGTTATAATTTTACTGGAAATATAGGATCTTTTGTTAGAAACTTTCTGTTTGGTATAAAATACATACAACTGCCTTAAGGTAATGTACAAGAAATATAATCTTTTTCAAGGAACTTTCTGTATGACATTTATACAAAATACATAGAACTGACGGAAGGTAATGTGCTGGCCACATCAGATTTTTTATATTTTCATTTGAGCATTTTGTAAATTTGTATTAAAAAATTATCATATTTTTTAAATTATAAATCTAATACAGGATCGGGCTAAAATTTCTTAAATAAAACTATCTATATTTAGCTACAAAACGATCAGATAAAGCAGACGACATTTTAAAATTTTAGAATAAGCATCAAGATATTTATCCTAATTTAACCAAAATGGCGCGAGATTTTTTAAGTGCACCAGCTACTTCCGTACCATCGGAAAGATTATTTTCGCAAGCTGGTCTAGTGTTACGAAAACATAGAAATCGGCGTAATGAAGATTCTGCAAAGAGAATTTTGTGTTTCAAATCATGGTTAACAGCAAACTTTTTAACTGGATAAATAATGTAAGAATTTACACCTCCAGACGTTAAATTTTAAACTTGATTTAAATAAATAAAAGCAGTTCGAATGTTTGACAGTAATGTCCATTATTTTAAATGATATCTATCCTCGCTTTTCATTATTTTATTTAAGCAAAGCATAAAGTTTGCCTTATGGTGGTGCAAATTGCCTGGCTGGTAGTACACTACAGCGAGCAGTTGATTAGCATTGTTTTATCTCTCAACTCTCAATCGCTTATTAATTATTTTAAAGAAAAATACTTCACATAAAAGATGCATAGAATTAAATTTTTCCACGACTGTTATTTGAAGTATTTTTCTCTAAACTAATTCATAAACGTTTGACAGAGATAAAACAATGCTAATCAAATGCTCGCTAATCACCCTTACTTACTAATAATTCACATTATTTTTATATTATACATTTTATTATTCTAAATAAGTTTTGTTAACTTGTTGTTTATTTGTAACTGTTCATGAATAAGAACATTATTTTATTATTATAGTAGTGCTGTATCAAATTACTCTGTCTCTAGCTTTGTAATTTGTTGTATAGGTATAAAATTGATACTGAAGAAAATAGTTGTCTCAATTTTTTTAATGTAAATATATAATAACAAGTTACATATTGGATCCATTAAAAAATCGAGAAATCTCGTCGAGATTCTCGGCCGAGACGAGACTCCATTGTTCGAGACGAGAAAAAATCGAGACGAGAGTTAATTTTTTGTCTTCTAGACGAGACGAGACGAGACAATGTAGTTTCTCGGCTCGATCGTCTCGTCAGAAACACTAGCCAAGTTAGCTCTCAGCAAAAGGACCTTAGATTGGTATGGTCTTTGTCTTTTGAAATAATGCCTTATTAGGCGCTTTCGTTCGGATTGTGATTGGGATTTTCTAATTCGTGATTAGTTTAAGAATGATTCCTTCCAATCATGATTAAATTTAATTCCAAATGAACAGTAAAACTAACCCGATCGACGCGAAACCTACAAAACGTTAAATGACTAATTCACAGAGCGACAAGTCAGCTGTTCCCGAATAACAAAAATCTGGTGTGGGCAACACAATACCTCCCGCCATTTACAGCCCGAGTCACAAAAAAGATTAAGTTAATCCTTATTTTTGGATTAGCGAATTTTACTCTAATTTTGACAGTTTATTTCTTAAAATATAGTAACTACCTTTTTAAACCCTTCAACAGGATTAAATCCCAATTACAGAGTGGGTTCCCATTCACACACATCCATGTCTTAGTGGGATTCGAACCTAGAGCCCCGAGGGCACTCATGACATGAGGCGTTGCTCTAACCATTGAGCCACCGGAGCTATAATAAAATGAAAATTAAATTTTAAATACCGGGATAAAATAGAATTCACTGACCCAAAAATGAGGATTAGCTTAAACATTTTTGTGAATCATTAATTTTTATTTATCTAAATACATACCTACATATTTACTTATGCTGGAAACTGTATTGAATTTCTTTTCTATTGTTCTATTTACTCTGGAATTTAAATTATAGATAATATATAGAAAAAATATTAATGCAAATCTATAGAAAATTTAATAATTTTTAATTTTTATAATAACATTAATCTCGAAAAAATAACATTTAAAGGTATTTTTCGAAGAAAAACTATTTTGAGCTTCTAGTAAAGTGCCATTTTTGGTTATCCAATATTCACCAACATCTAATGGGCTCTTTCCATTATAGAAAAAGTTCGAAATACAAGGTTTCAAAATTTTCTGAATGATAATATTTGAGTTAGTGAAGGATCCACACATACACACAGACATCTTCGTGAAAATGTTAAAATTGGATTCTAGGTACTTTAAAACGTGGTCATTTACCAAAATCTCGATATTCGATTTTTAGCAAGATCCCTATACCCCCCTTACCAAGGGTAGTGGGAGGCAAAAATTCGAATCCAATAATGATGAATATTGAATCTACTGACTTAAGTTCTAGTACTTTTAGGACTATACGTTATACCGTGATGATATATTTATTTCAAATCTAGACAGAGTTTCTAAGGACGGAGTAAATTTCAAGGAAATGTAATAAAAAAAATCTACTCCCCTTCTGCCTACAATAAAATGCGTTTCTTTCATTGCGTGATTTTTTTATCTACCGAGGTGTGTATATTTACATTTGTGCTTTTATTAAGTTGGTATGTTTGCAATCAGTCACACTGTTTCAGGGGTAATTTCTACACCACCCTAAAATTAAGACGTTAACATCCCTCGACCCCTTAACTGTACAAGGCATACGATAAGACAAATGCGTATATTCACAAAATATTGCTTTGATTGTGTAAACACGAAACCAAGGAATTGTGGTCATTTTTACACGGATTAAAAAGAATAAATATGTTTCACTACAATATGGCATGGTTGTTTCTCCTACGATAACAAATGCAACATAAGATTTCGGAAACTTTTTGAATGGCAGATGTTGTAGTTTAACGAAAGTACAGGGTGCGGCAGAACCAATTGAGCAATTTGGGGGGCAGGTGTTCGGGCGGTGGCGGGGGTAGGCAGCTGCACTAGGTCTCCTTTTGTTCTGTCAGCATCCTTATTTTAGTACCCAACATGGTTTGGACCGGAGTACATCGTGGTTTTGCCGTGCGTGCGTTTTATGAAAACAACCGATCTGTGATTGCGAGGCAAAGAGTTTTTCGGCGACGGTTCAACATTCCGCGAAATAATGCTGTTCCTACTGCGAACACAATTCGGTCCTGGATTCGGTATTTGGAGGAAACTGGTAGCACACTAAGAATAGGTACACATAGCCGACGAAGATCCATCAGAACACCAGAAAATGTGGAGCTAGTGAGAGCAGCAACAATCGCCAAGACATTCTGCTCGAAGGCACGCTATTGCATTGGGAGTTTCAGACCGCAGTTTGAGGAGGATTCTGAATTTAGATTTGAATTTCCATCCCTTCAAAATAATGATTGTTCAGGAATTGAACCCAGCATACTATACCAACCGCTAAAATCTGTGTGAGGAAATTCTTGCAGCGATCCCTCCTGAGGCAGCATTCTTCAGCAGCGACGAGGCACACTTTCACCTAAGCGGGATTGTGAATAAACAAAATCTTCGCCCCTACTTTTTTGAAGAGGGAGGCGTGACCGTAACCGTGAATTCCGGGCGTTATGTTTCAATGTTGCAAAATTTTCTGCAGCCCCGATTGGAAGTGGTTGTTGAAGAAGAGGGGTTAGGGGACTTTTCGTTCCAACAGGATGGGGCTACAGCCGACACAGCCCGAAATTCTCTAAACGCTTTAAGAGAAATGTTTCCTGGACGTCTAGTGTCTTTGAGAGGTGACGTGGGATGGCCTGCGCGATCGCGCGATTTAAGCATATGCGACTTCTTTCTTTCTATCTAAAGGAAAAAGTGTTTAAACGTCGCCCCCAAAACCTGCTAGAACTAAGGGAGCAGATTGTTGAAGTAAACGCGATACCCCGTGAAATGTGTCAACGGGCTGTTCAAAACTTCAGAAATCGGCTCCAGCAATGTATTGCAGCTAATGGCCGCCATGTTAAAGACATTATTTTTAAAAATTAATGAGTATAAAATGGTAAATAAAATAAATAAATAAATATATCATCACGGCTTATTACCCATTGCTGGGTGTGCCAATCTGCTTTGTACACAGTTATCGGTAATGATGAAATATTTGCACCGTGCGGGCGCTTACCAGGCGTCACCTCAGGGGCACTCATTGCTGGCGTGGAGAGTGCATCACAGGGTAAGTCCTACTGATTTCAAAAATAAAAACATTTTTTTCATATATACCGTGGTTTCTTTTTATAACTCTTCAAAACTGCTCAATTGGTTCTGCCGAAGCTTGTATATCTTATGTGACATATGTTGGTTGATTTTCTTGGTGTCCGAATCAATTTGCATGTCTTTCCTGAAATTTTTAGTGTTGGTGAGTGGCATTACGCCATAAGCCTGTTGTAAATGAAGTTGTTAGTGTAGTGTCACTGCATTGAATCTGTAGCTAATGCGGGTAACAGCAAGGAGGCCTGACAGATTCCTCGCTAAAGGGAATACTTGATGAGCGGGTTTAGTAGTAGCAGCCCTACGACCCTCCGAAGCCATCAGCGTACAATTTGAATTGTCTCTGCAGCAAACAGAACCAGACAGATATGAATGAGAACAATCATAAGCATACATTTATTACACAAACAAAATATATATATACAGGGTGTAAATGAAATAAGTGCATTAAATTTAACCAGTAATATAACTCGTCGAGAGCAACAATATTTCTTAATAACTTTTTCTCGAAATCGCATATTTTTTTAGCATTTTTACCACCCCGTAAATTGACGAGTCGTTCCAAATATTTTTGTAATAATTGAATGCAGTAGCAATAGCTATGAAAAATTTTGTTTTAGCAATTGGCAGTCCTGTCAATTGTTCCAATTAAATATTGATATTAGTACTAAACTTGTTTATAAGGTAAAATTCTGTCAAAATGCGAGTACACAGACATTGTAATTACTTACCTATGGTTTATTTATTTTTTTACTCGTATCTGTACTACATTTTACTTGACATCACGGTTGACATAAAGACAGTGTCATGGAGTTGCCAACGCATTTACAAGGAGCGTTTCCTAGTCATCACCAAATCATTCTGTTCTTAATATTCGCATATTTGTTAATCTTGTACATCTTTATCACATCACAATACGGAGTGTCACATATGACAATTTTAAAAAAAGCAACAGTTATATCCATAACATGTGCAAAAAGTTGTATGTTTTCAGCACATAACAGACTTCAATTTTGGGAATGGCTCATAATGTTCATTAATGAGACTGAATTTACTTGGTAAGGTGTATTTATTATGCACCATACACATCTCGACAGACGAAAATGCTGTAAAAATTTTCATTAAAAAATGTTTGGCCAGGAACAATAAATGGACGACTATTATTGGTACTCATGTACCTCTTTTAAATGGACAAAAGTTTGTACTTACATTTTTTGAATAACGTATTTAAACTATTATGATTTGTCGACTATAAATAATCATCTCATAATCTAACAACTATGCTTTTGCTCTTCCTCGTCCGTCCTTGTTTTCCTCTATTCACACTATTCACAGGTGAATAAAAACCCTGGTTTAATACACAACTTTATAATTTTGATATCCAAAATTTAAATTTCTTTATTTTAAAAACTGTACTATTACGTATTAATTAATAATAATGTTATTTCCCTTGATTCGTTTATTAATTACTGTGACTGTAAGTGTAACCGATAACCGACAATTTTTGAGCTGTTTGTATCCGACTTGAATACGGCAGCATTTGTTCTCCATGAGCGGGTAATATGCAGCAAATCTTTATAGAATTTTAACTCAAAATGTAAAAGACTTGGAAAAAAAGTTACTAAGAAATATTGTTCCTCTCATCGAGTTACATTACTGGTTAAATTTAATGCACTTATTTCACTTACACCCTGTATATATATATATATATATATATATATATATATATATATATATATACCGTGTGTCAGTCTTAAAGCTGTACATAGGAGATTAACATGGGAAATCAGTTTTTTACAATTTCCTGCTCGCCTAATTATTTTAAGCAAAAGTGCGTGAAATAATAGTTTTAGGGCATAAAATTGTGCATCTAAATCAATAAACAGAGTTACCTTTCCATGCTTTATAACGACAGAAATTAATTATGAAAATGTTGAAAATTACGTTGAAAATATCGACAGCCATGGAATTGAACAGAAAATAAATAAATGACGTTTTATATTTGTCCATCTGCAGAGCTGGGCAACACTTGCAAGAAAAGTACTTTATTAGGCTTTCAGTACTTCAAGTACTGTACTTGAAGTACTTTCCATTTATAGTACTTTGTACTTGACAAAGTAAATCTATTCACATGTACTTGGTACTTAATACTTGGAAAAATACTTGAAGTACAATGAAAAGTACTTGAAGTATTTTTAAATACTTGAAGTACTTTAAATGTACTTGAAGTTTTTTAAAGGTACTTGAAGTATATTAAATGTACTTGAATTACTTTAAATGTACTTGAAGTGCGATGAATAATTTAAAAGTTAACAATGTTATGAGAATTGTTTGTTTGTCAATGTTTCTTCTGCAATGGTGTGGTGTTATTCCCGTAGTACATAATCATGTGAATTTCATTAATAAATATATTTTTAGCAATAATATGAAAGTAAAGATATATTTGCAAAATTTTTGGCATAAATAAATTCTAATCTGCATACTGTATATGCCATATAATGTTTGTATTACCTAACTACAGTGCTGGGACTTTGCCGTATCGCCTGGCGATCGCATGACGTTATTCTAACATCTTGATACAGCTTCTCCTATCGCTTGGCGATCATATGACGTCAATTTTACGTCATGAGATCGCTAGATGATACGGCAGTCCCAGCTACGAACTCTTGTTTTAAATAACCAAATAAATATCGCATATTGAAATTTTTGTCAATAATCACCTTTTAAGGTCCATATAATCAGAAAAATATCAATTATCTGAAAAAGTACTTTCACCCAAATTTACTAGTACTTTTTCAAGTACTTGGTACTTTCAAGTACTTTAGAAACTAAAAAAGTACTTGTACTTCAAGTACATTTAGAAACATCAAGGTACTTGGTACTTGGTACTTGTACTTCAAGTACTACTTTCCGGTACTTTGCCCAGCTCTGTCCATCTGTCACAACGTAAATTAACTTATTTGACGTTTCAGACAATTTGATAAATTTGCGCCGCTCTGTGCATTAATTGAATGGTTTCTCTGCTGCTCAACCATCATCTGAAAAATGACCGGAAGATTAATTCGATGCTGAAATCTTGTGGAAGTATTTTTCCAATTCTTTAACAGAAAAATAGATTTAGCTGAAACTTTGTGTGTAATCTTTCAAAACATCCTCGATACGCAGTAGTAAAATTAACGTTTTACTTATTTATTAATACATTCTCAATTTAAAACTAGTGAAATATTTCTCTGCGTTTTTCCATGAAAGAATGAGTTGGAAATTGAACAAATTTCGTGTCGTGAATCATGTAAGACGTTGGATAATTACAAAGCACAAATCGAGGTTGAATAAGAAATCAAGAAGAGCAAAAGAGATTATAAAATAACAGGCAAATGAGAAGGCACTGCATTGTGGAAAGTGAAGCTCTCTAAATACTTGAATACGGGAAAAATGAGAATGAAATTAAAGAAGGCAGAAGTGAAATAATAACAGAGCGGCTCTATGACTTTAGATAGATTATAAAGACCATCTCGTTTATTATTTATGTCCACCCTGAATGACATTCGCGAATACACGTGCACGTTCTCAATACCTCCCTCTGATTATATGGTGGAAAGGGAGGAGTCGCGGTTCATACTTTATTAACTGACAGTATCTGATTTTCACGCAACAGGCTATGAACTGATTCAATATTCCCTCAAATATTATATTCTATTGTGAATATCAAATGAAAAGAATGTTTTCATAAGTCTTTCAACAATCATGTCAAACCAATCAAAATATTAAACATATAACAAGAAATTTATAATATTTTTTTTTCCTTGAATATGGTTATCCATCTTACATTTAGCTACACTGAAACTTCACTCGTTGCTTATTTTATTTGGAAAATTTCAAATAAAACATTTAAAAGAAGTATTGGGAGAAACCGAGTGACACTACGAATCAGAAATGAAATGATTAGTAAATTACTACAGTCTAAGTCTACTGGATTTCATTGAGAGGAAACATCTAGCTTGATAGGGCCATATAATCAAAATGAATGAATTTAGACCGGTGTAGTGGTGTAGTGAGGCACGACGAGGCGAGAGCGAGATTGCAATATAACTGCGAGAAGCGAGAAATCTCGCGAGAGTCTCGCAATAAAAAAATTGGTAACTTTATAGCTTTGATTCAAAAATTCAATGATAAATGCACCGTACAGGGAGTGGAGTTAATGGTAATTCGTGCATAGAACAGGTGAATGTGAAAATTATATGAATTGACTATCTTTTTTGTCTATCTAGTGTCGGATGATATCGGTCGCAGAGCGAGGAAATGCAAAATAAAGACTAACGGGCCTATTCTGTAACTCAGTTGTTAATTTTTAACAACTTGTTTAAAATATTAACCAATCAAGTATGTTGATACACAACAAAAATTAGGATTTTTAGTTGTTAAATCAATAGCTATTGGATAACAGTTTTAATCAGTTGTTAAAAATTAACCACTGAGTTACAGAATAGGTCTGTAAATCGGTTTTGCATGTCATATAGAAGTAGTTTTTCTCTAACATTTCAGCACCTAATTTATCCCAGTTAAAACTACGGTTAATAAATTTCTTGTCGTTTCTGAAAAGTAAAGGATCTTATATTAAGCGTCGATAGGAGCCAACACGGAGTGAAGCGGAGTGATTGGTTGCCAGCGGGTTCCCAGTGTAGCGCTTTTTTATTGTAAATCTTACTTAAATAGTGGCATATAGTTAATGATATCTAGTATTTTGCGTCGAACTGCATCACGGAGTCGGCAGACAACTTTTTGATAGTCCTCTGCTTTATTTGTGTTCCCTTCATGGCATCGTCTCCAAACACCAGGCGAATTGTTTCACTTGATGCAGCATCTTTGTTTAATACGTTCTGTCATTTTGAGCGAATCGGAAATCCGACGAATAATTGGAACAACACCTCAAACAGCAGCTACTAAACAGCGAATGACACACATAATGGCGAAGCGAAAATTCAGGCATATGCATTGTGGAAAGTGGCGCTGCCATACCATCAATATTTTGTCCGGGAAAATTGAAGGTCTGATTCTTTTATCTATATAAATTTAAGGTGTATTGGGCCCTATTCTGTAACTCGGTGGTTAATTTTTAACCACTGGTTAAATTTTTTATCCAATAGTTATTGATTTGACAACTAAAAATACCTTTTTACCTCTCGCTTTAGTGAATAAGCACGTTTTAAGGTCCCTAGAATCCGATTATAACATTTTTACGATGATGTCCGTATGTGTGTGTGGATGTTGGATTCACGATTTCTCAAATACTATAAGACTTAAGACATTTTTAACTACAGATTCCTCAATCTAACAATAATGGGAAGAGTTGATTAAGTTTTGGTAACAATTGGACAACCGGAAGTAGTAGTTACAAGAAAAAAATCATCTAAATACTATTTATTAAAAATTTATGTAAATACTTATATTAAATTCTTTATTCGATAAATATAAATTCATTGTTATATCTTCTACAGATTTAGAGATAAAGAAATGCATATAAAAAAATTTGATTTAAAAATTCTCAAATCAAACTATTTCAAGGCAAGAAATTCAAATGTTTGTAATTGACACATAAATGTCACTGTCAAAAATATTTGTATGCCGCTGTCAAAAATATTTGTACATTATTATGAAGATTATGAAAATAAAAAAAGTCAACAACGTAAAAGAATATACGTAAAAAAGAATATAAGAGGAATTTGCGAAAAAATGACGAATATAAAGAAAAAGAAGAGGAAAGTAGAATAAGAAAATTTCAGGATATTGAATATAAAGAAAATGTATGTATTGTACATAATTTATATTAAAATATCCCATAGATTTTGCAAATATATGTGAGAATTATTTTGTAGTGAGACATGAATATATGTATTTGTATTTAAAAATATTTTTCGTTTTATGCGTACAACCAGGTAAAATATCTGGCGAGAGGTTATTTGCTGGCCACATCAGATTTTTTTGTTATATGTCAACATACTTGATTGGTTAAAAAAATTAACCAGTGATTAAATATTAACCACTGAGATAGGTACAGAATAGGCCCCATTAATGGTTTTGGAGGCCATCCTTGCAGAAATACAGGGGAAACATGGTCACCCAGCTTATATTTATCTACATTGATCCTAGCTTGAACAGTGGGTCTCAAACAGCGATGTTCCTATTTGGAATCACTCGTTTCAGAACAAAGAAAATTTATTTACCTCTGTGCTCCATGAACTGCGTAGCAAGAAATTCTAAGAAATATTTGTAAATATTCTACTATAATTGAGTATAATACACATGTGAATACTTAGAAAAAAATAATTTGAAATTAGAAAATAATATGTCCAACAACTGTAGACTCGCAAGCAAATTTAAAACCAATTCAATTCTCCCTCAAATCATAATATCCGCGAACACATTTTTCTCCTTTTTAATTAGACATCAAAGAACTAGTTTAAATTAAAATTTATCTTTACTCATTATTAACTAATTAATATGTAATTAACAAAAATATATAAAAATCAGGTGATTATTTCCTAGAGTTGGAAATTTCTATTTGCGTGCTGGACTTCATGGCACACCACGATGTCATTAGCAACTGTCACCTTGTTCATTTGTTACCAAACAAATGAAACACAAAAACATAATTAAATTATAATCGATGAAAAACTCATAACGTGTGAGTTTGAAAGACATGATTAATAGTTCTCACTGAGATTCTAATTTGAATGAAAATTAGCAGCGAATTACTGATTGGAATAAAGATTACCAAGTTTGCAGAAGAAGTTTCATGTTTCAGTGACAATTTAACTTGCATTTTGTATGGCTTCTGCAAGGATTTGTGGAAATTTTGATGATTTTGGGAAAATTGGTGCCTACCGAATCACCGATAAACATTAATAATTTGGGCCTAAGCAGTTTAATCGAGGTTGCAAATGTGCCCACCATTACCTGGCAGTTTATTTCTTATAATATAGTCCAATCTAAAGCAAGTAACTACCTTTTTTATACCCCACAACAGGATTACATCCCAATTACAGAGTGGGTTCACATTCACACACATCCATGCCTTAGTGGGATTCGAACGCAGATCCCCGAGGGCCCGCATGACATGAGGCATTGCTCTAACCATTGAACCACTGCAGCTATAATAAAATGACGATTAAATTTTAAATACTGGGATAGAATAGAATTCACTAATCAAAAAATGAGGATTAGTTTAAACATTTTTGTGAATCGTTAATTTTTAATAATCTAAATACATACCTACATATTTACTTATGCTGGAAACTGTATTGAATTCCTTTTCTATTGTTCTATTTACTTTTTTCTTTTTAAAACGTTACTAATATTATTTTGAAATGATTAGTTCTTTGATAGGGATATTTATCTGTCAGTTACATACATTTGAATAACTGCGTTATGTTTGTTTTATGCGAAGGCTCTGGAATTTAAATTATATATAATTTTATAAATTTTATCCATAAAATATATAGAAAAAGTATTAATGCAAATCTATAGAAAATTTAATATTCTTTAATTATTATAATAACATTAATCTCGAAAAATAACATTTAAAGGTATTTTTAGAAAACTATTTCGAGCTTCTAGTAAAGTGTCATTTCCGGTTATCCGATTTTCACCAAAATCTAATGGGCTCTTTCTATTACAGAAAATTTCGAAATACAAGGTTTCAAAATTTTCTGAATGATAGTATTTGAGTTAGAGTGGAGGATCCACACATACATACACTCGTACATACATACACTCGTACACACATACACACATACATCATCGTGAAAATGTTAAAATTGGATTCTAGGCACATTAGAACCTGGTCATTCCAAAAATCTCGATATGCGATTTTTAGCACGATCCCTATACCTCCCTTACCAAGGATAGCGGGAGATAAAAAGAAAAGGAAAAAACTAAAAAAAATAACACTTCATAAAAGTAATAAATTTGATCATCAGTGCAAGATGTTAATACAGTATGTCACATTGTCGGACTGTCACTGATTGTTTCATGGGTTATGCCGATTGCCAGCAGAGAGAGGCCCTTTGTATCTGCGGGGCCCTTCACTGCAGCCCATTAAGCCCATGCTTAAATTCGCCCCTGACTTTATAGTCCCAAAAGCTAATCTTATTTTGAAGGAAATTAAAAAGTTTAATCACCTCTCTTACAGTCCTGATTTTTCGACTATTATTTATTTAAAAACTTTTACCACTCTTAATAGAAGATTAATCAAAATAATCTTTATTTTTTCTTGAGCTATCGCAATTTCTGCCTCTATTTGCGAAATCCACTCTAGATGTTCATTTTACCTGGAACGAGAAGTCATTAAATTATTCCACAATATGAATTTACAAAATTAATGATTTCTTGGCAGTACAATGCTAACATATCCTGCCCTGTGCCAAGTTGCAGGGCCGTACTTCCGTCATTCCAATACGTGGAGTGTGCTCGTTAGAATACGGCATTGTTAAAAATCACGAACGTTGAAACGGATCACGAGCTAGATTAAATTGCAAAAATCGGAACAGAATTATTATTTAGGGGAAGAATTTATACTAATTAAAGGATGTAATTTAAGGGTAGTGGTCATCCATCCAATTATTAACTGTTCTCATCGTTGCTTAACTCTATGGATTGTGTGTTTTAAACACTAGTCACATTTGTCACTGCGACTTGTAAGATATAGTAGTAGCGTTCTTTCTATCATTTGCTTTATCATTCGCTTCACCTCACCTCAGTTCAAAGTGAAGTAAAAAGAACGACAACAAATTCCGTAGAACTTGACGAAAATAACAAATTGTCCATATCTTTAATATTATCGGTTATATTCTTCAA